>CM077784.1:10246773-10786759 GCA_039737535.1 Lagodon rhomboides
ATGTTAAAACATATTGGCCAGCAGATCTGCCCTGTCTCCTTCTCCCAGGAGGAGTTTTAGTTTGGAGAGCTCATTCAGCTCTGTGAAATCTGAGATCTCAGAGCTGAATGTGTCAAAGTAAATGTTCCTTGTTTCGCTGAATGTTTCACATTTTAGGAGAAAGAGCGTCTCTGTCTCGAGCTCACCTGTCGAACAGTGACCACATGTTGTGTGATGATTGTTTGTGTCTTCCTGTCTGGATTGTCAGTTTGTGGTCACTGATCCTGGACCTGGTCAGGATCTGTCTCTGCTCTCTGTCTCTGACAGTAGAGAGATATTCTGCTGATCCATAATCTCTGTTTAGGGCTCGATAACATTCTGATCTACTCTGGCTTTCAGTTTCTTCTGTCCAGTGTTCCAGATAGGTTTCTTTTCTGTTATAATTGGCTTCACTCTGATCGGTGTTTGGAGAGCAGGGTTGTTGTGAGGCTGCTCAGACTGTGTCTGAGAGTAGTAAAAAAATATTGTGAAGGTAGTAAAAAAGGTAGTATAAGGTAGTAAATTCAACTTAAGAATTTCTGTATAAACCCTGAACAGACACACAGAGACACAGAGAGAAACAGAGAGGAACAGAGACATTATCAAATGAAATCTAATGAAGATGCTCCCCACTTGATACAATAGTCCAGACTTAAATGTATATTTTCATTTGACGATATCTATGAATAATTACAGTTAACCATTTTGGTTTATTACACAATATAGGCTAGCTACTCAGAACATTAATTGTAGTGAGACATGTGAAGACCTAATTCTTTCCCTTTTTTTAAATTGTATATTATCACATAGGTATGTGACACCATCATGAGCCATTCCAAGGAGAGGTTTTCTTTCACCAAGCACCTCATCAGCGCCACACTCTTGCAAGGAGACTTGTTCCAACAATACAGCAGAAGGTTCCCAGATTCAGCACTGGAAACCACGGTGGAAGCCTATCCCTCATTGGACAAGGCCAGACTTAAAACAGAACTGTCCCTGATCTACGAGAATGAGGAGTTCCGGAGTTGCAAAGGTGCACTGGCTCTCTATCAGGTTTTGATGGAAAACAACCTTGGAGAAACATTCACTGAAACTGTAAGTCTTCTCAACATCATCATCACAACACCAATGACAACATCAGAGTCTGAGAGGTGCTTCTCTACCTTAAAGAGGATAAAAACTTTCCTTAGGAACACTATGTCCCAAGATCGGCTCAACGCTCTGGCTATGCTCTCCATCGAGAAGAAATTGACAAAAGACATTCCTGATTTCAACACCAGGGTCATTGAAAAATTTGCCTCTCAAAAACAAAGACGAGCGAAATTCTTGTATAAATAAAACCTAGAGAGAGAGAGACAAACACATGTGCACACACAGAGGAACAGACACACAGAGGAACAGAGAGGGACAGGGAGGAACAGAGACACAGAGAGGATCAGAGACACAGGCACAGAGAGGAACAGAGACACAGAGAGGATCAGAGACACAGAGAGGAACAGAGACACAGATGAAATGAGACACAGAGAGGATCAGAGACACAGAGAGGAACAGAGACACAGAGAGGATCAGAGACACAGATGAAATGAGACACAGAGAGGATCAGAGACACAGAGAGGAACAGAGACACAGAGAGGAACAGAGACACAGATGAAATGAGACACAGAGAGGATCAGAGACACAGATGAAATGAGACACAGAGAGGAACAGAGACACAGAGAGGATCAGAGACACAGAGAGGAACAGAGACAGAGACACAGAGAGGAACAGAGACACAGAGAGGAACAGAGACACAGAGAGGATCAGAGACACAGAGAGGATCAGAGACACAGAGAGGAACAGAGACAGAGACACAGAGAGGATCAGAGACACAGAGAGGAACAGAGACACAGAGAGGATCAGAGACACAGATGAAATGAGACACAGAGAGGATCAGAGACACAGAGAGGAACAGAGACACAGAGAGGAACAGAGACACAGAGAGGATCAGAGACAGAGACACAGAGGATCAGAGACTCAGAGACACAGAGAGGATCAGAGACACAGAGAGGATCAGAGACACAGAGAGGAACAGAGACAGAGACACAGAGAGGATCAGAGACACAGAGAGGAACAGAGACACAGAGAGGATCAGAGACACAGATGAAATGAGACACAGAGAGGATCAGAGACACAGATGAAATGAGACACAGAGAGGATCAGAGACACAGAGAGGAACAGAGACACAGAGAGGATCAGAGACACAGAGAGGAACAGAGACACAGAGAGGAACAGAGACACAGAGAGGATCAGAGACTCAGAGACACAGAGAGGATCAGAGACACAGAGAGGATCAGAGACACAGATGAAAAGAGACACAGAGAGGATCAGAGACACAGATGAAAAGAGACACAGAGAGGATCAGAGACACAGATGAAAAGAGACACAGAGAGGATCAGAGACACAGATGAAAAGAGACACAGAGAGGAACAGAGAGGATCAGAGACACAGATGAAAAGAGACACAGAGAGGAACAGAGAGGATCAGAGACACAGATGAAAAGAGACACAGAGAGGAACAGAGAGGATCAGAGACACAGATGAAAAGAGACACAGAGAGGATCAGAGACACAGATGAAAAGAGACACAGAGAGGATCAGAGACACAGAGAGGATCAGAGACACAGAGAGGATCAGAGACACAGATGAAAAGAGACACAGAGAGGATCAGAGACACAGAGAGGATCAGAGACACAGATGAAAAGAGACACAGAGAGGATCAGAGACACAGATGAAAAGAGACACAGAGAGGATCAGAGACACAGATGAAAAGAGACACAGAGAGGATCAGAGACACAGATGAAAAGAGACACAGAGAGGATCAGAGACACAGAGAGGATCAGAGACACAGATGAAAAGAGACACAGAGAGGAACAGAGACACAGAGAGGATCAGAGACACAGAGAGGAACAGAGACACAGAGAGGAACAGAGACAGAGACACAGAGAGGAACAGAGAGGATCAGAGACACAGATGAAATGAGACACAGAGAGGATCAGAGACACAGAGAGGAACAGAGATACAGAGAGGAACAGAGACACAGATGAAATGAGACACAGAGAGGAACAGAGACACAGATGAAATGAGACACAGAGAGGAACAGATACACAGAGAGGAACAGATACACAGAGAGGAACAGAGACACAGAGAGGATCAGAGACACAGATGAAAAGAGACACAGAGAGGATCAGAGACACAGATGAAAAGAGACACAGAGAGGATCAGAGACACAGATGAAAAGAGACACAGAGAGGATCAGAGACACAGATGAAAAGAGACACAGAGAGGAACAGAGAGGATCAGAGACACAGATGAAAAGAGACACAGAGAGGAACAGAGAGGATCAGAGACACAGATGAAAAGAGACACAGAGAGGAACAGAGAGGATCAGAGACACAGATGAAAAGAGACACAGAGAGGAACAGAGAGGATCAGAGACACAGATGAAAAGAGACACAGAGAGGAACAGAGAGGATCAGAGACACAGATGAAAAGAGACACAGAGAGGATCAGAGACACAGATGAAAAGAGACACAGAGAGGATCAGAGACACAGAGAGGATCAGAGACACAGAGAGGATCAGAGACACAGATGAAAAGAGACACAGAGAGGATCAGAGACACAGAGAGGATCAGAGACACAGATGAAAAGAGACACAGAGAGGATCAGAGACACAGATGAAAAGAGACACAGAGAGGATCAGAGACACAGATGAAAAGAGACACAGAGAGGATCAGAGACACAGATGAAAAGAGACACAGAGAGGATCAGAGACACAGAGAGGATCAGAGACACAGATGAAAAGAGACACAGAGAGGAACAGAGACACAGAGAGGATCAGAGACACAGAGAGGAACAGAGACACAGAGAGGAACAGAGACAGAGACACAGAGAGGAACAGAGAGGATCAGAGACACAGATGAAATGAGACACAGAGAGGATCAGAGACACAGAGAGGAACAGAGACACAGAGAGGAACAGAGACACAGATGAAATGAGACACAGAGAGGATCAGAGACACAGAGAGGAACAGAGACACAGAGAGGAACAGAGACACAGATGAAATGAGACACAGAGAGGAACAGAGACACAGATGAAATGAGACACAGAGAGGAACAGATACACAGAGAGGAACAGATACACAGAGAGGAACAGAGACACAGAGAGGATCAGAGACACAGATGAAAAGAGACACAGAGAGGATCAGAGACACAGATGAAAAGAGACACAGAGAGGATCAGAGACACAGATGAAAAGAGACACAGAGAGGATCAGAGACACAGATGAAAAGAGACACAGAGAGGAACAGAGAGGATCAGAGACACAGATGAAAAGAGACACAGAGAGGAACAGAGAGGATCAGAGACACAGATGAAAAGAGACACAGAGAGGAACAGAGAGGATCAGAGACACAGATGAAAAGAGACACAGAGAGGAACAGAGAGGATCAGAGACACAGATGAAAAGAGACACAGAGAGGAACAGAGAGGATCAGAGACACAGATGAAAAGAGACACAGAGAGGATCAGAGACACAGATGAAAAGAGACACAGAGAGGATCAGAGACACAGATGAAAAGAGACACAGAGAGGATCAGAGACACAGATGAAAAGAGACACAGAGAGGATCAGAGACACAGAGAGGATCAGAGACACAGATGAAAAGAGACACAGAGAGGAACAGAGACACAGAGAGGATCAGAGACACAGAGAGGAACAGAGACACAGAGAGGAACAGAGACAGAGACACAGAGAGGAACAGAGAGGATCAGATACACAGATGAAATGAGACACAGAGAGGATCAGAGACACAGAGAGGAACAGAGACACAGAGAGGAACAGAGACACAGATGAAATGAGACACAGAGAGGATCAGAGACACAGAGAGGAACAGAGACACAGAGAGGAACAGAGACACAGATGAAATGAGACACAGAGAGGAACAGAGACACAGATGAAATGAGACACAGAGAGGAACAGATACACAGAGAGGAACAGATACACAGAGAGGAACAGAGACACAGAGAGGATCAGAGACACAGATGAAAAGAGACACAGAGAGGATCAGAGACACAGATGAAAAGAGACACAGAGAGGATCAGAGACACAGATGAAAAGAGACACAGAGAGGATCAGAGACACAGATGAAAAGAGACACAGAGAGGAACAGAGAGGATCAGAGACACAGATGAAAAGAGACACAGAGAGGAACAGAGAGGATCAGAGACACAGATGAAAAGAGACACAGAGAGGAACAGAGAGGATCAGAGACACAGATGAAAAGAGACACAGAGAGGAACAGAGAGGATCAGAGACACAGATGAAAAGAGACACAGAGAGGATCAGAGACACAGATGAAAAGAGACACAGAGAGGATCAGAGACACAGAGAGGATCAGAGACACAGATGAAAAGAGACACAGAGAGGATCAGAGACACAGATGAAAAGAGACACAGAGAGGATCAGAGACACAGATGAAAAGAGACACAGAGAGGATCAGAGACACAGAGAGGATCAGAGACACAGATGAAAAGAGACACAGAGAGGAACAGAGACACAGAGAGGATCAGAGACACAGAGAGGAACAGAGACACAGAGAGGAACAGAGACACAGATGAAATGAGACACAGAGAGGAACAGAGACACAGATGAAATGAGACACAGAGAGGAACAGATACACAGAGAGGAACAGAGACACAGAGAGGAACAGAGACACAGAGAGGAACAGAGACACAGAGAGGAACAGAGACACAGAGAGGAACAGAGACACAGAGAGGAACAGAGACACAGAGAGGAACAGAGACACAGAGAGGAACAGAGATGCAGAGTGTCTTTTAAGTTTATTTTACATTCAATGGGCAATACATAATAATATTGTAGTGTTATGTAATAGTAATATAGTTGTGGAGAATGCTTTGTTGTTTCTCTCAGGCTGTGACATGCAATGACAAATGTATGGCACTGATGCTGTTTTCTCCAAGGAAATGGTGCATTTTTTCTTGACTAGAGAGGGTATTAAAATCATCTGTTTATGTTTAATTTTTGAAAATAACTTGGTCCTAAATTCTTTGTATATGTTACATTTTAATATGAAAAGTTCTGTTTCATTCTCTCTTCTCAACCCACACTCACCTTAGACACTCCCCCCTCCACTCACTCACTCACTCACTCACTGTTGATTTATACCAAAGAACATAAAAGTGCCCGTAGTCTAAGAATCACCCTTGTATAGATTCAGCTGAAAACATACCCTTGTTGTGAATTTATCTTTTGATTGTATTGTAGAGTATTTGATAGCATAAAGTCTAATATAGCTGTAAATTGTTACTTTTTCTGTGAAACTGGAAACTGTGAAATTAAATTATTATTGTGGAACTGTAGTCATTTTCCGACTGTTCATTTGAATGCTTATGCTAGATTAGGCAAGGAAATCTGTTGGCACACCAGCCCCACCAAGATTTTTTTTCACCAGCCGCCACTGCTGCTGACTGCTTTTGAAACCAGACAAAGAGCCAGGTCTGAGAACAGATATGTCCTGTTGCCTCCATCTCTCTGGACTGGACATCAAGGCAGACCTCAATGCAACATTTCACAAGAACAAATCAATCATTTAGTATCCCTTGGAATGAACTGGCAGAGCATTGCAACATGCTTAGGTGTAAGCTGTCGGACTCTCTACAGGCACAGACAGCGCCTCAGCATTCAGCCACTGACATATGGAACACTGTCAAATGACAACCTGAACAGAGTTGTTGGTGAAATTCTTCAGTCTACCACAAATGCCGGTGTGCGATATGTGCATGGCAGTCTGAGGTCACATGGGTTCAAATTCAAAGATGGCGTGTTAGACAAAGTCTACAAGAAATCGACCCTCTTGGACGGTCCTTCAGAAGACAGCATGCAATCTGTCGGCGAATTTACAGTGTTCCAACCCCCAATCAATTATGGTGAGTAAATTACCAAGAGAATAACTTCTGAGTCAGAAGTCTTGGTAGAAAAAGCATTTAAATATTTTATTTAAAATATAGTAAATGTAACAAAAAAAAAGGTTATTATTTATTTTTTTGTTATATTGTTAATGCAAAACCTTGGACAAGTGACATTTTACCCACACATAATTTCATTTTGATTTCAATTTGTTTTAGGCACATAGATGGAAACCACAAGCTTGTGAGATGGAGGATGGTGTTCCACAGCTGCATTGATGGTTTCAGTCGAACAATCATCTACCTTGCTTGTCTTGAGAACAACAGAGCCTCTAATGTTTTGTCACTATTCATTGCTGGAGTTCAGAACTTTGGATTACCGTCTAGGGTGAGATGTGATCATGGGTTAGAAAACACAGGTGTTGCCCGTTTCATGCTGCACAGAAGAGGATTAACTAGGCATAGTGTTATTACTGGCAGGTCAGTGCATAATCAAAGAATCAAGAGATTATGGGCGGAGCTAAATCGAGTAGTGTCATTTTATTTTGTTAATCTTTTCAACTTTATGGAAGAGCATGGTGTATTAGATTCTCTAAATGAGCTCCATTTATTTTGTCTTCATTATATTTATTTGCCACGAATTCGGAGGGCAGCCACTGAATTTTAAAACCAGTGGAATAACCATGGTCTTTCAACACAAAGTAGGCAAACTCCTCTTCAGCTGTGGCAAAGGGGCATAGTCAACAATGCAGGAATCCATAACCCAACTATCAATGGTATTTTGGACATAGACAGTGACATTGGTACTAATAACTGAGTTACAGACAAACAATGCTGTTGTAGTTCCATCAATTAACATTACAGTCAGTGACAGTACAATGGATACACTTCAGCAAACTTTTGATCCATTTGAAGATGATGGAAATCATGGTATATATTTATTTTGCAACCTTGTGCATTTCCTCAAGAGGCAATCCTAAAATCATAGCACCAGGATCCACAAAAAGAAAGAAAACCTGTCTCAACAGATATTTTATGATTTGAGGAAGACTAAGGACACATTCACATCAACAGAAAAGGTTCACACAAGATATTTACTTACTGTAGTTGTGTAATGCAAAGCAAAATGGGGAACTCCCTGCCAATCTTTGTGACAGTACAGCACTACACATATTGTCATAGTTTTAGTTCATAGTTGTCGTTTTCTTCCTTTTTATAGATGTGGGTGTTAAGACATTCATAAACGTGATTCTGTAACCTCAAACTAAATACTTATTTAATTTGTGCTATAATCAACCAAATTTTGTCTGAATATTCTCATTCATCCAGGTCATATATCAAGGAAACTGAATTGAAGGAAACTCAGTGTGTGTATGTACTTGAAACACATAAAAAACAAATCCAGCAGCCTTTAATTCAATTTCCTTCTGAAAACCAAAACTATGTGTGAAAAAACTATGATAATGTTTAGTGGTGGTGGTGGTCCTGGCTCAGAGAATATCCATGTGGTGTGCACATTACAACACCGGATCCAGAGATCAGTTCAGTCATTTATTTGGTAGCTGAACAATGGTAGAAATTTACAGGTGAACAAAAGGTGGTGGATGATTTCCTGTACAAAATAAAAGAAAACATGAATTCCAGTATCAAACCAATAAGAACAATCAATCGGGACATTTAAACTTAACTCACTTATAACTAACGCATCCACAATTAAATGGTGCAAGGTAAGAGGATACGTCGGGTGGGTTCCTTGTGGAGGGAAAAGAGAGAGGGCTGAGGTTTTAGACCGGGCTTTTATAACCTCAGGAGGCGTGGTGTGGTCCAGACAGGGTGGATTCTCATGTGATTTTTAATGATGTGACAGCATTTTACAAAAGGGTGAAAATTTTGAGGAAACCCCGTTAAAAAATGTGTAACCAGCCTATAAGTAGATCTGGCATCCTGTAGAACCTGGCTGAGCCACTATGAAACTATTTTCATGAAAGTAATGCAGTTACAATTTCAAGCGGTTTCAAGCACTTTTCATTCCCTGAAAACACCATGTTAAGATTCAAGGATATCAACCCTGATTTATGCTTTAAAATTTGTTTCAAAGGTGCAGATTGTTTGATACCCTTTCCAAATGCCGTACAGAATACTGAATGCAATACATTATTATCTGTCAGCACTTAAAGTTTGACGTGTGATGTTTACAGAGTCACTGTTTATTAAAGGATTTCCATATTTTCTTTTCTCTGATGCCACAGTACCCTTAGTATTGAATAATAATAATAAAAAAACTTAATTACAAACAAAACAAATCACTTTATTCACTGCCAATGAGGATAAATTAGGTATAGATAAAAGTAAGAAACTCTTTAATTGTATGTAAACTGTCCATATCATGTCCTGCATCGAGTTTCTTGTATACTGAATTTGTGTCAGCTGGTAATGGAGCTCTCAGGTCACATAGATCATCCTGATGCATGTTCTGTGGATACTGAGGCTTCCCGATGCTGCTGGCCGTTGTCTTTCAGGCTTTTGCTTGACTGAAGCAACAACAATAACTTCCTCCTCTGATGGTTTCTCTTACCGCGAAGAGCGTCTGGCTTGGACCAGGAAAACCTCAAATACAGCATCATCAGGTCACTCTGATGATCTGTAAAATATGGCAGAATCACTGTTACCTTTATTATACAGTCATGATTGATCAGCCCCAACCATACACACAACCACTGCAATTGTGTAATTCTTGGATCTATCTTGTTATGGCATACTATGTATTTCATTTCTAGGTCATCTGACCATCATTAATCACATTTCAATACTTTGTTTGATTGGCCTTCTGTAAGGATCACTCTTTGTTGCTGTGGCATTTGGAAAGATTTCTTAGGATATTTATTTTAGTGTAGGCATGTGAATTATTATCTTCATGTGAAATGTGAGCACTCAAAACACTTTTCCTGTTCTATTTGAACATAGTCGTGTTCTCTGTTTCATTGAATTTTCTCAGTAGTTGCACCTATCATACTTTTATGTAGAACCACAGGATTACACTGTGGAAGGCCTCAGTAGTGATGGCCCAACTTCTTCACATCACCCCAAGACTGTTCTGGAGACAGGACTGACTGACTGAAAACCACATTAGAGAGCGAGAATTCCAACACTGAATTAGACTGCATTCTTTTAAGTGAATAAACAGGCAACTGATACAAACACACAAATGATGGAATATTATACACAACATGAGGCAAATGTATCTTTCTTTATAGGGCTGGGCGATATCTCGATATTTTGATTTATATCGATATATTTCTAAACGAGATACAACACGGGACAATATCACTTATGTCGATATAGTTTATTTTGAGTTAAAGAGTTAAAATTACAATATATTGGCCACAAGTTCGCACATGTTTCTCCTCTCCCTCTGTCCCTACACACCTTTCTGCTCCGCCTCCCTCACTCTTCCACCACAAGCCGTCCCCCTCCACCTCCACTCTCACGACACTCAGCGACAACACAGAGACGGAGTGCACGCAATATGTTTTCTGTACAGAATGTCGTTCCCGGTGGCCTGGCCGCCGAACTGGCCGCCTCAGCGATTGCAGATGGTCGGGGGGGTCGGTGGGGGCTGGTCTCTGGTCTGGATGGGCTGGGCTAACGGAGTCTAACAAGTTCAAGTTCTACACGAATGTCGGAATTTCTGATCTCCAACTCAGAATTTTATTTTTATTTCATATATTAGACAGTTTTTTGTTCAATTTGTTTTATACATTTTGATATTGATTTGGCATGTGGCTTAAACTTATAACTGACTGTTTTTGAAAGGGTTTGCCACTGGAAAAAAAAGGAATCTAATATGCTATAATGCTTTGGGGGCAACCCCAATTATGACACAGAAAAAAATATCTATATCTATATCGCCATTCAGCTAAAAAATATCGAGATATGACTTTTAGTCCATTTCGCCAAGCCCTATTTCTTTATCTGTCCATTGTTCAAACAAACAGAAGCACATGGCTAATTATTATGCAGAGTGACGTCATCGAAGCGTTCACGTGGGACATTTAGTCAAATGCTATACTAATGATAGTTTCAAGTCCTGCATTCGTCATAAAACGTTCATCAGGTGTTATCACTGTTTGTAAAAAAACAGGCTGATAAAATATAAAACCTTTTGACTAACTTACAGGAGGCTGGTTTAGTGTGTTGTGCCAGTTACATCCATGGGCAAACGGTTTAGCATAGTAACTTACTTTAGCTCTAGCACTAAATTATATAACTTAATGTTATATAGCTCTACCACTCATATCATGTTCATGTAACTTAAAACACATACGGACACACCACCTCATCCTCCTTTAGCTGTCCCTCAGTAACGTTTTTAAATATGTCATCCGTCCAGCGATGCTAAATTAGCCAGGTTAGCCGTGGACAGCGCTGATGCCAGTCTAACATGAAAAATAAACAGTAAAGCAACATAAGAAAGGGCAAAACTTACAGCTTCCAAGTTTGAAGTGAGCATCAATTAATCCTTGATCTTCATTAAACCTTCTTTGAACTGCCACAGGAAAGCAGTCTGCAGTAGTTTTCACACACATGTCAGAGTTCTCCAGTTGTTGTGGGGTTATTTCCATTTAAAATTAAGTGAATACACTCAGCTCCCCTGTCCTCTGAGGTGGGGGGCTATTCAGCCGACAAAAGAGTTTCAGTGATTAGCTCTCAGCTTCTACACAGTGCTAGTAAGGCCATCGCATGCGAGAGAAAAAATGGCGTCCTTTCACAAAAGTAGTTCCACCCAGTCCCACCTGAACAGCCAATCCCAGCACAAATAAATGAGTTGCCTTCCTTTTCCACTATACTACTTCCTTTTCCACTATACTTTCTCTCACACATACCTATATTCTCCTCTCACACACACACACACACATTCTCCTCTCACGCACATATATTCTCCTCTCACACACACACACACATTCTCCTCTCACACACACACATTCTTCTCTCAAACACACATATTCTCTTCTCACACACATATATTCTTCTCTCGCACAAATATATTCTTCTCTTACACCCATATATCCTTCTTTCACATTCATATATTTTCTTCAGACATACATATATTTTCTTTTTACATGAAAAATTAAAAATAAATGTGCGTGAAAGGAAAATGTATGTGTGTGAAAGGAGAATATATGTGTGTAAAAGGAGAATGTATATGTGTAAAAGGAGAATGTATATATGTGAAAGGAGAATTTATGTGTGCGTGAGAGTGAAAATATATGTACATGAAAGGAGAATCTATGTGTGTGAAAGGAGAATATATGTGTGTGCGAGAGTGAAAATATATGTATGTGTTTAGGAGAATGTAGGTGTGTGAAAGGAGAATGTGTGTGAGAGAGCTAGAATGAATTATGTCTTGTATGGCCCCTCATAGTGTACTGTATATTCATATTGTGTGTGTACTTAGTATTTACACTGTGAACTGTAGATTTAGACTAATACAGTATATTTCTACTGTGAACTGTATTGTGTCCCATGTATTGTGTATATGCTGTGTATTTAGACTGTGTACTGAGTATTTAGACGGAGTATTGTGTACTATGTATTGTGTAGTGTGTGTACTTTGTACGGTGTAGTGTGTGTGTACTGTGTATTTTGACTGTGTATTATGTACAGTGTATTGTGTAGTGTGTTTGGTGTGTACTTTGTATGGTGTAGTGTGCGTGTGTACTGTGTACTTTGTCCTGTGCAGTGTGTGTGTACTGTTTAGTCTGTGTGTATGTTTGCACTGTGTGTACTGTGTACTCTCTACTGTGTGTACTGTGTGGTCTGTACTGTTTGTGTATTATGTATTTAGACTGTGAACTCCTCATTTAGACTCATACAGTGTATTTCTACTGTGAACTTTGTACTTACACTGTGTGTTTAGACTGTGTACTATGTATTATGTGTATATACTGTATACTATGTATTTAGACTGTGCACTATTTATTGTGTATATACTGTGTACCATGTATTTAGACTGTGTACTGTGTATATACTATGTCATTCCGTGTCAGTTCACACACCCTCCCCAGTGACACCTCTTCAATTTGCCTATGTTTTTGTACATGTATCTTTTGATGCCAAATGAAAGAATCCCAAGATTTAGCTTCCTACCTTTACTGGTTTTGGAGATATGGCCCTTCAAAGTTTGGGTGCCACACCCACTTTTCAGGTCCGTGAATTGCACACATAATTTGTAAGCATATTTGGACACACATATCTTTGGTTTTCAGACAGATACAGGCCTTAAAATTGCCATGTGCTCTCATTCTGGCCCTGTCTATCAGGCTCATTCCACTCATCAATTGCCCACATGGTCAACAGGGGGCCTGATGTAGGGGGTATCGAAGGGTCATTTTGTCCCGAAGCCATTTTTGAGACCCTCCTATTCCCTCATTTAAGGTCTGAGTGCCCTTAAACTCTTTAAATACACTGTAAAGTTCCCAACTCCAATAACCCCCAAAATGTCAAAAATGTTAATCGCGCCGTTCAAAAATCCAGTTTCAAAGGGTTAATATCTCCAAAAATAGTCAAGCTATGCTATTTCTAAGTGCAGAATCTGATAGACAGGGCCAAAATGTATATGCCAGAGATGTCGATGAGTTTTGCAGAGGATCTCTCTGTTGGCCTAGTGGATCTCAGCACAGCATGCTTAAGCATGGCTATATATGTGTGTGTGTACATGTGTGGTCAAATCTTTTACTTCACATAGACAATATATACATAGAAATGTAGGAAATCTTGTTGGCTTTCAGCTGATGGTCTTATTTCAGAGGGACTTACGGTTTTGGCTGTAGAAGCCCTAGAGCGACAAGCACGCCAGCAGCTCCCCCATAAGCCGCAATGTTAATTTTGAGCCTAAATTTCTTGAGGAGAGCAGACGGTGCCCATCTTGTCTCTCACTCTGTTACCCTCATTTTTCACTCTACAGAAATAAAAAAAAAAAGACATCACAAGATTCAGCAATGTCTCCTGTTACTCTCTATATGAATATTTAGGCCATAACCAGTACATTTTTTTTTTAAATTGCAGGAGTTTGGGAGGCGTTTTCCCATTCATTCTTATGGGGACATTTTCAACTTTGGCTCTGCTGCTGCTCCAGCACATGTGCAGAAACTGCTCACCTTTTTAAGCTCTTTCAGCCTCTTACTTTTCAGCTTTTCTGCCTTTTCAGCTTTTCAGATATTCAACTTTCTGCCTTTTCAGCTTCATGTTCAGCTATCATACTACCACTTGTTTAGCCCATTCAGGCTTTTCAGCCTTTCTACAGTTTCAGCTTTTGAAAAAAAATCAGCTTTTTCTGCAAATTCTTGAACATTCATTCTTATAGTTTTATGCATTTTAGGCATTGTATTCAGCAGATTTCGGAGATCCTTTCAGCTGTTAGCATTCACACTGTATTTTCGCAGGAAATGCAATTTTTTTAGTTTTATTATAATATCTTCCGGGTCAGAAAGTTTGGCCCTTAAATCCTTCCACATTTTTCAACGGATTCACTCCATTCAAACAGAATATTCATCTCAATTGGGAATTGATCGCTTGTATTTTTCTAGTTGATATCATTTATAATTTCAGAGATATTTGATGTTTTTCAGCCATTTTTCCCCATTCAAGCATATTATGAAATCTTCAGAACTCCTCAATTTTTTTAAAGTCTTTAGTGGCAAGGCTTGTTGATCTAATGTTTAAATTGTTCAATAAAAAGTGTAGTAGGGTAGGAAGGGGGGGTCACCTGCACCCGAAAGATATATTTTTTTAACCTAGCTTTTTGTAATCCTTAAGGTGTCTAGTAATGGAATTTTGATGTTCCCCGCGCATATTATTGTCCCATATATGATTTTTTATACCATCTTTTGTGTCCGTGCTTGATTTTCGGACGTGAAAAATGAAAACTTTAAATCTACATAGAATCTGAACAATACATCCTACAGAAACAATCCACCCCATTTTCTCTTCGTCTTTGCATGAGGAATTGATAGATATGATGATTGTCATGATTGGATGATGTTTGGTGCATAAAAACTCAAATAAACACCAAAAAATGCAAAAAATCGGTGACTTTGGATCACTGGAACTCCTCCCCCATGGACCCTATTGATATATTTTTTATAACTTTTGCATTTTTACAATCTTTAAGATGTCTACTAAACAAATGTTGATGATCCCCACCTGAAATATTGTCACATGTATGTCTTTTCTGGCTATATTGGTTGCCACCCTTTCCAAAAAAGCAGATCCATTATGCTTATAGGGTTCCATTCATTGCAATATTTGTTAATGTTGCTATGGAAACGAACATAAGCTGTTAACTGATTTTAACAAACTCCGTACTTTCTGAAAGTTACATTTATTACTTAAAATATATTGTGATCTCTTGAGAAGTACAGCCTGTAAGTTTACCTTTAATAGCTCTTAATATACTGATCAGTGGCGTGCACAGACCTTTTGAAGGGCAGGGACGAAAAGAAAAAAGGGGCACGTACAGCGCGTTCTCGCCACTGAAGAGGGCGTTCTCGAGGGCACTTTAGACATGTTTATATGTTATACAAATGGCACATTATATAGACTAACTAGACAGACTACTCAAATTAGTTTGTAGTTAGAATCAGCATCCACGAGAACAGTGTGGATTCAACGCTGGACTGTGAAGAACACACAGAGACATGAATGTATGAACGAAATAAAACCCTGGGGGGTCTGGGGGTCCTCCCAGAACTTTTTCAATTAAGTCGATGCCATTTCCTGTATTCTAGTTAGGGGTGTCACGATTCTCCAAATCCTCGATTCGATTACATTTTCGATTCTAAGGTCACGGTTCGATTCGATTCTCGATTTTTACATGGATTTTTTTAAAGCACAGGTTGCTATGCCATTTTAGACTAGACTTTTATGCAATATAATATCTGACCTTTGTTCACAATGAACCACACTACATTGTGAAATTTAAAACATTTATTAATAATATAATGTAACAATAACTTATATCTTCAGTCAATTGGAAACTTAAACAAATTAACCTGCCATCTAGTTTCTTTTGTAACTGCAGTCTCCTTCACAGAAGATGACATTCAAGGTCACAACAAAACAAACAAAAAAATAGAACAGCCATGTCCATAGTCTTCTCTGAACAATTAAGTGTCTTAACAAACTATTTCCTAACAGTTGAACATTTACCACACAGATAATTGTTGTAAGAGTGGCATAGCCCCTTTCAGGAACAGTGCGATGCGTCAGGTGTATGTATAAAATGCGTGAGGTGCGAGTGGGCAAGCGAGAGTGAGGGAGCGTGTGTACGTGCGTACAGTGAATGAATGGGAGAGGAAGGAGAAGAGAAAGGAGTCGCAGTAGTAGCAACAGCAATAAAGTGTACAATATAGGCTGCAGTTTGGCTGTGAATAAAGGCGACGGCTCCTCAAGATACAGCAAAGCTCCCTGGTCTTATTTCCTGACCAGCTTAACACGTGAAAGGGGGTTCACCCCGAAGGGAAACAGAAACTTCGGCCCTGGAGGAAATCATCTCCCCTGTGCTTCCCGACCACGGTCCGGGAGCTGAACAGGAATGGTGTAACACCATGCGATCGTTTGACTGGCTGTAGCTAACAGCTACTGGCTGAGCTAGTAGCTAAGTTAGAGGAGGTTGACTTGCAGCACTTCAACACGTGTGTTTTTTTTCCCGTCTGACAAGCCGACTTGATGTGACAGCATCGACGATTCCTTTTTTTAATTCGAAGTTCGTGATTGTGACTTAATTTCGGACGATTCCGATTTAAAATCGCCTTTAACATCACCCTTAATTCTAGTGCATTTTAACACCATATTAGCACCAGATAATCCAAACTGGTTCTGTGAGATATAGTTCTGGTTCAATATAGATCAAAAAAGTGCCCAACATAAAAGTCATAGCAACAGCAATGTTTCATAGTATTTGTTGGTCTTAATAGTCTTCTAGAGTTTAGTGTGTTTTCTTCACCCAAGAGAGCAGTTTTGTTTTATCAACCAGAAGGGCACTTAAGCACACGTTTTTTCCAACCAAGAGAGCAGTTTAGTGTGTTTTGTCAACCAAGATGGCACTTTAGCACGCATTTTGGCTTTCAAGAGGGCACTTTATCATGTTTTAACCAGCCAAGGGGGCAGTTTAGTGTGTTTTTTCCACCCTAGAGGGCAGTTTAGTGTGTTTTCCCAACCAAGAGGGTACTTTAGCACGCGTTTTGGCTCCCAAGAGGGCACCTTAGCACGCGTTTTTGCCACCCAAGAGGGCACTTTAGCGCACGTTTTGGCTCCCAAGAGGGCACTTTAGCGCAGCCGTTTTTCAACAATTGGGCCACAACGGGGGGCGACCGCCCCCCTTGTGCACACCACTGATACTGATTGACCTTTAATTAATTTATTTAATTCACTTCACTTGAATTATTCATATTTAACTGCTTTACTCTTAACTGTTATCTAGTAGGCCTAGCCTACCAAGTCAATTTACATTGTCTTCTGTATGCTTAGCATAGAATAAGCAACTGTCACTTTTAGACTGAAACAAGTAGACTAGCCATTCTTTCTCCTGCTTCTGATAAGTAACTAGTATTCAATTAACTTGTATCAGCTACAATGTATCGCTTTGAATAGGTCTGAATACACTTTAGTAGGACACTAGAATGATAGTATTTAGTACTCTAGTATTTGAATGTACACTGTTGTCTGTTACAGTTTTTACTTTGCCACTGAGGAACACGTAAAAATCCTAAAAGGAATCTACAGCCTACTTGTGTCTTTCTGTGGGAAGTTTAGCTGTCTGCCTATCTGCACAGGGAAGCAGTGAGGGCAGAATATTCCCCACTTTAAAATATTGTGGCAAGTTTTTTATTTAGATTTGAATCAATTTGAAACTTAGAGCAATAAGTGTGGTAGGAAGTCAATAACACTGAAGGCCTTCAGAAAGTCCAGACTGAAAAATATACTCCTCTACCAAGTTTGAAGCTGCCTTGAAGACATTAGGGAAAAAGAAAGTCAACACTGTTATACTATAATAGCTAATTGGCTAGTTGGTGATCATTGCTAATCATGCCCAAGTCTAAGTCTAAGTCAAAGAAACACAAGAAAGAAAATGATAGTGAGTCTGAGGAGTTCAGTCCTGCTACAAGGAAATCCA
The DNA here is from genome assembly GCA_039737535.1 of Lagodon rhomboides. Taxonomy (NCBI): domain Eukaryota; kingdom Metazoa; phylum Chordata; class Actinopteri; order Spariformes; family Sparidae; genus Lagodon; species Lagodon rhomboides. The sequence continues at coordinate 10,264,924 of CM077784.1, forward strand.
AGAGAGATGATGGTGTCAAATAAGAAGACCATGGCTGCTGCTGTTTGAGAGGCTTTAACGTGAGATCATCGATGCGATAATGAGACTCCACCTGTGCGGACCACGAACTCATTTAAGTTATATTCGCTTCACTATATGCGCTTTTTATGTGGAACTTGGACAGAGCCAGGGGCAAAAAGGCCACTGTGGCCGTACGATGATTTTTTTTTCACGGGGCATCAAGGCCAACGTGTGGGGCAACGGCCATGGCCGCCGTAGCCGCCGTGAATTTCCCACCCTGGTCTGCAACTGACAAGCTGGCTCTGCTACACAGCACTCGTGATAGACGTCTCCAAGAAGCTCTTGATTCGCCGTTTCGCATGGAGGATGCCTGTGATCTCATTCCAGACAGTCTTGTAGGTGCCAATTTAGAAACAACTGGTTATTATCGAGCCTGCTACCAAAAGTTTACGAAGAATCAGGGACGCTTACAGGAAAGACCTACTGTGACATCTCAGCAAGCTTCAACATCACGCTCACCTCGTAAATGTGGGTCCTCCTCAGTTAAGCAGTTGTTCCCCCCAGAGTGTTTCTTCTGTGGCAAGCTGGAAGCGAAAGTATTGGGAAAGACCAAACGATGCATCAAGTTCCCAGTATATAAGGCTAAGGAGGGAGCACTGAAGGAGCCTACATGGAAACAGATTACACCTCAAGGCTTTGAACTTGGACTTCACCGTCTACATCGCATGGTGCAAGGTGAGGACCTTTTTACAAGAGAAGCGAATTACCATCAGTCATGTCGCAAGACATTCAACCTGAAATATGCAAATCATATCACATCCCGAGGTAAAGCCCTTGCTACCAACCCTGTCAGTGAAACAGAGCAGACTACCATGGCTGCTGCACATCAGATGTCATTTAATGCTGTACTTGATGTCATTCAAGATCAAGTGATCAGACAGAACAAGATTGTGCGACTTGCATCACTGCGTCTTGTCTACATCCAAGAGTTGGAGAAAAATGGCTTCCCCAATCCCGAGTACAGAAGTAAGAAACTGAAGAGAAAACTTGAGGAGCTGAAAAACGGCCGCTAAAGTGCCCTCTTTGGAGCCAAACGCGCGCTAAAGTGCCCTCTTGGGTGGAAAAAACGTGTGCTAAGGTGCCCTCTTGGGAGCCAAAACGCGTGCTAAAGTACCCTATTGGTTGGGAAAACACACTAAACTGCCCTCTTGGCTGGTTAAAACATGATAAAGTGCCCTCTTGGCAGCCAAAATGCGTGCTAAAGTGCCATCTTGGTTGACAAAACACACTAAACTGCTCTCTTGGGAGCCAAAATGTGTACTAAAGTGCCCTCTTGGTTGGAAAAAACGTGTGCTTAAGTGCCCTTCTGGTTGATAAAACAAAACTGCTCTCTTGGGTGAAGAAAACACACTAAACTCTAGAAGACTATTAAGACCAACAAATACTATGAAACATTGCCGTTGCTATGACTTTTATGTTGGGCACTTTTTTGATCTATATTGAACCAGAACTATATCTCACAGAACCAGTTTGGATTATCTGGTGCTAATATGGTGTTAAAATGCACTAGAATTAAGGGTGATGTTAAAGGCGATTTTAAATCGGAATCGTCCGAAATTAAGTCACAATCTCGAACTTCGAATTAAAAAAAGGAATCGTCGATGCTGTCACATCAAGTCGGCTTGTCAGACGGGAAAAAAAACACACGTGTTGAAGTGCTGCGAGTCAACCTCCTCTAACTTAGCTACTAGCTCAGCCAGTAGCTGTTAGCTACAGCCAGTCAAACGATCGCATGGTGTTACACCATTCCTGTTCAGCTCCCGGACCGTGGTCGGGAAGCACAGGGGAGATGATTTCCTCCAGGGCCGAAGTTTCTGTTTCCCTTCGGGGTGAACCCCCTTTCACGTGTTAAGCTGGTCGGGAAATAAGACCAGGGAGCTTTGCTGTATCTGGAGGAGCCGTCGCCTTTATTCACAGCCAAACTGCAGCCTATATTGTACACTTTATTGCTGTCGCTACTACTGCGACTCCTTTCTCTTCTCCTTCCTCTATCATTCATTCACTGTCCGCACGTACACACGCTCCCTCACTCTCGCTTGCCCACTCACACCTTACGCATTTTACACATACACCTGACGCATCGCACTGTTCCTGAAAGGGGCTATGCCACTCTTACAACAATTATCTGTGTGGTAAATGTTCAACTGTTAGGAAATAGTTTGTTAAGACACTTAATTGTTCAGAGAAGACTATGGACATGGCTGTTTTATTTTTTTGTTTGTTTTGTTGTGAACTTGAATGTCATCTTCTGTGAAGGAGACTGCAGTTACAAAAGAAACTAGATGGCAGGTTAATTTGTTTAAGTTTCCAATTGACTGAAGATATAAGTTATTGTTACATTATATTATTAATAAATGTTTTAAATTTCACAATGTAGTGTGGTTCATTGTGAACAAAGGTCAGATATTATATTGCATAAAAGTCTAGTCTAAAATGGCATAGCAACCTGTGCTTTAAAAAAATCCATGTAAAAATCGAGAATCGAATCGAACCGTGACCTTAGAATCGAAAATGTAATCGAATCGAGGATTTGGAGAATCGTGACACCCCTAACTAGAATACAGGAAATGGCATCGACTTAATTGAAAAAGTTCTGGGGAGGACCCCCAGACCCCCCAGGGTTTTATTTCGTTCATACATTCATGTCTCTGTGTGTTCTTCACAGTCCAGCGTTGAATCCACACTGTTCTCGTGGATGCTGATCCTAACTACAAACTAATTTGAGTAGTCTGTCTAGTTAGTCTATATAATGTGCCATTTGTATAACATATAAACATGTCTAAAGTGCCCTCGAGAACGCCCTCTTCAGTGGCGAGAACGCGCTGTACGTGCCCCTTTTTTTCTTTTCGTCCCTGCCCTTCAAAAGGTCTGTGCACGCCACTGATCAGTATATTAAGAGCTATTAAAGGTAAACTTACAGGCTGTACTTCTCAAGAGATCACAATATATTTTAAGTAATAAATGTAACTTTCAGAAAGTACGGAGTTTGTTAAAATCAGTTAACAGCTTATGTTCGTTTCCATAGCAACATTAACAAATATTGCAATGAATGGAACCCTATAAGCATAATGGATCTGCTTTTTTGGAAAGGGTGGCAACCAATATAGCCAGAAAAGACATACATGTGACAATATTTCAGGTGGGGATCATCAACATTTGTTTAGTAGACATCTTAAAGATTGTAAAAAGGCAAAAGTTATAAAAAATATATCAATAGGGTCCATAGGGGAGGAGTTCCAGTGATCCAAAGTCACCGATTTTTTGCATTTTTTGGTGTTTATTTGAGTTTTTATGCACCAAACATCATCCAATCATGACAATCATCATATCTATCAATTCCTCATGCAAAGACGAAGAGAAAATGGGGTGGATTGTGTCTGTAGGATGTATTGTTCAGATTCTATGTAGATTTAAAGTTTTCATTTTTCACGTCCGAAAATCAAGCACGGACACAAAAGATGGTATAAAAAATCATATATGGGACAATAATATGCGCGGGGAACATCAAAATTCCATTACTAGACACCTTAAGGATTACAAAAAGCTAGGTTAAAAAAATATATCTTTCGGGTGCAGGTGACCCCCCCTTCCTACCAGACTAGTGTGTCACAAAAAAATTCTCAATTTTAACACTTTTTCAAGCATTATCAAAGCTCATCTGGTCTTTCACACTTACAGATAGAAACTCCATTCAAACTGTGAAACGTTCACAAAGATTAGGACTTTCTCACCTGAATTCAACTTTTTCACAGCATTCATACTTTTTGCACAGCCGCAGTTCAAACACTGGTAACTTATCAGCCACTTTGAGAAAAAAAAAAAATCAGAAAACCTCGTCTTAAACTTCCACAGTTTTCACTGCAGCAGAAAAATAATGACATTACTTTGTAGGTACACTCGTACTGGTGTTACAGTGGTTCTCTGGAGGCAATCGGACAACATTTTTTGGCTCGGTGGGCTTTTGAATGACAGAAACACCGACCAACTGCTGCACTGAGTTCCATTAAAATAAACTAAATAGGAAAAATATTTGGAGGCAGACAAACACATCCACTTTTCTAAACTGCTCCACAAGACACATTTTTTAACACACACACACACACAAAAATTTCACAAAGTGCTCACAAGACTAGCATAGTTTCTACCATATGATTATTTGAGTGATAGCAGTTACTGTTTTGGAGGGGAAAGCATGATAATGTGAGGTGAGCCTCAGCTGAAATCACTGTTAAATCAACTCTCACAGTATGTTACCAGGACCAACCTGGTTACCATCACTGTGCCAACCGAGATCAACTGGGCCAACACAGAGAGACAAATTTATCAATGAGTCAGTTAAATACACACACACACACACGCACACACACACAGATTACTGTAAACAACAAAAATACTATTAATGAAAGAATCAATAAATTACCTGCAATGCTCCAGGACTGTCGCCAGCCTCTTCAGCTTGTCCAGCTCAGCTGTTGTTGGCATGGTGACTTTGGTCTCATGTATGGCCAGTGCATCTCTCAGTGGTTCTTGATTCCTCAGAATACGTGTGATCATATCGAGAGTACTATTCCATCTCGCTGACACCTTCTGTGTGAGTGCCTTAGTCTTCTGATTGTGTGCAATTTGCTGCTGTTCGAGCTCTGCAGCGTTAGCTGGACTATGCTTGAATTGACTCACAACTTTTCTGCATTTTGGCAGTGTGCTGTCAAATGGGCTGTTCTGCAGACAAACTGTTACGGATCGATGGAGGCTACATGCGATGCAAGGGATATGCTCGAACGGTAGTTTCCTGGCCGCTGCAATCATGTTTCGGGCACTGTCAGTGGTCCGTGTGCTGGCTTTATTCTCGATGTCCCACTTTTCGGCTACTTGCATAAAGTGCTCGGCGCGTGTGTCGGCATAATGCCTGTCCTCTGTTTTCATGACAGTCGAAGCGTGCAAGGTTCTTCAGTTCCCACTGTGGACTCAAAATAATGCACAGTGACCCCAAGGTAATTGTAATTACCGAGGGACGTCCAGTAATCTCTGGTGAGAGCAACCATGTTAGCTTGTCCCAATGCCTCCTCCACTTTAGCTTTCTCGTTAGTGTACAGGTTGTGTATCTTACCAACAGTATTTCACAGGAAGGAGTTTATATGTGCAGTCGTTGAATGCTATGCAAATTATTTCAAGCAGACCACCATCCTCCACAATGTTAATTGGTCTGCAAGCTGTAGCAACCATTTAGCTATCGCTGTTGCAAGCTGGTTGCTTGTAGACTTGTCAAGGCGCCTTTTTTGCAACGTATCCAGGGTTGTCTGCTTTTGGCGAGGGGGGGGGCGGTGGGATCTCTGCATCTGCCGTGTGTTTGGCTTGCAAGTGGTATTTCAGACTCGACGTACTTCGATGATAACTCATTACACGTCGACAGTACGTGCAGATAATTTTTGTCCTATCGACCAAACCATCTGGCAGTGTTTTAAAAATGAATTGCTCTTCATAAGTCCTTTCTCTCGCTTGTCTTTCTCTTCTTCCCTTTCTTATTCTTCTGCCACCCTCTGGATCATACAATGTGCGTTTTATATATATATATATATATATATATATATATATATTAGGGCCGGGACTTTAACGCGTTAATTAGGATTAATTAATTACAACGCGTTAACGCGTTAAAAAAATTAACGCATTCTAATCGCACTTATTTTTGCACCGCGGAATGTTTCTCACTGGATGAGTTTCAGGCGGACCGATTATACTGGAGCACCAACTAACATTCATGACTTTAGACAACAACAAACCACAGTGAACATGAACGAAGAAGCTGATGAGACCGCTTTGGTTTGCCCCGTGGAAATTTTGTTTTAAAAAACGAACGGATGAAGCGTCGATAAGAGCATGGTTGTGTGCAAGCTATGCAACAAGGAATTTGCATATCACCACAGCACATCGAGCCTCAAGTATCACCTCAATGCAAAACATATAGCAGCGAGCGTGGACGTTAGCCCGACTCCGAATACAAGGAGCCACACCCACTTCCGCTACACTTAATGGCAAAAATTGCACTGGTCTGTTGGACTTGGTTGAGCAAAAATAAACAATATTTTGTTGCTTAAGCTTATGTATTCAGTCATTATTCAATGGTATACTAAAAATCCATGTGAAAAAATTACTTCTCACTGTTCTCAGGTCAAATATTTATATGCGATTAAAATGCGATTAATTAATTACAAAGCCTCTAATTAATTAGATTAAAAAAATTAATCGAGTCCCGGCCCTAATATATATGTGACCCAGTCTGGCAAAATGAGTCACAGTAACCCAAAGCTCAAAACTGAAAAACTACCAAAACTTTGGTACCAATGGGAAGATGGGACAATAAGCTTTAAAATGATATCCTAGTCAAAGTCATATCTTGAATGGTTGTCAAGATACATCCATTTGAAGTATGGTCACCCACCGTCTTTTTCCAATGGAAAACACGAGAAAATCGCGTTTAAAGTTTTTTGTCAGTTTTTTGTTGATATCTTTACAAATCCTTAGCATCCAAAGAGATGCACCCATTATTTTACAGCTAAATTTTTCAAAAGGCATTTGGATACTTAGATAATGCTATTAAACCAGACTGAAGCTTAAATGATTTAATTATTATTTATCTAAATTCATATTTTAGAAAAGACAATTTAACAAAGAATTATGAAGATTTACAAAAAAATTTACAAAGTTTGTACTGAGGTGTTAAATTTTCGCTTTGGAACCTTTGAGAGAAGAGGGGGTTGTCAGTGTGGATGATAATAATAATTTAACAGTTCATATATGTTAAGACAAGTCAATTAATTACATTAAATAACTGATTAAAACAAATTTAAAACTTTCTCATGGAGATCCCCTCTGGATAAATCCTATATTTTGTAACATACACTCATACATTTGGACTTACATTTACAATTACAAAATACATTGATGAAATGCATTGTGATCTTTGTTTAGAAAAATAAGACAAAAAACAGAACATTAATTTGAAGGTTGAATACTTCCGGAGGAGGGAGGGGAGGAACCCCAGTGGCCCGTGTCTCCGCAGGAAGACGCTAAAGCTCCGGAGGAACTAGCGGAGGGGGACCCACAGTGAAAACAGCCCATGGGAGATATGGAGTCATTTTCACACTAAGCACTACACATTACCTTAAAACGATGGTACGATGGACTCGACACAAATCACTTTGTAAACTTTTTTAGGATTTCGGAAGTAAAGCTAGCTAGCTGGCAACAGAACGCTACTAAGCTGGCAGATAGCTTGACCAATCGCCCCGTGAGTTAGCCTGGGAGAAGGCTTCTGATTGGCAACGACAATTTGCATAAATGTTTTAAGCATTTTGATTGGTTTCATAAGATGTGTAACACCATAGCAACACCATATGTGGATAGCAGAGATCATGACGTTTCAGGGGATACCCGGAACATAGGGAAATCCTCGCTGCAGGCGAGGGGAGCCGTAAAGATTTTCAGTGTTTATCGCTTGCATTTTTTGTAAGATGTGAAAGTTATAAGTAGACTTAAAAAGCCATTTAAGTACCTTTACATAATTATCTGAAGTATGAAACGTTGGAGGATGATTTTTGAATACCTTTTCTTTCATACAAGATCACAAAAAAAAAATCGATATTTTTAATGTATATTAATGTAATCGGTCGTATCTCAAATTAGAACGTTGCGACTTCCGACTCATTTCGCCAGACTGGGTCACATATATATATATATATATATATTAGGGGTGTAACGATACATGTATTTGTATTGAACAGCTTCGGTACAGGACGTTCGGTTCGGTACAGGGCTGTGCACGGGTGAGTTCCCGGAACGGAAGTTGCGTGTGTTTATTTTCCGCCTGCAGCTACACGTGCAGCCCGTTTACGTCATGGCTAACGCTAGCGAGAAACCAGCAGAGCTTAAAGACCCTCACTTGTCGCTAAAGTCTCCTGCTTGGGAACACTTCGGCTTCCTAGTTAAATAATGCGACGGAGAAAGACAAGTAGAAAAAACGAGGGCAGTGTGCCGACATTGGTCAGCTGAGATCGGGTATGTTTCCGGTGTGACAGTTTGACTCGGTGTTAATTTTAACTGGTAAGGGTCCCAGGTGTGCTGGAGGTGTGGTCTGAGAATCCCGTCAGGAGAGGGGTCCTCGGCCATGTCCACTAACCAGTAAAAACATTCCGATCGCCCTGCTCATCGATCCAAGTCATGTATATGTATATTCATTTTGACGTGGCTTGAACACTACTTTTTTACACGGAGATGTCGGGGTCTGCGACCTGCAAACCACTGTTCGACGAGCGCTACACAGCACACAGTGACAGTGTAGGTGACTGTGTCGATGCCTGTCCAAAAAAACGCGACTGTCAATAAATCGTCCAAAAGTGCATATTGTCGTCCTTATATCTTCTTAATGAAAGCCTGTACTCACAAATAACTCATGGGTGGAGTCAATGTGGACAAGTTAATCTTTCTGGCAAAAATTATGAAGGTTGAGTAAAACTGAACAGGGCTACATGCTGGAACTGTTAGTGCTGCACTTTACTTGTGGAAAAGTTTTGTTAAAAGCCTTTAACAAGCTGTGAGGAATTTATTTTTATAATGTTTCATATATTTTTTGTTTGAGAATATTTTATTTATTGGAAAGCTTATTTTATATATTTTGTTTATTTGAGAATAATTTATTTAACTTATTATCAGGCAGCACTTTATGTTTGCATTTTGTTCCCATACTGTACCGAAAATTAACCGAACCGTGACCTCAAAACCGAGGTACGTATCGAACCGTGATTTTTGTGTATCGTTACACCCCTAATATATATATATATATATATATATATATATATATATATATATATATATATATATATATATATATATATATATGTACAGATTGTGACTGTAATCGGCCGTATCTCAAATTAGAACGTTGCGACTTCCGACTCATTTCGCCAGACTGGGTCACATATATATATATATATATATATATATATATATATATATATATATATATATGTGACCCAGTCACAGTCACAATCTGTATATATATATATATACCGAGCGTTAATCGCACGTCAAATCAAGCTGTTTTTTTTCTTATTGTGTTATGATCCAGATTGGAAAAAGCACATTTTCTGTTTGCATACATTCAGTCAATTCACTATCTTTTTAAAACACAGTAAATACAAGTGCAGCACCACAGCATTTATCATTGTTTTGGGGTTGGCCAGGACAGATAAAAGAAACAAGTTGTATAACCTGGACTCTACTTGGACTCTAACCAAATTTCCATAACTTTTGCATAATTTGCTGAGTATTTGCATAGCATTTGCATTCTGACTCTTAGCTGACCTTGGCAGCATAGTACAGTTATGCAGGGGAAAGCCCAGTGACTGTTACTTATTACACAATCAGAAATCAACAACAGCAGATGGCCAAGAGCCTGCAGCTACAAGGAGGGTAATCATACCAGGGAGGTTTTCTACCTGGTAGCTCAACTGAAATGAACAGCTGGATTTAAAGTTACTGAATTTTACAAAACCGTATTCTTTTTGTCAGCTCTTTGGTACAGTTCAGTCAGTGTTTTCATCAAATCCAAAGGAGGAAAACAGCAATATAAAGACTTGAACTTGTGATGTGTCAAGGAATTGACATCAGACAATAAATGGTAGATGTGTCAGAAATTTTGCCATTTACAGTTTTTTACAACCGCTATGACCCGTTTGTCAGAACCTTAAACACTTTTTCAAAACTGTTAACGCACATCACACTTGAAACACACAATTCCCCAAACAGTTAATTTCATGCAGAGTGACTAAACACAGACACACACTTCCAAAATACAATAATACATTAACACAGTTCACCAAATCTACCAGAGCACTGACACACGTTGTCTTCCAACAGAAACATTTAGTCAGTCACAGCACAGGCTGATGTTGTGGTAACTGTGTGAGGAGTTTTGAAAAAACGTTAAAAGTATTGAACAACGGGTCATAGCAGTTGTAAAACACTGTAATGTTGAGTGCAAGAATTTACTCGCAAAAATCAATGCCTTTGAAAAGTGCAGCAAGACTGCATTTTTTATTTGTAATTCTATTGTTCTCTAAACCTACTTGAATGTGACTGATTTGAACAGAGTGGATTTTATTGAATTAACCCAAACTGAAAACAGTTTAACTTGCACCAAAACACTTGTTATGTATTTCCAATCATTAACAAACTATCCATGTCCTTTTGTGCAAATTGCACTGACCAGCACAGTGGCTGCTACTCATCTTTGTATGTCAAAGAGAGTAACTCCTCATGCGAAGCATGTCATGTCAAGAGGAATATGGTCCCAGCATCCAGCATATGACTGAATCAAGTCAAAGGTAGATTCCAAACTTCTGTAGAAAAAAGACAGCATTAACTTGCTGGCCCAAACTGCAAGCAGATAAAAGCACAGGACAGTGCATACATCTGCAGGCAGACATCTGTGTGCGCACTCTGATAAGTGTGTGACATTCCATCTGTGTGGGAAAACTACAAGGAATGTGCTATCACTTCCCATGGAGCATTCTCTCACCGCTTGTTCATTCCTGCCCATACAGGTAAATTAGAAGGCTTGGCCTACTAAACTTAAACTCCAGCATGTCGAAACTTTAAAGGCATAGTTTGGCTTATTTCAAGTGGGGCTGTATGAGGTACTTATGCATAGTCAGTGGATTACTTATATTAGATGGACATTGGCACACCCCAAGTGTGATGAGGTCAAGTCAATTGTGTTAATATTGTGCCATATCACAACAAACTTTATCTCATGGCAGTTTCAGTTAGAACAGGCATACAGCATACTCTTTCAATTTACAGTGAGAGAGAGCTAATCAATCTACCGCTGTGGACAACGGCAGGACCAAGACATATTTCAGCTACCTAAAAGAAGGCCCACCTAAAAAAAATTATATAATAATTTAAGTGCACACTATTTATGTGTTTCCTGGGGAAGTCAGTGGGGAGATTACTAGCAAAACAATTATGGGTGATGGTGCCCAGTGGAACTAGCATGAGTAAAAAGTAGCATAATACTAACGCACCAGTGGTACTTTTAAGGCTTTACAAGCGTTGGCTAAGTCGTAATTCCACACTACTAGTAGTAAGTATTAATAATAATAGTGTTAGTAGTTTTCAATTGATAACGTAGATTATTATGAACTAGAGAAGGCAAATTCTGATGAACTTGCGGTTGTGAATGCTCCCTGTTGACAAGCTGAAGCCAAATACGGATTGCTGGCTGTGAAAACTTTGAATACTTTGAATGTCAACAATATCTTACAACTGTGAAATGATGTATGGTTTGTTGAAAAACTAAGGCCAAACTGAATTGGTGGCTTTAATTTATTTGAAGTCTGTCTGAAGAGAATGAAGCTTCGTAATATTTGGGTGAGAATGAAGCATTAAAAGTAGAATATAAGCTTTGAGCCAAACTGCAATGCTGGCTTCAATCTGTGTCGAAAGGCAGCTGATGGAGTATGAAGAGATGTTACGGTGAGAATGAATCAAATACTCTGAATCAGACTGAGAAATTCAATAAATCTTAATGTATGATTAGGAGCATTTAAATATTTAAATGAAGTTCCTGGCTTGAATGAATGAAAAAATAATAGTTAAATAAAGTTAAAATGTTGGGAAATATACTGTGTGTGTTTGTGTGCATGTGAGTGCGCTTAAGCATGGCTGTGTGTGTGTGTGTGTGTGTGTGTGTGTGTGTGTGTGTGTGAGAGAGAGAGAGAGAGAGAGAGAGAGGGTGATTATGTGTGTGTGACAGAGATAAAGTGCGTGTGTGTGAGAGAGGGTGATTGTGTGTGTGTGTTTCAGAGAAAATGTGTGTGTGTGTGTGTGTGTGTGTGTGTGTGAGTGTGAGAGAGACAGAGACAGACAAACAGAAACAGGTTCCTAACTGAAGTACCTTTTCACTTGTATTACAGGTACATAAGTGAACTTCTGGGAGGAGAGAAGTTTGTGTCCTGCTCGGTCGTGCTGCCAGCATTGTGTCATCTATTGCGAGTGATGGAGGTTGCCGGGGATGACCCAGCTTAAATGGCTAAGTTCAAGGACACCTTCCCAAAAGGCATGGAGGAACGAAAGACAAAAAACAACATCACATGGCTGAGGGTTGCCACAGCACTTGACCCTAGGTTCAAGGACCTCAAGTGTCTAAGCAGACCTGAGGTGTGGTGCTCTGTCAGTGCCTTGCTCAGGGAGAGGCAGAGGGAGAGGCATGCACATCCGGGGCAACCATCTACCTCTGAGCCTGCGAAGAAGATATCAGCTCTCATGCTTGCCCAAGAGTCATCTTCTGATGAAGAGGAGGACTGTGTTGGAAAATGGGTGGAGCACTACAGGGCAGAGCCCACTATTGCCATGGAGGCCAACCCTAATCAGTGGTGGTCCACACATGAAGACGCACACAGTGAGATGGCCAGCCTTGCACGCAAATACTTGGCAACACCCGCCACATCCGTACCGCGTGAAAGGCTGTTCTCACTGTCTAGGCATATTGTTCAGAGGAAACAAACTGCCCATCAATGCAACCTCAGAGAATGTTAACAGGCTTGTCTGTTTGAGCAACTGGCTCAGTGCAAAGAAATAGAAGTAATATATAGGAACAGCAGAGACACAGATGTAATGAAACATCTCATTTACTGTGTGTCGTATTGTTTTCAGTTGCCATGTTTGCATTTATGGTGTTTTCATGTCAATTTGTTCAAGAAAATTGTGAGAGAAGGTGTCTGGTTCAAATATCCGTTCCCACGGATTTCCACATCCTTTTGACAATTGTTTTTGTTATAATATAAAATTAATTAATTTACTTATGCAATGACAACATAAGGGGTACTGTTTTAAATTGAAATAGTACATTTATTAATCATAGCATACAAATGTGGAACAAGCTCAGTGCCAGTACCGGTTCACCCAATACACACACTACGCACGTTGCATAGGGCCCCGCAAACTAATAGAGGCCCCGTGAAAACAACAACAACAACAACAACAACAACAACAATGTGACGACGTGACCGTCCGTCGCGCTGCTCGCGCACCTCAGATTCCCGGTGCATGTGCATCAACCTAGCAAGATGAAGCGGAGTTATCCCTCGGGGAATGAGAAAAGAAAAAACAAACAGCATGACAATGAACTGCGGGAACAGCAGTCAGGTAACTCTCCTCTCCGAGTGGGAGGGACGGGGCTAGTCCGTGTTTGACCTACATTAACAGGGTGGTGAGCCCTGGGTGAACCCCGGGCTCCGTGTGCGTCTTGCTGGCTTCTATAATTTTAGTTGTAGTGTAGTTACAATACAAAATGTTAAGTAATGGATAAATATTGACTAAGACTGAATTTTGTTTGCTGTGATAGCCCACAGGCAAATATAGATGCTGATATCTTAGTGAATAAATACATGTCGTGAAATATTATGACAATGGTGCTAAATAGGCTAAATAATAATCTAAATCACCTACATTCGAAGTATATGAAAGTAAAACAAGTGCAGCCAATTTGATGGCGCTGAATTAATAGTAGCGTTATCTATATTTTACAGGTGCTATGCTTAAGTTTCTCACAAGCAGCACAGACTCCAGCCAGTCAGCCAGTGGAGGGACAGAGCCAGCTTCATGTAGGACAGGCACAGATGAGCCAGCTTCATCCAGTGCTTAAAGGGGGGGTGAGTGGAAGCACTGGGTGTCAGGTCCGACTGTGGAACATTTTGGGGTTCAGTAAGGAGGGCCCCTTAGCAGAATTTTGCCTAGGGCCCCGTGGAGGTCTGAACCGGCTCTGCTCAGTGCTAAATATTTTCTGAATCTATGAACATTGTCAAAAGGTTGATGAGAGAATTAGTGGTTCAGAGGGACAGGGGAGGGACACTGCTGTGGGCTCTGCTGTATTGGTCGTTACCTCACCCTGAAACAACTAATCGCAGCAGATGTTGTGACAGACAGTTTAGCATAGATGATTTCAACTGTATCTGACTGCACTCGCGCAAATCAAATATTCTCTGGTTGTCTGATTGTGTTTTTGTGGCAGTATGGAGTATAAAGGTTTGTTACTGAAATTAAGCTGCCACATAAGATAAATTAAAGATCTCTGTGCTTGTTTTGACTGGGCATGTCATCCCAGCACAGCAGGGTTTTTCATTTCCATGACAATTTTGGTCAAAAAAGCGTCTATGAAAACCTCTCTGCAGTATTGTCAAAATATTACTGCTAACAAAGCTCCACTTGGGGATAAACACATTTCCTATAAATCCTTCACAATAAAAGTCCCCCAGTATGTAGTTATTTAAAAGCCTTTTTATGAAGAAGCTAAATCAGGAAACGTTGGGTTTTCACCAGCAGCAACTCAACACAACACCTGAAAGACCTTGATAGTGAACATGAGTTAACAGCTACAAGCCAGGCTGAAGTAAAGGCGCTGGTTATACAAGGCATCAGCTAATTTCAGGTAAGCTCTGCAACCCTCTGCAATCAGTGTGGAGTGGGAGGTTCAAGGTTCAAGGTTCAAGGTGTCTTTATTAATACCAGCTGGTAAATTTGTTGTGCAGACAGGCACTCAGCAATCCCAGTATATGAAAATAACAGCCACACACAGACATCATGACAGACAAATCACAAATAGAAAAGAAACAATGCAATTGACCCAAAATACATAGCCATAGGAATAAAAAAGTGCTTCTACATCTCCTTGGATCCCACTAAGTTCAATATGAACAAAATCACCTTGTAGCTTTACTATTCAGCATTACAATTGCTGTGGGTATGAAACTACTTCTGTACTGTTTGGTCCTACCCTGAGGGACCACAAAACGACAGCCAGAGCGAAGAAGCTGGAACTCGGCATGCAAAGAATGTGAGCAGTCATTATGAATAGCGCTGGCTTTACGCTGCAGCTGTGTGTCGTAGAGGGCTGCCATGGTGAGTTGAGACTCACCAATCAGCTTACCAGCCCATTTAATAAAATGGTTTAGAGAATTTTTGTCCTGTAGAGATAAATTACCAAACCAGGACACCAGGGCAAAAGATAACCAGGGTTCCTACAGGTTTCTTCAAGTCAAATTCAAGTCTTTTTAAGACCATTTATATAAAATCTTAATACCTATTTTACTGCCTATTTCACAGACCTACCGGCAAAGAAAAACCTTTTTTCTTTAATTTGTTCATTTATTTCTCAAACAAATGTGAAAATGTGGACTGTGTGAAGCATGGAAGAATGATGTAACATTGCAGCATAGTAGTGAGTACTTACGCTACAACACCACAGCACAGACACAGACCACAGACAACAAGCCAAACAGACGTGTGAAAAATCAAAGAAAATTTCAGCAGACCACAACAAAGTTTGTTTTTGTTGTTATAAGACGTCACAGGGTTCAGAGGTCGAAGGCGAGAGGTCGAGGGGTGGGGCGATGACATCATCGCACCGAAAAGTATGCGGATTCACCGTCCACACGAAAACGCAAGGGCTGCGTTTTCGAATTTCTCCACCCTGAGACCCGTTTTCAAAAAAGTTGAAGTTCAACAGCTTTTTCATGTGGATGGCACCTCAGGGTACAGGGGAAACAATTGATATAATAATACAAAATAAAACATAATTTTCATACGATATATAAAAAAGAGCAAGAGCAATAATCATAATAAATGGTAAATGGACTTGCATTTCTATAGCACTTTTCCAGTCCACTGACCACTCAAAGCACTTTACAACCCATTCACACATATGCATACTCATACACTGATGGCAGAGACTAACATGCAAGGTGCCAACTACTCATCAGGAGCAATTTGGGGTTAAGTATCTTGCATATGGATACTTCGTTTTGCAACCAAGGGAGCCTGGGAATTGAACCAGTGACCTTCAGATTACTGGACAGTCCACTCTACCTCTTGAGCCACATAATAATTAAGACAATTAGCCTACATATTTTTGATGGGTTGGTAAGGGACCTGGATAATGAATAAGGGAGTGCTAAGGGAATATACTTAATATTATTATACAATTATTAGACACTGTCTAATGGGAAAACCGGAGTTTGAATTTGGACAAATATCACAGTTAGAAGATTTACTGGCCTGTTGCAGTTTCTGGTCCATTTTAGAATGTTGCAGAGGAAAATTGCAGCATTGAGAACTGGCTAGTTGCAGTTCAATGTAATCAGTGCCTCATTCACTGACAACCCCAATGCTGTTCCTCCGCTACGCCCTCATTCACAGCCACTCTGCACTGCTTTCTCTTGCACTCAACCACACTTCTGCACAGCTCTTTCTTTTTCTCTCCCACACACTCTGCTTCAGGGTGAACATTTCATTATGTTTTTTCTCATTACATCTTCGCTTTAAATGCATTTACAGTGCTTATAATGTGCTACAAATGCACCTGTAGCATGTAACTCACTATCACTATGCTCATTCATGTTTTAACCCTCCAGAAGTCGTTTTTCTGTTTCCTCCCCTTGTCCTACAGGTAAAAATGTACCTAAAATGGATCAATTTTAAACCAAAAGTGTATTTTGCATGAAGAAAAAATGTCTTTGTGTGAATCTAGGTTATCTTTCTTCATAGTTCAGAAAAACTGCATTTTATCAGGGCACACATATCGTATTTATTACAACACACTTGTCATAATTTCTTTCTTTACTGAGGAAGAGGTTGATGATTATTATTTGCCATAGGTAATGCATAGATGTAAACATTTTCTTTCTTTTTAGCAGGAGATAGCAGTTGTGTAACCTAAGAACGTATCAGAAATGTGCAAAAAATTGAAGAAAATATCAGTGCATTTTTGGAGGGAGAAACAATATATTGATATGTTCTCATATACTGTACTAATACTGAAAGATGCAGTCATGGTTTCAGCTACAAGAGAACATCATTGGTTAACATTGTTTTCAAGAAAAAAATATTTTATCTGATAACTACCAGCCACGAAAGCATAACCTGTATTGTTTTCACCCTTTGTGTGTGTGTGTGTCGTCATGGGGCAAAGTGTGGAGCACTTTTTTTCCCCTGTAAATGCACAGAGAAAGTGTTCATCTTCGCTTTAAATGCATTTACAGTGCTTATAATGTCAGCGACCGTCTTACCTTTGCCTTGCAGCTCGCAGTTCAAATGGTTCAGTTTCACAGTTATGTCCGTAAAAAATGCAAGGTCAAGTATCCACTCAGTGTCCTCCAGCAGCGAGACATCTTTCCCTTTGCATTGCATGAACTCTTTGATTTCACCCAAAAGTGACAAATAGCACTGCAATCTCGCCCCGTGCTTAGCCATCGGATTTCTCTGTTTAGTAACAGGTCACCATATTCAGCTGACAGCGCATCCAATAGCACCTTGAATGTCCTGTATTGTTCGGCTTTCGAGCGGATGCTATTTATGATCTTCATGATCTTCATTTCTGCATATATCGCCTGCTGGTGAATGATGCAGTGGTAATGTAGAAATTTTGGGAAGTCTATGTCACCTCTGCATGGCACAATGCTTCCACACAGCAATCTCAGCCAGGCATACGATGAATTCTATCATGCACACAACTAGTGTTGTTTTTGGCGGCCTGTTTTATTTTTAGTTTTAGTCTAGTCTTTGTGTCAAGCTATCATTTTAGTTTTTATTCGTTTTAGTCACGTTCATACTCCTTTTAGTCGTGTCAAGTTTCAGTCGACTAAAAGTCTGAGCATTTTAGTCTTATTTTAGTCAGAATTGTCCATGACTATTTTAGTCTAGTTTTAGTCGAGGAAAACTGATGAAATTTTAGTCTAGTTTTAGTCAAAGATTGTATTTAGCCAAACCCATTTTACAATTCAAACAAGGTTATCCTAATATTATATTATTGCTACCTTATAGACTCAACAATACATCCATTCCAGACACAGAAGACGCTCTGATTTGATCTAACAAACTGTTTACCTTGCCTTGTTTGGTGTAATTTTTCTCAGCACAACCTCACTTATGTGACTGTACAGTTATTTTTTAAATTTTGACATACTGTATTAATACAGTGGACCTAAAATCACACAAAAATCATAAAATCCGAGCAGGAAAAAGTTAGATTTTTTACTATGAAAACCACAAATATGTTTAACGAACCATTTTTATTACTTAGAATGCAAATTTAATTTGTTGTTTGC
Source organism: Lagodon rhomboides (assembly GCA_039737535.1). NCBI lineage: Eukaryota > Metazoa > Chordata > Actinopteri > Spariformes > Sparidae > Lagodon > Lagodon rhomboides. The sequence goes on from CM077784.1 coordinate 10,283,145, forward strand.
TTATTTTGTACATAAGTTTTTGAAATTTACAAAGTTATATGTAACTATTTACATTTTAATGCAGGCAATGCCTCAGGCTCAGGCCTCCCTCAGGTCCTCACAGCTCAATGAGGAGCTGCACTGCCTGCTCCACGTTCAACAGTCTCCTCATTGTTTTGACACACAAAACAAAAAAACGACTACACTACACACTAAACACACTACACTACACACTATCTATACACTCCAAACAAGCTAAATGTCACAAAACTCTCAACTCTCAAAACTCGCTGTCTCTAAGGCTGTCTCAGTCGCTGTCAGTATCGCTGTCACTCTTTCTTCGCCGTCCCTCCCCACAACTTCCCCCGTTCCCCAGCAACCAAATCACGTGATTTACCATATAATTTTGTGATTGGTTGATGTGGTGGCTTTTTCCACCAATAGGAAAGGGGGTGTCACGTGTTTGTTTTTTTGCTTGTAAGCGCTTCCTGTTTGCGGACACGTTACTGAGAAAAGTCCGTTTTTACCGTTTCTTCCTGCAACAAACACGTAGCAAACGTAGCGGCAAAATTCGCGAAAAAGTGCCGCGTACATTATTTAACACAAGTCCGGTTTACTCGTCCTATCAACACAAATTAAAAACTGGTATATAGTTCGAAGTCCGCACTTCCGCCACAAGTTGAAAGGGAGAATCAGTGAGGCTGCATCTCGCTGCTCCGTCGTCTTAAAGCGGTCACGTGATTTGGATGCGCCGGTGCGTCCGTCGACCCCAGAGGGTTAAGGATTTTTGTTATAACATTTCGTCTCGTCTCGTTTTGGTCAACGAAAATGAAGACACATTTTAGCATAGTTTTTATTTTGTAAACCACATTTAGTCTCGTTTTTATTCATCTACAATATTGCATTATATATTTAATTATCGTTATCGTCACATGACCAGCATTTTCGTTGCGTCTCGTCTCGTTTTCCTCAGGTGATAAAGGTTCGTTGACGACGATATTTAGTCATAATTTTCGTTGACGAAAACAACACTACACACAACAATCTCAAGCAAAAATATGACATCAAAGCAGAAATACAGATGAATGCAACCCTTCAGGAGAAGGTCAAGATACATCTAGACTGTCATGTCAGGATGCTGTCAGAGCACAAGAAGCAGCAACATCATGTCTAAAGACTGCCACAATTATACCGGTGCCTAAAAACCTCACAATGACTCCTGCCCCATAAGCGCTCACCCCCATCATGATGAAGTGCTTCGAGAGGCTGGTAAAGGACCACATTGTCTCCAGACTCCCCCCCACATTTGACCCGTACCAGTTTGCTCACCGGCCAAATCGCTCCACAGAGGATGCCATCTCCTCTGCACTCCATCCGAGCCTACAACATCTAGAAGGGAGGAACACACATGTGCGAATGTTGTCCCTGGACTTCAGCTTGGCGTTCAACACCATCATCCTGTAGCATCTGGTGAGCAAACTGACCCCCCTTGGCTTCAGCACCCCACTGTGTAACTGGCTGCTTGACTTCCTCACTAACAGACCCCAGTCTGTGCGGGTGGGTGACAGCACCTCCAGTGTCGTCTCCCTGAGCACCGGCACTCCTCAAGGCTGCGTCCTGAGTTCGCTGCTGTTCACCCTTATGACCCACGACTGCTGTGCCAGGTTCACTACTAACCACATTGTGAAGTTTGTGGACATGGCCTACAGAGAATCCTGATCTTGAATGTTGACAAAGCTAAGGAGTTCATCATCGAACAGGACGAGCCTGCCCATCCACACACCACTCCTTATCAACAACACAGCAGTGGAGAGAGTCAGCAGCACCAAGTTCCTGGGGGTGCAGATTACAGACACTTTGACATGGTCACATCACACCGGAGCTCTGGTAAAGAGAGCTCAGCAGCGCATGCACTTTCTGCGTCGGATGAAGAGAACACACCTCCACCCTCCAATTCTCACCACCTTTTAAAGAGGCACTATAGAGAGCAACCCTAACCCAATTGTTGAGAAATGCACACTAAAGTGCTCTATTGGGAGCCAAAACGTGTGCTAAAGTGCCCTCTTGGTTGGCAAAACACACTAAACTGCCCCCTTGGCTGGTTAAAACATGATAAACTGCCCTCTTGGGTGGCAAGAACGCGCTGTATGTGCCCCTGTTTTTCTTTTCGCCCCTGCCCTTCAAAAAGTCTGTGCACGCCACTGATCAGGAGTGACACCTCCCACCCCCACCATGGACTGTCCTTGCTGCAGGACTCTGGAAAGAGGCTCTGCAGCCTTTGCAGCAGCACAGCCAGGTTCCACAACAGCTTCTTCCCTCTTGTCATAAGACTGTTGAACACAAAATAAAAATTCCCTCCTACATCCATTTATGTCTGCACTTTTTAATTATTTATTTTTCATATAAATACATGCTGTTGCTTTTTTATCCTGCACTATCCTGAGCCATTGAAACAAAATTTTGTTCCCATTGTAATTTGAATGATAATAAAGCAAAGTCTTAGTCTAAGCCTAAGGTTCAGGATATGATTTTGGAGCAGATTGCTTACTTTCAGAAATTTGAGCAGTACAAACTCTTAAAACAAGAGTCCTCTGAGCCGGAAAAAAAACTCCTTACATCAAACCTGAAGTCTGATTACATCGATCTGAAAATCCAACCCCATGATCAAACCTTAACAAAATGCTGAGCTTGCTGCGAAGCTCAGGGCTGAGGAAGAGGCCAATCTGATCCTCCGGAGAGAAAATGTCCGACTAATGCAAAAGCTGAAGGACCAGGTGTGTCTTCAATGTTGTACAGGATCCAGAATGTGTGAAAGAGGCTGAAATCTCTGAGGAGAAGGCTGTCGAGAAAAGAAAGAGGCCTTCATCTTGAGGAAGAAAGAAGAAGCAACATGAGTCGAAGTCCATCAGCGACAACTGAATAGACTTATCTCTGAGTGGCTGTAACAGACCACTGGACCACTTTCAGCTATAAACTTAGCACCAATGTATACATAGCCAAAAATGCTTTCTTTGACCTAACCAAAGGGCAACTGAAAACTGAAAAGAACATCATCTTACTCTTGCATTGACTATACCTGGTGCACATAGCCAAACACCTACTGTGTGACAGCATTCAGTGCATATAGACAGTCCAAACTTTACTTTCCAGGATGGTGATGTCATGACCTCTCCTACTCTGCCTCTGTTCTGTTGCCCTCATTGGTCAGTTTGGTTAGGTTCAGGCATTGGGAGTGAGATTGGGTAGGCTTAGAGTAATCAGGATTAGTCAGTCACAGGCAGAGTGGGACAGGTCATGGCATTTTCGTCCTTGGAGAAGTAAGACATCTCCCAGAGGATGCATGGTGGCTCAGTGGTTAGCACTGCAGCCTCAGAGAGAGAGAGAGAGCTCCACCACATGATTTTCCAAGAATCCATTATCAAGTTAGATTCTGACTAAGAATTAGAAAAAAAACATATTTTTGGTAAATCACGACAAGTCACAAAATGTATCAAAGGAGTCTTTTCTTGTCTTTAAAATATATGTAAGATCCAATAGCAAAAATAACAATAGGACTGTGAAAATCCTACAAGAACAAAACATAATTTTCACAGAATTCTTTTTTTAAATCCATTGCAATCCTAAGAAATGTTATTGGAACTCATAGGAAAAACAACAGTTTTCCAGTATGACTGTGAAAATCCTGAAGAAACCACAGTATCTTAGATATTTTTACAGGATTTTTAGAAATGTATGGGAATCCTAAAGGATTTTATTGGCAGTGTCTAAGATCCTAGGACAAGCAGGGAAATGTTAATGTTGACAGCCCTGCTTTTTTAGTACCTACAAGCTATTAAAATAATAATAATAAGAAATAAATTAATTAATTTAAAAAAAACATACAGGTTAAATGAGATGTGAAATCCATACATTCTAAAGTTTTTTTGTTTTAAAAAACAGGCAAACCCTTTGCTTAACTGTTGAGCTGAAGCCTCAAGCACTGTTGCCACGAGTGACAAAAGTTTATAGTTTTCTGAACACAACACGAACATGCAAGAGGTGCCATGTCAAAAATACATTTATTAGAAATATTTGATAGCTCTCCATAACTAAATAAACAGTTAAATAGACATTAGTTTATTCAGTCATTGAGTTTTGATTAAAGTCTGATTAAAAGTTCTTCCCCCAAAACTACATACTGCCCCTTTAAAATGCATACATTTATGTCACGATTTAAAATAATACATATACAAAAGAGATGGTGTTGACACGTCATGGTTGCCACAGTAGCAACATCAATAAATTTGTAAAAAAAATAACAAACTTATAGCAACATGTTTAACCTTGTTGCATTGAGCAAATGTGGAGGGTGGAAAGTGGTCCTCAGGAATATAGCTGACCATTTGACTGCCTGATCTCATTGAAATTGTCTGAGGACAACTGATTTTGTAGATACTGGGCTGTCATATATAGTATTTTTGGTCTTCTTCACTGATCAGAAATTTCACTGTCGCCACCAACAAATCTTAATCAATGACACAGTAATGATGTGGTACACCTAAAATAAGGTGACCACATTTAGATGATAAGATCTATTTAATGAGTATCACAATTATTTTGTTATTGTATATATTTGCATGTTCAATAAGAAGTCAGGTATTGAAACAAGGTGCTTCGTTTATATTGGAAATGGGAGGGTTTGTGTTCTCATGAGTTGCTCAGGGGAACGGTGAAGGAGCACAACTGCTGCTGGGTCTTCAGAGGCAATCGGGAAGAGAAACAAAACACAGTGTGTCCTCATTCCTCTGTTCACCTGTTTTATACAGGTCGGTAAACGGTCAATAAGTCAGAGGAAGAGCTTAGTGTGGGACATTAGGAAAAGCCTGTTCACCCTGTCAGTGGGAGAGCTCTTCCACATCGCCAAGTGTGGGTCCAGTTGCAGGTCAGGACCGGCCTGAGCTCAAAGAGGAAGATCAGGAAGGCTGCTTTGACTACATCAGTTCTTTCATGCACAGCAAGCACTTGCTTGAGTGAGGACAGTGGGATGGTTGAGTTGTTAATATTAAAGGACCGTATTGATGCTGTTATTAAGAATCGAGATGTACTGCTCTTACCTGATGTTAGGGGTGATGCAGAATCAGACACAACACCCATAACCACCCAAAGAGTGCATACTGCTCACAGTAAAAGTGACATTGCCATCAGTCCACTTCAAACCCTCCCTGTGACCATTACAGTTGATACAGCCATGCAGTCTCAAGCTGGAGATATAGCTTGCCAAATGAGACCAAAGTCAGCCAAAATAGTATCAGATATCACAAATACTGAGTTACAGAAGATGCTAACTAGCTATGAGGAGCTTGGTAGAAAGCTTGGACAAAACATGGTACCTAGTGAGCACTCACCACAACACTCTTCAGGATTTCCATTTCAAGTGAGCAAGCCCCTTAGTGACTTTTCCCAGCACAATCCATCATGTCAGTCTACAGCCCAGCCTGCCTGTGAGGGGACAATCTCTTTGAGAGAGTTTTCCTATCTCCAGAGAAGGAGTTTAAAGTGCAAGGGGGTCAGGTTGGTGATCATTCATCAGACATAAACTACAACAATATTTGCAAGCAGGTCGAAGGAATCAGGGAAGGCTTTCATGACACAGAGATAGTTCGGGGTGTGCTCAGAATAATAAAGCCTGGGATTTTCAAAGACATGCTAATCAATAAAGATGACCTTTCTGTGACAGAACTTAAGGGCTTCCTCCAGGCTCACCTGAGAGAGAAGAACAGTACAGAGTTATTTCAAGAGTTAATGTGTGCCAGACAGGATGAGCATGAGACACCACAGCAGTTCCTCTATCGGATGATAGCATTAAAGCAGCGAATACTTTTCACATCCAAACTGTCAGAGGCAGTGTTTGGAATAACGCTGTTTAAAATAACGGCGTTAGGTAATGCCGTTATTTTTTCAGTAACGGGGTAATCTAACTAATTACTGTTTCCATCGTTACAACGCCGTTATCGTTACTAAACGTTAAATGCGGGGCGTTACTATGAATTGATTGAATAAACTGCATAATCCGGACGCACCCCTGGCTACACACAAACTGCTAATGAGGAGACCGGGTGGGTTAACGAGATAAGCGATTATGATTGGCTAAGGCAGAGTCATGTTTCATGGTAGCCAATGTTTTTACACAAAAGCCAGGACACGTGCACCACACACACACACACACGCCAAACAGATTCAAAGAAGCAGCAGAGATGGCGAGTCCGGAGCAGTCTGATGAAAAGTTGGCATTTTCAAGGTGGAGATATAAACACTACTTCAAATTCATTGAGGCCAAAGGCAAGAACGTGCATGTAAAGTGTACATTATGTCCGGGAGAGAATACTTTGTCGACATCCGTTGTAAGCAACTCTAATTTAATGAATGTGTTGTCCAAAACACACTGATGTCTTAGAGAAACCCATTAATAACCAGCACTTGAACACCTAGAGTAATATATAATATAATAAACAGGCATTTAGATCTTTTACTCAAGTAAAAGCTTTAGGACCACATTGTGAAAATACTCCACTACAAGTCTAAGTGCTGCATTCAAACCCTTACATCAGTATGTGAGTATCAACAGTAAAATGTACTCAAAATATCACACCTGTTGATGTGCAATAAATATCGAAGGTTATGTACAAGTACCTGTCTGTTCTGCTCATTTCAACTGACTTGTGAAAACTGCTCAGAAAAATCCAAATTCTTTGACATAGGCTATAGTAACTTTTTTTTTTTTACAGTAACGCAAATAGTTACTTCCCTGGTAACTAGTTACTTTTATTATAAAGTAATTCAGTTACTAACTCAGTTACTTTTTGGAACAAGTTGTGAGTAACTATAACTAATTAGTTTTTTAAAGTAACGTTCCCAACACTGGTCAGAGATAGGCATAAAGTACAGTCCAGCTACTGTTCAAGATGTTTTTCTACATACAGTTTACCAGGGGCTAGGATATAAACACGGCAAGGGTTAAAGCCTTTTCTGTCAGACTGTGAAGTAAGCGATGAATCAATATTACGTCATATAATGAGAATTACAAGTGAGGAAAGTGAGAGACAGAAGAGGATAGGTTCTTCTGGTAGACAGACTACAACAAATGCACACTGTGCCCAGCTTGAGCTTAACGCGATTCAAGGGTGTAGTAAGCAAGAGGGCTCCATTTCCAAAATCAAGACAGACCCAATTAAGGAGATTACAGCAAAAGTAGATGAGCTCACAAGCCTGGTTGAGGCAATGAGACAGCAGAGTCAGCCGCGACCATCAGATTGAGTGAATCCATACTCTCAGAACAAGGTGAGAGTCAGGAAAGCCAAACCTTATGGTTATCCAGCATGTGTTGAACAGAACCACCCAGACTGTTGTCAGAGTTTCTCTTGTGGGGAAGGGGGTCACGGAGCTGTTGGCTGCTTAAAGAGACAAAAAAAACCCGGGAAACGTGAACCGGTCGCTGCAGGGGGGTGCCCAGTGATCGAGTCAGAAAAAAAGGCCCAAAGTGAGCACTAAGCGAGAGTAGAGGTCAAGCAAGCTGCAACAGCAGAAAACCAGATAATACCTTGTCAGTTGTCTCAGAGGTAGCTAGCTATAAAGAAGGAGAGCCACCTGTTCTGTCCAATGCTGCAGCACTATGCACTAAATGTGGGGCGGTTGCTTAACTAATAGGAAGGAAGGCTCTGATACAATGTAACTTGAGTGGCATGGCAGTAACTGCATTGCTTGACACGGGTGCACAAGTCAGCATCATAAGCCATGACTGGAAAGACAGGCATCTGCCTGATCTGGTCGTGCGACCACTGTCAGAAATCATAGAGGAAGTAGATGAGTTGAAAGTTTGCGCAGTCAATGGGGAACCCATCCCATTTGATGGCTGGATACCCATAATGATCAACTTGCCTGAAAACAAGGACCCCAGTCTCTCCATCAGTACTCCGGTCCTAGTCAGCAGTTTGCCCATGGACAAAACAATGGTTTGTTTCAATGTCCTGGAGCAAATTATTGAGAGGCAGCCAGAACAATTAATACCTACACTGGTTACATTACTCTGTAACGCTATCTGTGTATCTCCCAAGAAAGCTGAAGCGATTGTGAGTTTCTTTCAGACAGCAGAGCCAAACACGCCACAAGGCCACTTAAGAACAGGCGAAAAGGATGTTGTTCTCCCTGCTGGGCAAGTCACCTGGGTAAGGTGCCGGGTTCAACCAGCCATGAACCCTTTTGATCGTCTGGTGCTGTTCGAGGTTGATGAGGGCAGTCAGTCCTTAGAACAGCTGGATGTAGTGACAGGGTTAGTTAAGATTAAAAAAATCCCACCAAGCCCTTCATTATGATAGCTGTTGATAACAAAACCAAACATGACCCTACCAAGAAAGACTGCTTTAGGCACCTTACAACCCACTGAGCGGATTGTGGATGTTGAAACCCCAGACAGACACATACCTACCGTGATGGAGGAGGTGAAGTGATGGAGGGTCTGACCCAGGATGATCCACTCGACAGAAACAACCAGGTCAAATGCTCACCTACTCATCTCTTGGTCAACCAACATATCAGTCCCATCCCACTGTGAATACTATGTACCTTCTGCTGACCTATGATATCTACAACCATATTTACCATCTTTCCAAAGTCCACTTCCCCTTTTTACCTTTCCTTTACCCCATACATAGTAATTAGAGCCACAGCCTGCACATTATTAGTCCTAGGAACCTTGACTTTCTTAAGAATGTTGCGTTTCAGATAGTTTTGGTTTTGAAATGTTGATGACTTTGACTAGAAGTTTGTGATTAAGTGACTGGAGCTGAAGGAACTGTAGGGTGATGGGCTTCAGGAGAGTGAGTGTGTGGTGAGCAAGCAGAGTCTCGGTCAGAAGACGTCAATAGCAAGGAGTGGGGTTTTGGAAGTAGGCAAGGAGAAGGCAAGGTTTGATGCAACACCAGCAGCTTTATTTGTCTTTGCTTTCCATTTGAGGTCTTCGTCTGTGGTTTTTATTTGCACTGCTCATTTGCATTTATGCATGTGCTGCATCAGAAAGCGAAAGAAAAGAACAATACAATTACAATTCAACAGAGTGGTCAATCAAATAATGCACAACAAACAAGTATGAATATACAACCCATAACCAAACAGTCACACAACAAACAATCATCTCACATGGCTCTTGGCACATGTCTGGGAACAAAGGAATTAGGGCAGAAGTGCACATGTCAGCAAAGCTCCCACAAAAGGCATACAAAATTAAACAATCAAAATGATGAGTTGACCACTCACGTTAACTTGAAGATGCACACACATGCGTGGATGCACAGGAGTGTTGGCAGGGAGTGCAAAAAGGGCAAAATGAGGGGTGAACAAACAATTTATAGTCTCCGCCCCTTACCCATCAGGTAAGGTAGGCGTGGTCAGGGGGCAGGTATCCTTTGGGTTCACTTTGGCAGATTCACCATATTTAGTGGGAAAGACAATTAACTGAGAATGAGAGTGATGATCCAGGGAGTCTTTTCAGGAGCCACTTTTGTTGTTGGGAAGCGTGTGGTACACCTAAAATAGGGTGACCACATTTAGATGATAAGATTTATTTAATGAGCATCACAATTATTTTGTTATTGTATATATTTGCGTGTTCAATAAGAAGTCAGGTATTGAATCGAGGTGCTTCGTTTATATTGGAAATGGGGGGTGTCATAAGGTGAGGTGCAGTAAAGCATGATGGAAGATAAAACATCACACTGGCAAGGGTTTTGCAGGACAAAAAAAATAGGAAGACTTTATTTATAGTCTCAAAAACAAAGAAACAAACATTTCCTCTCAGCTTCAGACCGCTCTGGTCGCTGTCTTTTCAAGGTAAAAAAAAATAACTCTCTCACATGAATAGCAGGAGAGTCCGCCTTTCCAGTTCAAACTGGCCTATTAGGGCAGATCTCCATAATGGAGAGTTAAAAAGGTTTACAACAAATACACATTGTTTTCTTTCACTTACTCACACTAACAAGGTCTAAATTCTTTCTTCCTTAGGCTAAGAGAATTACTGCACATTCACAACAAACAAAGGATTTGTACATTATTCAGTATTTATCTTAATTACCTGTCATGTCATCACACATCCATTATCCAATCGAAACAGAGAACACACCTTCTAATACTCCACATAAAAAGGCTACTGCTGAGGCGCGCTTCCTCTTTCCACACCAGCACAAGATGGCTACCACAAAGGACTCTAACAGGTTATTACTTTGATTACCACAAGTCTTTTAGATACATTTTGTGTAATCAACTTAAAGTACACTTCTTTGTATTTAACAAATGTTAGTTGAAACATAATTTAAATAAAGAAAACAGAAAACTGTGAGTGTCTTTCCACCTTTCTGAACAAAATGGGGTAGAAACAAGTGAGGGAGCTGGTGCTTCATCACAGGGGGGCGGAATGTTTGTGTTCTCACGAGTTGCTCTGGGAAACAGTTAAGGAGTGCAACTGCTGCTGGGTCCTCAGAGGGAAGAAAAACGAAACGCAGTAGCTGTGTCCCATTTCAGGGTCCGCATCCTTTGAAGGACCCAGCCTTCGCGGTCTTCGAAGGCTGGGTCCTTCGGAGAGACCTGCGAAGGCTGGGTCAACCGTTGTTAAATGGGACGGTCTAGCCTTCGGATCATTTCCTGGTTGCGTCACCAGATGTCCCCGCCCCTACCCGTACATCACTATTTATGCAGCTCAGGCGCACACAAGTGACGGAAAGAGTAAGAGTAAAGTTTGCCATGTCATGTGTATATTATATATTACTCTAGGTGTTCATGCCATTTTTAACCGTCCCTCTTTCGGAGAAGAGGAGAAGCGGCTCCGTCGGCAGTTGCTATATCTCTGGTTGAGAGAGGACCCTGGAGAGAAAAACCTATTTGAACCCACAGTAATGTCAGCATTTATAATTTATCATTATTTATTATTATTACAGGGGCTGCTGTAGCTCAGGAGGTAGAGCGGGTCGTCTAGTAATCGGAAGGTTGCTGGTTTGAATCTCGGCTCCTCCCCAGCTGCATGTCGAAGTGTCCTTGAGCAAGATACTGAACCCCAAATTGCTCCTGATGAGCAGTTGGCGCCTTGCATGGCAGCCTCCGGCATCAGTGTATGAATGTGTGTGTGAATGGGTGAATGTGGCAAGTATTGTAAAGCACTTTGAGCTGTCAGTAGACTGGAAAAGCGCTATAAAAATGCAAGACCATTTACCATTTATCAGCTAGCTAACAGTCAAGGGTAATCAACATACCAATACATTATGTAAATGCTAGACATATAAACTGTTGCTGATCCTTGACAATAGATTTATAGTACAATTATGTAGCCATTGTTCAATTAACTCTCCTGCTCTTCCCCTCCTTTCCCAATGCAGACCAGAGCCCTGTTCTGCAGGGTCAATATGGCCGTCCCTGTCTTGGACAGATATTTTGACCAGGGTGACACCAGGAAGGATTTCAGGCTGAGCAGAGAGTCACTGGCAGTGCTGCTGAACCTTCTCCAGCAGGATCGGAGACATGGATGGGGTGCCACAATATAGACCTTGGTGTTCCTTTTCTGGCTTGCGAGTGGGGCATCATACAGGGTACTTAAGTTGAAAATATTAACTGGAATAGACAATATGTAACAGTATATTTTAATTTGTGACAAATGAAATATGAACAATCATTTAAATAAATATAACTCGTAAATTAAATTAAAAAAAAAACTCATTAAATGATACAACAGTAAACGTAAACAAATAGCTCAGCGGTTGGCCATTCTCTCTAGCAGAGAGAATGACCTGTCCATGCGGGCTTTGCTCTCCTGCTCCCGCCTCTCCTCTGCCTCTCTCTGCAGCCTCATGTCCTCCTTCAGGAGAGTGACGAGTTCATCCTCCCTCCTCCTCTTTCTGGACGGCCCTGGCTGGCTCTCCTCCTCCTCATCGTGGTCGTCATCCTCCTCCTCCACCACCACCTGGTCAGCCGCAGCGGCACTTGGCCCTGGTGTGTTGTCAGGGATGGAGGCAATTAGGACGGGGGGGTAATGGAAGGCCTCTGCCCCAATACCTCATCCATGAGGAGAGAACCAGGGCCAAGTAGCAGCGCTGGGCTTCCTGCTGACCCCCTCTCCTGTCCCTGGATATTTGCAATCCTAAAGGAAGTGGAAATCAATCATGTCAGCCGTTTTAGCTAATTATTCATTTACTCGCATGGGTAAAACACATATAATTTAGTTTCCACATCATCATTCAAACCTGCACCTACTTTGTATTTTTTTTTTTTTGAGGTGGTCCCACTTTTTCCTGGACTGCTGGGCCTTGACTTTGCCCTGCAGGCCCATTTTTTTCCAGAATTGTTCTGAACACAGAAGTAAGAGCAAAGGTAAACACAAGATCACATTAACACAGGGATGCAAAGGTTTACAGAAAGTGACATCAGGACTGACAAATGGGCTAGCCTACAGTATGTATCATTTATTATTTATTATTGCCTTATTTCCATCCAGCCATGGCAGACTGTTTCACCCCCGTGAAAAAGTGATGATTCTCAGCCCGGAGTTTGATGAACAATTCTGTTTGGTCCTTGCTCCCTGAAACAAAATGAAATGCAGAAGATGTTTTGTGTTACGTCAACAGACAGAAGGGTTCTAATATAGCAAAAATATAATCATAAGAATAATCCTAGACTTTGCTCTTTATTCAATTCAAACCTTTAACTAGACTTTACAGTTTTACAGTCTGGAAATAAAGCAGGGATCACAGCCTGCTCTGAATCTGTTCACCTTGCTCCGTTTATGTACATGACATAGTCTATATCAAATACACCAGGAGTGAACAAACAAAGACAGATATGTGTATTTTGCATGCAAGAAAGTCAGTTGCATATATACAAAGAGGGAAGGAAGAACTTTTTGAGAAGGTTTGGGGACCATCTGATTAGTTTGTGAAAGGTGTGGAGCTTGCGGATGAAGAGGAGGTGAACCTCTTGGTGAGGCTGATGAGTTTAGATTGTGAGGTTACCTTTAAATGATATTGATTAGACAACATACGAGTGTTACTGAGAGCTTTATTTTGTTATTTTGTTTTCCTTTGTGTCTTTTCTTTGTTTATTTAATTTCTCCTTTTTGTCCTTTAACTTAAAATTGTTTGTTTGAAATGTTATGCATGTCACCTGTGTCTCAGTGGAGTCTGGAATCGTCGATGTACACTTCTGTGAGTTTGTGACTGTACACACGTGTTTTGAATAACATGTCAATGAACATATCATTTAAAAATGGTCTGTAACATCTCAATCACACACACATCACAATAAGATATAACATATAAGTCAACTTCTGAACGTCAAACATTTGAAAGTGAAGGCTTTTAGGGATTTAGTTTCAGAGGCATCAAGCTGAGCATTACCAGTGTATTTTAACAGAACTTTCGAGGTTTTAAGGTTTAGAGTTTAACATATCTGGTGTTGGACATTCAAGTGAGTGAACAACTAGCATGTACCCAATACTTGCATTTAAATGTAAGATCTCCAATACCTGCTGTTGTCATTTTTTCTTTTTTTTTTTCTTCTTTTTCAGGCGTGCAATGAATCTTGGGCAATTTATAGCCGCGAAGGATAGTAGCGGTGCATCCTCCAGGAAGAGGTAAAAGGAGGCTGCATTTGTGGGCTGCATTTGGAGGAGCCTTTCAAATGGGACAGCCTTTGCGCGGCGTTGTGACGTAACTGGCCTTTGAAGGATGTAGACCCTGAAATGGGACACAGCCACTGTGTTCTCATTCCTCTGTTTCACCTGCTTTATACAGGTCGGTAAACGGTTACTGCACTGTGAGATGTTACACAGAGCTGCCAAGCGTCACGCTTTGAGTGTGAGAGTCACGCAATTTGACCCATTCTCACACCACTCGCCACACATGACATTTCTCACGCTTATTTCCCCATTCAATACTCGTACGCGGCTTGCCATAGTTCCAGTAACTCTGATTGGTCTGGGACTGGTTATCTCGGTCAGTCAATCCATCACTCCTTTGTGCCTAAATCTAACCAACCACGGAAGGCACCACGCAATATAAACCAATCAGAAGCAACGTAAGGCGGGTCTTGGCGTCTCTATCTTTCACACACAACGGCGCCGACATTTAAAACCCACTCGACGTTCTCCTGCTTGCTAGAAGACAGACGGTAGGTAACTACCCAATTTTGTTCACTGCTGATTCGCTGTTTCTCCTTGAGTTTCCTAGTTAATATGTACTACTTTAAGGCTGCTATAAGTCTATCATTGTCCTGTATTTGTTGCAGAGCTGTGTAACATTTATTTGCCTCTTCTCTTGCCCAGTTCACACTTGAAAGAGACTCTGTTAGTCTCAATGTGTGTTTGTGTGTCAGCTACAGACTTGTAAATATCAATTTAGACCCCCCTAAAGCAGTGTTTTTCAAAATTCTAAATTTCAAGGTCTATTCTTAACTCTGACAGTGTACAAGTGGGCTGTCAAAATCGCTCCAAAATGACGTTCGAATATTTGCGGTAAAAAAAAAATGTATATTTTTCAAAGGTGACCGGTATGAGCAGATTTGGCAGGCTGTCTCGTATTGCCAAGTTGGTCTTGGTACTTCTTCATTCAAATGCTGATGCAGAACGAGTTTTCTCTGTGGTTGCCCTAAACAAAACCAAAACCTGAAACAGTTTGGCTCTTGAGGGAACTCTGTCATCCATCATGACAGTGAAGATGGCGAGCCTTGAGCCACAGTGTTTTAAGTGGGATCCCCCTGCCTCTGTCATCAAGGCATCAAAATCTGCGACAAACACTTACAACATTAGACAAGTCCCCAGCTAAATGATGGTGAGTTATTTGAAATGAAATATTGTCAAATAAATGTATTTTGTCAAAATTCTTGTGACAATTTTCATTTCTAATTTCTGGTTAATTAAGACTAGCATTAGGAGGCCACAGTGCAGGGAGAGCAGCTGGCATGGAGGTGAGGACATCAGTCTTAAGCAGTGGCGATTGCTCTAAGACTGAAAGGGAAGCTCAGCTTCCCCTAAAATGTCACCAAAAAAAAAAAAAAAAAAAAGTGGTGAAATATGTACTGCTGTGTGTACATTTCATTGACTAAATATGCGCTAGAAAGCCTTTATCTTTTGTTCAGATTCAGCTACTTATCACAGGTAACCGGCGCAACTTCCTTCACATTCATCCCCACAGCGCCACAGCGCTTTTCACAGTCGGAGGCTCAGCTACTGACTTCAGTGGGGAAGCGTAGAGCAGGTTGTTCCACTGCAGCGAAACCAGACGGTCATTGGATAAATGCTGGGCTTTGTCCCGCCCATCGGACGCTCAGCGTCTCTGGGGGTCTAAGGGGCAGTGGGCTGGCCTGGACACTCGGCTTCTGCATGATGATTGGATGAGCTGTCTGAGGCGGAATCCTTTTTTGATTGACAGCTAAATGAGCGAATCAGCGATCTTGAAGAATAAACATCCACCGGAGCATTTTCCAAGTTTTTCATTCCGTTGTTCTGAACTGATCCAGAGACTTTACCGATCCCCAGCGACTTTGTCACTCACACTCACACTCACAGGCGGTCACACTTCACAGTAGCCTGGCGCAGCAGCTCCAGCTGCTAGCATTAGCAAGGTGCACATCATGGCAGATAATATGAATGTTGTTAGAGTTAAACAGCAGGGCAGGTCAATTCCTAAGATTGATTTAGTGCAAAAGGTGGGGAAAAGTAACAGGTCTTTTCAGGTGTCCTGAATAATAATAATAATATATATAATAAATAAACAAACACAATTATGATGTAGGCCGGAAAAATGAGCTTCCCCTCCTTGAAAGACCAGCCGCCGCCACTGGTCTTAAGATATAAATCGACGTTAAAAAAGGCCAAATTTTTTTCGCCAAACGCATCATGACACTAAAGTCTCACTTTTGTCATTTTCTGAAACTTGGCAGCCCTGTGTTACATTATGTTGATAGATATGATTAGCGCGAATGTTTGTGTAAAGTTAGTAATCCATTTGAATTAGTTATTTATGTTTAAACAGCATTAACGGGCGGAAAGTTTTCGCACGCTAGCATCATACAGAGAGAGGCAATCAGGAAGAGAAACGAAACACACTGTCCTCATTCCTCTGTTTCACCTGCTTTATACAGGTTATATTTGTTACCGTGGTGTCTCACTCCTGGGACCCGTAACAATGACAAATTATTTTATGGGTGACCAGATTCTTGTTGGTCTCTGTGTTGCACATAGAGTAGAAAAATTGGTTTCTCAGTGAATGGCTTTGGAAGAATCCCAGATGGACGAGTGCAGAACAGAGACTTGGAGGAAAATGAAGAGACTGTATGCAAAAACTGTTGACATTCCAGTCCTATTAGTGGAGGGAGGATGTGTCATACTCAGAAATTAGACACAGATGTACAAGCACAAAGTTAATTTGCCATAATGACACGCTTTTCATTTTGTTTATTTACAGCACAAGGGAGCTCTACAAGGTGGTAGGCCACTGGAAAAAAAAAAAAAAAAAAAAAGCAGCTGCTTTTCCATTAACCCTGCTCTGCTGCTACTGTATATTCCAAAACAAGTGCTGGCACTTAACTGGAACAATCCCTTTTATTTTAAAAGTGGTTTCATGATTTGAGTAATGTCATAGCTTTCAAAACTACAGTTTCATTTTATTCATTAACCCCTCACTTCAGGTTGAGGAAAAAAGAATGAGGGAAAAAAATGAGAATCTCCACCAAACTTAGTGCACAACATGTTGAAATAGTGTTAAAATACTAGAAACAAATAAATACTAAAACTATTAGTGGTAAGCAAAAAGTTTGGACCAATAAATCAAATACTTTTTGAAATAAGAATGGTAATGAATACCAACTAGTCAGTGTACTGTACCTTTGTCATCACAAGTTAAGTGACAAAAGAAAAAAAAAAGTCATCCAGCTGAAACTGCTCATTTCCTCAAACACACCTATTATGATTGATTTTAGCTATGCATATTTGGAGCACGAGCACATACTTGGGTTCTTGAGAATTGTTTTTTTACAGTCACTTTTTTCACCTGTGCTAGAACAGAATCAGCAGAGGGAGTTTGACACATCCTAGCTGAACAGATTCTAGTGCAAGGCTCACTAGCTCTTGCTTCATGTGTTCTTATCTGGTTCATCGGTAAACTCAGAATTTGGTCTGAATGAAACGATGCAGACCAGTGGGGCTTGGTGGCATATGGTTGGAAACCACTAGTCCAAACTACCAGCTGTATTCACACACTAACACTGTGCAACAGTTTTGTCTAGCAGAGCTCACTAAGTTGTTTTGCCAATCTGCCCACCGGCTCTGTTGGAGGCGAGCATGACCAGCTGTTATGTAGGAGGGTTTGCCACCCAAGAAGGTCATGATATGCTGCCCAAGACACATAGTACACAAAGTGTACACACAGGGCTTTAAATAAAAATTCAAAGAGGTCTAGTTACAGAAAATTTCCTCAAGCAAAGGCTCAGAAAATGGTAATGTCTAAAATGTCAGGCGGTGGGGGAAACTGGAGGTGGACCCAAATGCAGACTTGAGGAGGCAAGATAGGGGAGAACAAAAAGTGACCTTTATTTACAAAAAGCTGAGATATACAAAACCCAAGGGAACAAACGAAAATGAGTCCAAGGACCAAAAACAAAGTAGCAAAATAAAACAGTTAAACAAAGTGAAACAAGACAAGTTCAAATCAAAATCCAAAAACACATACCGAGGAACAGTACACACTGGCAGAAACACAGGGAACTTCAAGGAGCATGGAGACACAAGAAACTTCAGGGACATCACAGAAACAACAAACCAACAAGGAGCACATGGAGAACAAAGGCTTAAATACAAAGACACAATGATGAGGGGACGAGGAACAGGTGAGGAGAGAGAGGAGGGAAGAAGACAGGTGAGATAACGAGGGGGAAGCACAGAGAAGAAACAACAGTGGCAGACAGAGGGAGACAAACATGCATCAAGGGGAAAACAGAAGGGAGAACACAGGAGACACTGAAAGGACACAAGAGGACATGGAAATCAAAACATAAGACATAAGACACAACACACAACACAACACGAAGACACCGAATCATGGACCATGACATACCGCACATTATGATTTAGTGCCATATACTGTTTATGTAAGTAGCCTAATAGTTGTATCAACATTTGTATGCAGTCAACAACTGACTGTCAAATTAAATGACATAAAATTCTGCATGAAAAATGTGTCTCAACCGACTTTAAAATAAACCATCTCAACACATCATAATTGAACAGTATTTATTTCCCCCTTATATTCCACTCCTCCACTTTCTCTTGCTCAATGAACAAGTTTAATAGGAATGTGTTACCTATTGGTGGTATGCACACTAAGAGTGCTTTCTACTTACATCATCTTCAGACAAGCAAGAGTGATCATAGCAATACATCTTGTGTGGGCCTACTTGTGTATCTTCTCGTATTTTTTTATATTCTCTTCTGGAACCCCTGTGTGTCAAGGTTCAGAGTAATGACTTTAGTGAAACAGACTTCAAGCCATGCTTCTAGCTAAACAAGACATGCTGTGATTAAAAGAAAACAGCACTGCATAACAACTGCAGAATCGTCATGTTCTGTCTGTTTTTCTGTCAGTCCACATGCCCATCACTTTGATTCAAAGTGAAATATTTAATCAATTACAAGGTGGATTGTACTTTAAGATCAATGCCAGAAATTATACTAATTGTACTAAATGTATGCTAAAATAAACACTGTGTATTATATCCTTTATGTTAGCAGGCCCAAAGAAACTAGCTGCTTGTACCAAGTGTTGTCTGACCACAACTATTAGCAACAATGGATAAGCTCGGATTTACAACATGACCTTTCATTTGCATGACAATTTAACCGTAGAAAATAATGGTTAAATTAAAACCGCAAGCAGTGATGAATGGGCCCTTGCACCCCCGCGCACATCAGGACTGCCGCATGCTCAGACATTTGAGGGCCTGTTCATTACAGCTTAATTGGCATGTAGAAGTGGTATGGGCAGGACTCTGTTCAAACATATGAAATTTGGGAAAGATTGGACCATTTACGCATTAAGTTGTTTCATGGTGAGTAGGTCCTTGCAACTGCATCGGCATCTAATGCGAACTTAGAATCTTAACTTTATACCATCATCAAGGCCTTTTCTCACAAAATTAAATTGGAATTTTTTTCAACCTGTTAACAGGAGTACAGAGAGGTACAAAAGCATGTAATTTCCTGTTGCTTCAGGGTGTACCGTGCCTTTGCCCATAGATAACTGGGATTGGCTCCAGTAACCTCCCTGCGACCCCCAAGGGATAAAGCGGTTGACAATGAATGTGTTCAAGCTGTGACTCTTATCAAACATGTGAAGTAATGGGCTGATTCGATCATACAGTAGACTTAAAGTAATTTTCTGTTTCAAGGCGACACAGCAGTCTTTTGTCACACCGCAAAGTCTAATCTAGTTTATCAATCTAAACGAGACTGTCCTCCCCCCAAAAATGACCCCATAGGTCATTTGTACAAGCAGCTCATTATGACCTACAGTTACATTTTAAAGTTAAGTGACCTCTAGTGGTTGTGTTAATAACGACAATCTGGTGTCTCGGGTGTGTCATCATCATATGACCTTTGACCTTTACCACCACCGTTACCAATCAAAATGCGATGCGCCAAAAGAGGGGGAGAAGCCCGCTCATTTTACTGAATGTTGTATCCCTGGTAAATCCGGCAAGTTTGTGTATTTTATTTTATTTTGTTATGTTTTTTTTTTAAGTAATCATGGTGATTGTCTGCATTTCATGTATAAGTTAGTTAGTTCAGTGTATCGTTTTATTTACAAATCAGTTGCTAACGCCACTGCAGGCATTGACAAAAACAATCATTTTTACAACGCCGAAGACAGGAGTTGCTACCGTGCAACCCTTTAAAACACCAAAACAAGTCACATAATAACAATGACTTTGGTGTTTTAAAGGGTTAGTTCGTCACACAATAACATGAACAAACTAACCGATTGAGGCAGCAGTAGACCAGCAGCTCCCGTGTCCTGCGAGGTAAAATTAACGTTTTTATAAATAGAGTCTGGTGGCAAGTGTGACACAAAGGCTGTTTCTGGTTAAACGTACTTTGGCTTTATCCTTTTTTAATTCTCTTTGTTAAATAACATCTAACAATGGCATCGGAGTCATTCAGACAACTAAATGAATGGCTGGAGGCAGGGAAAACCTTTGCAGACGAGTTGGCAACAAAAAAAGTTAAATTTTTCATGCATTGTTTCTCTATTATGGCATTTTCCTAAATGTATAAGAAAACACTTCAGCACACACCTGAAAAGGATGTGTATGCCCCAGCAAAGGCAAATATATAATCTTAGTTTTTACTTTTAGTTTTCAAATAAAAGAAACCAAAAAGGGACTGAAGGCTCCAATGTTTCCTGGAGGAAGAGGAACCAGGATGGGAACCTTCTCCTGCAGCATGTTAGGAAGAATCGATCTGGTCAGTAAAATACCATACAGTTACACTGTTATTCACAAGTTTTAATGCTGTTGGTCAGCAGCAATGTTTCCTACATCATTATATTTTGTGTTTGCAGTTAAACCAGCCGGCACTATGAAGCTCCCAGAAGTTGAGGAGTCACAGACAAATGAAATTCCTCAAGAGGTCCCAAGTCTTGGTATGCATATGTAGTAGCCATGTTCATGATGCATATGCAGTGAAATTTCATTTCCTACATGCCTACATCTAGACTTTCTTTTGTTTGTTTTATTAAAATACATTAATTTAACTGTCTTTTACATCATTTTTATATTTCATTTTATTTATTACACAGCTGAACACACCGAACAGAGTTGTTCCGGAACTTGTCCGAGTCTCCCCAAAGGCTTCAGATGTCCGACGTTTGGGCCGGTGTGTGCCTGCCTTTAAACTGCAAGTTGGCTGCAGAGACTGTCACCCAGCATTGCTTTCAACAGTGTAAAACAGTTGATGCTGTAGTCCGGTGCCTAGACTGTGTTGCCTCAGGAACTCAGTTTCTCTGTTCATCATGTGACTCAATCATCCACAGAAAAAATGTCTTCCATGACAGAGAAGCCATTTTTTATGGTTTTTCAAAACCTATTCCACCCACATCCCTATTGGTGGTGGATGAAAGTGGCCCCCACCAATAGGTGAAAAAGGTGTGTTCAAATAATTTAAATGTCCCCTCAGCATGTTTTTTTCTGTTTAAAGTATTTTTTTTATTTGACTGTAAGTCCTAAATGTCCAGACATTACTGATATTCATTTCTGAAATATTCTTTACTGCAGTGTGTCTTCTTCCGATACCTCCACCAATACAAGTCTGCTCCTGCGGTCCAAACCAAGACTTCACCATTATCCCAGGAAAGCAGACTGTCTTGGTGACTATCAACAGTATGTTATCACTTCCTTCTACTTTTATATCCCACCAGAAGGTGATGTGAGGTCAAACACAATAATGGCTTATTATTGCCCTTTTGTCCTGTGTTGTACAGATACTGGTCAAATAGTAATTTTATTTTTTTTTTCAGGTCCATACCACCTGTGCCTGCCTGCTGTGTGCTATCCACTTTGTTCTTAAATGGACCCCTGGGGTTAGTGACTTGCTTGGATACAGATACTGGCCAGCAACCACCAGCTGCCAAATGCTGTTGAAGTTTGATGTGTTCACATCATTTGAGCAGATGAAGTTGGCCAGCCCAGCTATATCCCAACAAGCATTTCTCAAAATGCTTGAACATCGATCCCTTTGCACAGGACGAGTAAGAACTCACTTTTCATTAGAAAAATATTTGAATTCAAACTTTAAACTAACACAATCCTTGTTTCCAAACAGGTAGTATTTGTGGCGATACCTTCCACAGAGTCTTTAGAGAGTTTGCCCTCTGCAATTTTAAGAAAGAAGAGGTGCCTGGTGGAGCCCTTTAAATGCCCAGCATGCACACCAGCCATGCTGGGTATATCTGCAGATGGTAATAGAAAGCATTACCGCTTCGAGTCCAAAGGGTCAGTGGAATCATTTAAAATACATTGGTGACTTATTAACTAAACAATAAAACCTTTATGGATGTGTGATTGTGCTGTAAAACAAATTCTTCTAATTTAACAGGACAGATGAACCATCTCTTTTTGATGGACTGTTCATCGCACAAGATGCCAACGTTTCTGCCTTTGTTGACAAAGTCAGAAGTCATATGATCAGTGCAAGGATTTATTCAACCCTCTAACCATTATTATTTTTACTTGTCCCTGGGCTACATGTAACAGATTGTATCTACTTTCAGAGGACTGGTCATGATGTCTGTGGGCCAGCAACATTTACAGCAGGCAGAGAAACATCACAGAAGTCCAGGGCCAAGGTGGATGAGGAGGGCCTGGAAATAGCTGTGTGCAGACATGGAATCTTGCTGCAAAGCTTAAATCACTACTGTGGTGAAATACATGCCTACCCCATGTTCCTGCAGAAGGACCTGGCTCAAGCTGCTAATACAACATTCTTTTGTATGGACATTACTTGCAGGTAGTCATAACCATGGCCAAATCATAACCGAAGTTTCACTGAAATTTTAAGTTGTCTTAATTAGTATTTTTAGGCCACGTAGTATGGAGTAAGATAGCTATCAAAAAGATGTGTGCATGATTCTGAACCATTTGTATTCGTAATGTTAAACATTTGTATGTTAAATCAAATTGTTGTACACAAAATTCTGCTGTCATACACGTGAGTCTGAGAAATTGTTCGGGTTAGGATTGTTTTTATGTGAGTATGAATCTAAAATCTGTGAGCGTAAAGTCTTGTGAGTACAACTCTAATTTCTACGACTATAAAGTCTTCCCTGTGAACATGAATTCAAGTTTGTGGGTACGAGTAGAAAAGTGCTGAAATGACGTCACGTAGGTCAAAGGCAGGTCATAGGGAAAAGCAATTGAACCGCGATTCCTCCAAACGTGCATGCGCGACATGGACGGCTGACAACAGTGGACTGGGTGGAACTGCCTACTCAGGTGAAGTATCACAGGTAAAGTCACTAATATGTATATTCAATATTTATTTCATAAAATTATACTATTTTAAATAATATACAGTTTATGGACTTACAGACTTCCTGATTTAGCTTGCAAACTAACGACATGCCGGTGACGCTAAGTTAGTGCTAGCATTATTAGCATTAGAAGTTGGCTTGAGCTAGTTAATTAGCACTGACCTGCAAAATATGAAACAATTAATTTGACACATAATGTTGATCAAAATACAACTTTTGTCGATTTATGAATTGTGTTATTAGGTGTATAAATGTATCCATCGTATAAGTCCGGTCTCTTTTCTTCTTTGCTAATCCTCCTCTTGGCGATGGGCATTTGTTTACAACAGCGGGAAATCAATCAGTGGATCAATGGATTATCATACACACATTATAACGTATATTTGTGTAGTCTTATCTGTCTTAAACAAGAGATTACGGGTTACGAGGCGCGTTTGTGTTGCGGTGCCGCAGAGACGAGAGCTGGGACACCAGGTCGGAGTCTCCATTCATTTATTCAACCAGCTCTATTGCTCTGAAACTGTTTTAATTAGGGCCCGAGCACTGACAAGTGTGAGGACCCTGTTGTATCTGTAGGAATTATTCTTACCTATTATTAGGGCCCGAGCAGGTCACAGACCTGCGAGGCTTTTCAAGTGATTTTTTTTTTTTTTCTTAGTCCCAAATGATCGCATTTTTCACTGCCTGAACATACCCCAAAACTCACCAAACTTGGAATATAGGTAACACCTGGTGAAAAATTTGATAATCTATTGTCGTCCTGAATTTCCACCACTAGGTGGCGCTATAGGCAAGCAAAGTGGGTTTTGGCTAATAACTCCTATGTATTTTATTGCACATTCAAAAACCTTATATCCACGCGTTCACTGAATTGTGCTGAATCTCGTGGTATAGGCCACGCCCATTTCCGCCTACCGTTTTTTTTCGCAAATTCACGAAATGTCGCAAACCTACTTTTTCGAACTCCTCCCAGGCAATTTCACCGAAGTGCACCAAACTTTGCACACAGCATCTGTGGACCCTCCTGACAAAAAGTTATTAAAAGATTCTGATTAGTTTCAAAAATGCGCAAATTACTAAATAACAACTTCCTGCAGATTTCCTTCCAAACAGGAAGTGTTGTATATCTCCACATTGGTGTGTCCGAATGACATGAAACTCAGGTTAATTCTTCCCCATGAGCCCCTGAGGCTCTCTGCAAAATTTCGGGCGATGACCACTAGGTGGCCGCCATGTTAATTTTGAGCCTAAATTTCTGGAGGAGAGCAGAGGGTACCTGTCATGTCTCTCACTCTGGTGCACTCATTTTTCACTCTACAGAAATAAAAAAGATATCGCAAAGCTCAGCAATGTCTGCTGTTAGTCACTGCATGAATATTCTGGTGATAACCCATGGAGTTTTTTCAGAAATCGCAGGAGTTTGGGAGGCAATTTCCCATTCATTCTTATGGGGACATTTTCAACTTCGGGTCTGCCACTGCTGCAGCAGCCAGAGAAACTGTTCACCTTTTTGAGCTTTTTCAGCCCTCTTCCCTGTCAGCTTTTCTGCCTTTACAGCAAGCAGCACACTGCACGCAGCAGGCCACGATTGCTGCACACCGCGGCGGCCGTATTCGCCGACACGCACGGCCTGCGAGGGCCCGTTCATCGCTGCTTGCAGCTTTAATTAGGGCCCGAGCAGGTCACAGACCTGCGAGGTCCCTATTGTTTTTCTCGTGATTATTTATTTTTCTTTGTCCCAAATGATCGCATTTTTCACTGCCTGAACATACCCCAAAACTCACCAAACTTGGAATATAAGTCCACCTGGCGAAAAATGTTATAATCTATTGTCGTCTTGAACTTTCACCACTAGGTGGCGCTATAATCAAGAAAAGTGCGTTTTGGCTTATAACTTCCATATACTTTGTTGCACATTCAAAAACCTTATATCCACGCGTTCACTGAATTGTGCTGAATCTCGTGGTATAGGCCACGCTCACTTCCGCCTACCGTTTTTTTTCGCAAATTCACGAAATGTCGCAAACTTTGCACACAGCATCTGTGGACCCTCCTGACAAAAAGTTATTAAAAGATTCTGATTAGTTTCAAAAATGCATAAATTATTAAATAACAACTTCCTGCAGATTTCCTTCCAAACAGGAAGTGTTGTATATCTCCACATTGGTGTGTCCAAATGACATGAAACTCAGTTTACTTCTTCCGCATGAGCCCCTGAGGCTCTCTGCAAAATTTCGGGCGATGACCACTAGGTAGCGCTCTTTAAATTGAAATATTTTATATCTCCACGTTGGTTGGTCGGATTAACACAAAACTTATTAAACTTAGTAAACTTATTGCAAATGACCTCCTGAGGATACCTGTTGATGGTTTTACTGATCCGCCACTAGGTGGCGCTCTTGTGGCTGTTTGAATTTATAATGAGTGTGTATTGCGGGAGCTAGAGTGTGTGACATCATCGCTAGAGTGGAGAGCAGCTGGAAAAACTGAGCAAAAATTCTCTTCAGCCTGATGTGGATCCCACATCTTTTACTTCACATAGACAATATATACATAGAAATGTAGGAAATCTTCTTGGCTTTCAGCTGATTGTCTTATTGCAGATGTAGGACTCAAACTTTTGGCTGTGGAAGTCCTAGAGCGACAAACACTCCAGCAGCTCCCCCATGAGCCGCCATGTTAATTTTGAGCCTAAATTTCTGGAGGAGAGCAGACATTACCTGTCATGTCTCTCTCTCTGGTGCCCTCATTTTTCACTCTACAGAAATAAAAAAGACATCACATAGTTCAACAATGTCTGCTGTTACTCACTGTATGAATATTCTGGTGATAACCCATGGACTTTTTCCAAAAATCACAGGAGTTTGGGAGGCGTTTTCCCATTCATTCTTACGGGGACATTTTCAACTTTGGTTCTGCCACTGCTCCAGCAGCCAGAGAAACTGTTCACCTTTTTAAGCTGTTTCAGCCCTCTTACCTGTCAGCTTTTCTGCCTTTACAGCAAGCAGCACACAGCACGCAGCAGGCCACAATTTCTGCACGCCGCGGCAGCAGTACTCGCCGACACGCGCGGCCTGCGAGGGCCCGTTCATCGCTGCTTGCAGCTTTAATTATTATTCTATTTGGAGGCCTGAACATACCCCAAAAGTCACCAAACTTGGAAATATACGTAATGTCGGGCAAAAAATTTGATAATTCAATGTCATTGGGTGTGGGTGTGGCTCGGGGACTCTATAGTGCCCCCCGCCTTTAACAAGCAGATACGTGAACGAAATTCGGTACACTTGAGTCCTACTATAATCAAATCTAAAATGATAAATAGCGTCACGCAGTGCGGTATACATAGCAAGCTCGTAGCCCACTAGCCCGCAAGCGGATGCCGGAAACACTTGTCGTCGTAGCTCGCGAGCCTCGATGTCGGAAAAACAGCCAACTCGTCGTAGCACTACCTTGCAATCCGCGATGCCGGAAACCGTGGCCCGTAGCTCACGAGCCTGCACTAGAAACACAGCAGACTTGTTGCTTGAGAGTGGTGATGCCGGAAATGCCCGTAGCTTGCGAGCCAGTGCCAGAAACACAACAGACTTGTAGCTCGTGAGTCACGATGCCGGAAACACAGCTGACTCGTCTTAGCACTAGCTTGTGATCCGCGATGCCGGAAACACCCGTAGCTCGTGAACCTGTGCCGGAAACACTGCAGACTCGTAGCACGCAAGTCGCGATGCCGGAAAGACCCATAGCTTGCAAGCCTGTGCCGGAAACACAGCAGACTCGGAGCTCGCAACTCAAGTCAGAGCAAGATAGCACAAACAGCTGGCTACGTTCTGAATGAGTAGCAGACGAGCAAGTGAAGTCTCTGGGTTAGACTTCCTCGAGTCAAAAGAAGCACATCCCTGTCCCTTCTGAAATAATATACACAATGTTCTGCAGGTAGCCTAGGTTACTGTAGGTTTGGTGTATAGATGTAGCTTAATAAAATTAAATTAGGTCGATCGATCATTTTTGAAATAAAATAATTTATATATAAATATTATATATAAATATTAAGTAGTGTATTGTAAGTAGGCTATTATTATCTCTCTTTTGCACCTTATACATTTATACTGTTCCTACCTCACTCTATTATGTTAGTTATTTGTTTTATCTTATCTTATCTTATTTTGTTTTATTTTATTTTATTTTATTTTATTTTAGTATCTCTTTTATTTTTCCAATCATGTATATAGTATCTACATCTATGCACTCATTGGTAGTAGCCTATTAGTTTTAGTAGATCCAGTAGTGGTAATAAACACTGTAGTATAGTAGAGCAGCAGTAGGCCTAGGCAGACTGACTTTCAATGGTGATTAGGCAATACTGACTTAAGTGACTCACACAACCTGGTTCAATTTAGTGAGTGACTCATAATGACTCGAAATCCTTAAAAAGAACCGTATTTACCAGCTCTAAGTTTATCGTTACTTTGAGACTCATTTTAACAATCGGGAGTCATGTAAACATGACGTCACGTGCGTCTTTTCTGGTCAGTCTTCATGGAAACACGAAGCCCTGCCAGTGGGCGGCGTTTGGACCAGCGTGAAAACAAACGTGTGTACGAGCTGAAAAACTAAACGACATCACTGTATACCACCAGTATGTGTGAAAACACTCACTCTGGCTTTTTAAATGAATTGTTATTTATTCCTAGATTTATATCTGTTATTTTTCAGTTGTGCCTGATTATCAAACTAGACAATAAAAGAAAGTTAAATGTTTTTCTTTTGCTGTATTCATTCATGTTTTACAGAGGATTTAACCTGAACCAGGCTTTGCAACAATAATAATCACATCACACTCATGCAGGCGTAGTAGTATATACTACACAAACACACACACAGCAGGTCTATATAGGCTATTTATAACACACAGGTATGACATGTGTGAAAGATAACTCCTAGCGTTACTCTCTCTCTCTCTGTGTTTGTGTGTGTGTGTGTGTGTGGCCTGCCAGTGACCAATGAACATACGACAGTATGACGTTAGGTTTTATTATTAATTATTGATGACTTATATTGGTTTATGAAAGTTCAGACAGGTGTGCAACCAAGTGGCCATTTGTAAATAAATTACAGAAGATGATTTGCATTTTGTTGTCCAAGTACCTGTTACTTTGTTTAATGACAACAAAGTTCAGTTGAATCTAATCTAATCTAATCTAATCTAATCTAATAACTGTTGATACAAAAGGAGGCACATGGAGGTTAGGAAAACCAGCTGAGTGAAGAAGGTTTTGTGTTTGTTACAGGGGGCTGTCTGTGTGAACTGTCACAATAAAACTAGTGTTCTGGAAAGGTCTCCAAAAAAAAGAAAAAAAAAAAGAAGAAAATTCTGGATTTTGGAGTTAGCTGAACCAATGTTAAAATGATGAAGTTATTTTTCAGTAGACATATTTTTTGTTTTTGTGTGAAAAAAGGGTGGGTGGTGGCATTGGAGCTCATTGGGTGCTCAGCACCCCTAAAGCTCTGAGAGTAGAATCGCCCCTGCTCTGCGCAGCTCTGTATGAGCAAGAGGGTCAAAGTTCAAGGCACAATGTTATGACGAAGTAGTATGTCCCAATTGTATGTATGCTGCATACTACACTTCATACTTTGTAGGGCAGCTGCAGTATGTACTATAGTAAAAAAAAAAAAAAAAAAAAAATGTGATTTGGAACCCAGCCACATAATTGACTTCACAGTGAAGTAGAAGACATCTTGTGTGCAGCAGGAAAACTTAATAAATAAAACATATTTTCATATTCATAGATTCTCGATTTTTCAATGAGGGACAAGTTTAGGTAATTTGAATTTTGTATGGAAAACCCATATATGAGACATATTATTCCAAGCAGAGTATTTTTATACATCTTACAACATTTGTGGAGGGGATCTTTAACCCTCCATTGCATGGTGTTGCCATGTGGCAACAATTACTTTATCTCAATTTTACTAAAAGGCAGTAATATAAAATCCATGTTTTACTGTTTAGTTGTGAAAAGGGTTTGGGGTTTGTTCAATATTTAGGTAAAATTCCTTCAAGAGTACCTTTTAGTACTATCTGGGGTAGGTCAACTTTAAATTTCCATCAATAAAACCAGTTTAGATGTGATAAATTTTTTGTAAAATGGTAAAATGAATTTGTTTCCATATGGCAACTATAAACAAAGTGTATAGGTTCCACACACCCCTGGATGTGGAGCCTCCAACATGCTCTGCTGGCCCTGGCTTTCCTGTCCCCGCTATGACTGCCTCCAGCATGCCCCCTGACCCAGGCTGTGCTCTGTTCCTCCGTTTTTCTTTTTCTGACGTGGCAGTAATACGCTTCTCTACAAATACAGAGTGATATATAGTCCAGATAGTACAGTAATATATAATAATAAAAATAATAATAATATATATATTATAGCAATATAAGACACTTTGAACATCATTTACAAAAATTATTACAGAATATTTTTCAAACTGATTAAGATTTTGTGTGCACCTTGTTCATGGAGTCCCCCCCCAAGTATATGAAATATATGAAAGTGACAAGATTAAACATTTAATTATGTATCAATAGAGGTTGTACAATTTACAATCTAACGTCTAGTTTGATTAAATATATGAAAGTGACAAGTGCAGGGATAAAATGAGGGATGTGATATGTAAAGTCCAGTTTAATAAACTCGTCTTCATCCAGTTTATATGGCCATGTCAAGTTTTATATCCCATTAAATACCCTTAGTATTCCATTCTGTAAATAGTGTTTTTTGGGAGCAAACATCAAGACACATTCTGTATGCTTGCATTGGCTAATAAAACCGATTCTGATTAAATTGCTATGTCACACTGACATGAATTCCCAAAACCAAGAATCATAAAGATACGTTAAATCTCCAGGGTTGTGTAAATAGTAGCCTATGCATGCATCGCTATTTGATGACCTGGGAATGAAAACAGGTTGGTCTTTTCAGTCGTAACCCTAGGCCTTCAAAGTGCTCTCTGAAACTAGGCCTGGGATGGTGTGTGTCCATGAAACGAGAAAATTAGAACTTTGCTGTGGAGCTAAACCAAATACATCACTGGAAAGGTCTCGACCTGGAGAGTAACATGTGTCAGTATGAAGATTCTACATGGCCCCTGCTTTGAAATGCTGACCTTTGAACCTTGACCTCAGTGCAAGTTTGAAAGCTTATAATTCAGCAACAAAAGGGACTACAGACATAGGAGAAACTGTTCTAGAGAACTCTTGATCTCAGCTATCATGTGAATATAGTCACCAACTGGGGGCGCTGTCAAATATGGTTAAATACATTTTCACCCATTTAACAATTAGATATATAAAATGTGATTACAGATATGTGTTTACCATCCCCTTAAACTGCTCAGTGTACTCTCAATTCAGTATTTACAACTTCCAATTCTAGGAATTCATGTCACTTATACCATGGTCTGAGGGAATACTTGATTCTGACTGGCTGCAGGGTGTCCCTGATATATGGACACCTACTAAGTAGTTTATTGCAACACACTCAGTGCCTTATCCTCTGAACACCATAGGATGGCGACTGTAACACACCAGCTGCAGAAAGTACACTTCCCCTCTAAACTTACTGATACTTTGTATCACATAAGCGAATAATCTCACATCCCGTTCACTGTTCAACTCTCTACTTCAGGCTGCGGCCACAGTAACGTTACACACGGCTGATCATTTGTTCATGACATCTTTATATTGATTTGGGGACAATGACATGACTGGTTAGCTAGCTAGTCTTGTTGTTAAACATATTGTCAAATTATAATTACTGTTTGTCAACTGTACGCATTGTTATTGTCTTTAAATCTTGCTAGCTTAGCGTTAGCTTTCTGGCTCATTGCTGAGTGGACTAGAATATCCTCCGTTGCCAAGTCATATCTAAGGTCCGTCCTATTTACCGAACCCAGTGAATAATGTTTCCGTTGCATGAGAACCTTACAGGAGGGTGATGATTATTCCAGGTATTAGTCAAACCCTCAGGCGTTACCAGGGAAACTAAGTTATGGCTTGTAAAAAAATTTATATTTTGATTGTGGCAAGTGACCATGGTATAAGTGGGATAATGCCCTTCGAGGTGTCCATAATAATCAGGAATTAATGGACTTCGCTGAGGCAACCGTCCTCCGCTGCGCGTCAAATGGTTCTAAGGGCTCCACGTTGTCCATTAATTCCTGATTATGAACACCTCGTCGGGCATTATCCCTTACATAACATACCGGTTATATGATGTCCATGCTAGCTAAGTTAGCTAACATTAGCTCTTGTAAGGTTATTCTAATCCTAGGTATGAGTATTTTTAGTTACTAACATAATGTTACTAGACAGTGAAACAACACAAAACCCACAGACTAAATATTCCATTGTTCTCAAATAGTTTTTATCACCATTTACTGACTACTTACCTTTATTAGCCTATCTATCAGGCGTTGAACCGACAATGCACAGAGGCAAAAAGTATTTGTGGCATATCTCCTGGCACCGGTAGGGCGCTAATTTAGGAAATACTTCTGTACGTCGTATTAGAGTGTAGGAACAAACGACCTATGTGGTCATTTGGGTTTGGAGGACATGTTGGTCTAAACACAAGATTATCAGTGTAAAGGGATTTCCAAATCATTGCATTTTGAGTTTATTTTCGGCTAAAGCAGCATCACAACTCCTCGGCTAACTAGCCAACATTAATTTATTAAGACCACTGCAGCTGCAGGGTCAACTGTACAAAAAAGCTTGCGTCCGTGTTGGTGAATCAGGTTCAGACTGGAGCCACACAAACCACCAGGACACAGAAGTGCCTTGCCTTTAATGTATGTTTATTTGTTTTAATGTTTTAATTGAGAGGTGGTGTCACTGAGTGCCATGGTTCTAAAAGGAAGAAAAGAAAGAAAGGAAACACAGTAATTCATGCCTGATAAATACAACTAAATACCATTTAATTAGAATACAATCAATCTTCAGTTCATTATCCATAAACACATCAGACCAAATGATTCTCGTTAAACTTACTGAGATGAAATCAAACACGCATGGCAAACTCAGGTGAGCACCACCAGCACACACACACAGAGTCTGGAGACAAAGGAAAAGGGGGAAGGCCTCAACTGGGCCTCTATTTGTAAAGTGGGAGGAACCGTGGGAGGTGATCACATCTCAATCCCACTTGGTTATCCTGCACACAGGAGTGTTCAGCCTTGGAGTTTGTGACAGTCTATTATCTATTAATTACCTTAAAAACTAAATGTTTTGAGAATAAATCTAGGAATTTATTCTCCAAGCAAAGATGGACTTTCATGTCAATAAGCAACAACTCGAGGAAATCAAAGAAGAGATTAGCAAAACCAAAAAGAGACTTGACGAAGTAGAAGAGCGTGTTTCAAACACGGAGGAGAGAATGCAGTCACTAGAAGAAATGACAGAGGAGCTAGGAAACTTCAAGCCCACCTGGAAAAAAGACAGGAGGACCAGGAGGGAGGATCCAGATGAAACAACATAAGAGTCTATTCCATCCCGGAGGGGTCAAGAACGAGTCTTCATCAATGATAGAGTTTGTCGGAAAACTGTTGAAACATGGCTTGTCTCTGGTGGAAGACATGGATCTTCATATCGAAGGGGCACACCGGGCACTTGGACCCGTACCGAAAGAAGGAGCACCTCCGAGATCCATCATTTTTACATTTCTGAGCTACAAAACAAAAGAGGAAATCTTACGAACAGCGTGGCAGAAAAGGGGCTTTATGTGGAAAAATAAACAAATCAATCTGGACAATGACTACGCACTGAGTGTGTTAAAGAAAAGGCAACAGTACATGGAAGCTTAAAGGGTTCTGAAGGAAAAAGGAAACCGCTTTCAGACACACTTCCCGGCCAGACTTCAAGTTTTTTACGTGGATGGGACATGCACCTACAACACGCCTGTGGAAGCAACGAAGGAGATGGCAGAGAAGAGGCTGCAGGTCACAGTGCTTAAACCACCCGGGACGCTGCTGGAGCAGATCCAGAGGCTGTCATGGTCGGTGAGCGGCAGACGAGGACGAACACAGACTCATACACGCCGAGGATCGACGATCAGAGACAAGCTCCAGAGATTCAGCTAGGACCCGGAGCAGAGAGGCCAAGATACGAATGAGTAGAAAATGACCACGCAAAAAGATAGATGGAGTAACCCACAAAAAATTACAGTATCTGTTGGATTTAGCCTTCCTTTCAGTCAAACGTACAATTTGTATTAATTGGAATATTCTGTCTCTCAGTCTTGTTTTATTAGTTTATTCTGTACTTGGGGTTTATTTTGTGACAGATTCCAGCTATTTCAGTCTTAGTTAATCTGGTTAATGTGCCTATAAGAAAAGTCTAGTTATTTTGAGTTTGTTGACAATCTATCACCGCCATCTAGTGGCGTATAGTGGAAGCAGGAAGTGCATTGTATTGGGAGCTAGAGGCTGTGTCCCAATTCAGGGTATGCATCCTTCGTAGGCTGCATTTGAAGGCCAGTTACGTCACAACGGCGCGCGAAGGCTGTCCCAATTCAAAGGCTCCTTCAAATGCAGCCCACAAATGCGGCCTTCTTTCTCTCTTTTTGGAGGATGCACCGCTACTATCCTTCGTGGCCTCAACTATCCCAAGATTCTTTGCGCGCCCGAAAAAAAAGAGAAAGAAGAAGAAATTGGCGACATCAAGTGGCGCAGATCTCACATTTAAATGTAAGTATTGGGTTTATACTCGATTTTTACTCATTTGAGCATTCAACGCCAGATATGTTAAACTTCAAGGGTAAAATACGTGACGCTGGTAATGCTCAGCTTGATGCCTCTGGAAGTAAAGCCTTAAAAACTTCACTTTCAAATGTTAGATGTTCAGAGATTGACTTATATCTTATATCTTGTTGTGACTGTTGAGATGTTATAGAATATTTTTACTTCATGTATATAAGCGGAGCAAGATGAAAATGCAATAATAAATAATATATAATAAATAATAAATCGCCCATCTCTCAGTACTGATGTCACGTGTTGTGAATCGTTGCATCCCTGTGTTAATGTGATCTTGTGTTGACCTTTTCTCTTGCTTCTCTGTGTTCAGAACAGTTCTGGAAACAACAGGCCTGCAGGGGAAGGTCCAGCCCAGCAGGCCAAAAACAAGTGGGACCATTTAGAGAACAAGCACAAGGTGCAGGTTTGAATGATGATGTGGAAACTAAATCTGTTTTACCCATGCAAGTTAATTAAGACGTGATTGATTTCCACTGCCTTTGGATTGTCCTCATGGATGAGGTTTTAGGACAGAGGCCTTCCACGGCCCCCCCTGTCCTAACTACCTCCATCCCTGAGGACACACCAGGGCCAAGTGCCGGCGGGTGACCAGGAGGAGGAGGATGACGACGATGAGGAGGAGAACCAGCTAGGGCCGAGGAGAAAGAGGAGGAGGGAGGATGAAGGAGGACACGAAGCTGCAGAGAGAGGATGGAGAGGCTCTTCTCTGCTCCAGAGGACAATCATTACATTATTTCTGTGATTTAGTTAATTTATGAGTTCTTTTTAAATTATTTGTTCATAATTGTTCATTTTATATAATTCATGAAATAAAATATTGTTCTAGTGTTACACGTTGTCTATTCCATTCAGTATTTACAACTGAAATACAATTTATAACAGCAAACAGCATCAAGTGCTACTTTTCAGGGACAACAAGGGATGTAATTGTTTTCTTTTATTATTAAGGTCTTAACATTTACAACTATTTACAAAATTACAGTATAGATAACTATTTAGAGATTATTATTAACAAAAACAATGACAAAAATATTAAAACAGTTACAAATGATGTACAGTAACAGGCTGAGCAGGAGTCTCTGGCAGTGCTGCTGGGCTGGATGGGATGCCACAGTAAAGACCCTGGTGTCAGTGGGACATCATCTGGGTCAGTACTCAGGGTGTTTTGGGGTGTATTCTCCACAATCCATCACATCGTCCACCAACTGGGTTTGCAGGGCTGACTCGACCGACGGCTGCCATGTCACTAATTATTTTTTTAAGAAAGAGGCAGGAATTATAATTTAATAATAATAATAATAATAATAATAATAATAATAATAAATTATTACAACAAACAAAACTATCTATCAAACACTTTAAATGGGAATAATACCTTTTAAATTAAAATAAAACCATATGTCGCGATCAACAGTTTATATGTCAGCATTAAGGTAATGTATTGGTATGTTAATTACCCCTAACTGTTAGCTAGCTAATAATGATAATAATGATAGCAGTACTGTGGGTTCAATAACAGGTTCACCTCTCAACCGGAGATAAACCAGAGCCGCTTCTCCTCTTCTTCCACAAGGAGGAGGATTAAAAAGGAAATCAGGAATTCCTGGAGCTCAAACATATTTGACGGTCAAACTTTAGGCTACTCTTCTTGTCACTTTCGCGGACCTGGGCAGCATGAATAGTGACGTACAGGTAGGGGCAGGAACATCTGGTGACGCAACCAGGAAATGCTCCACAGGCTAGACCGTCCCATTTAACAACGGTTGACGGGGGCCTCGCAGGTCTCTCCGAAGGACCCAGCCTTCACAGACTGCGAAGGCTGGGTCCTTCGAAGGATGCAGACCCTGAATTGGGACATAGCCAGAGAGTGCAGCCGAGTCCTCAAAACATGTCGTTCCTGGGTCGAGTCTGCCGATTTCCTCACCTTTTAAGAAAGGCATAATCTGTAAGTTAAGTCAAATATGCTTAATTATGGATGTTTATTAGTGCTTTCGTTTTGTGTTATTGCAGTCGGTACGCTATTCACTCCGTAAAAGTTAGTGTTATCATTTAGCCTTTTGGTAGCTATTCAAAATGTTATGTGTTGCTAATGTTAAGACCTCGGATTGGTTATTTTACACATGGCATTGAGTGTTAATGTATGTTTTTTGCACTGAAACTGAATGTTCTTTATTCTGTTTCTGTTGTCACAGTTTTACAAGTCAAAAATGGTTCATCAGTAAACTGAAGAATGCTACAAGTGACTCATGAGTGGTTACTGAAGCCATTTATGTTTAGCTCGCTGCATAAGCTAAAGCACTCAATTTAGCTGAGGGCAGAAGATGGAAAGTAAGGGCCCCCACACACCGGGTCTGACGTCGGACGTCTGAAGCGTTAGAAGAGAGTCGGACGAGTTAGGGAGCTTTTCTGTTCGGTGTGTTCAGCTGTGTCGGAGCCGCGCGAGGACGACGTCTGATCCGACTGAACATGCGAAGTCGGACGTCTGAGTTAGGAAGCCGTCGGATACTCTGATTGGTTGTTAGCTAGCTGTTCAGTGACCATTCTGATTGGCGGTGTGCCAGCGAATCAGCGCGGCGTGTGGGAGCGGCGGAGGAAGTGACAATGATAAACAAACCACATGAACAGAGACGGCACAGAGTTACGAACAACACTTCACCGTTCGTTATTTTGGGGATAAACCAACGTATTTTTGAAAGCCATGGCTGTGTGGGCCGAGGACTTTGAGGAGCTGCTGGCTGCCCTGGTGGAAGAGAGACCACCGTAATACGACATCACGTAAGTAATGCTGAGCCAACACTGTGTGTGCTTTGTTTTGATAAGCTACGGTCCGCACTCCGTTCCGTCATTTCCTGTTTTTATGTTTTGGGTGACTGCCACGAAACTAGTGCCACCCGATGTTTAGGAGACTTATTGCATTTCGCGCATGCTCAGAACGTATACGCTACTGTGTAGCCGGGGCGGTGTGTTTCAATGCAACTTTTCTACCTAACGGATCCGACGGAGTGGTCGGAGAAGGAAGTCGGATAAGGAAGACGTCGGACCCGGTGTGTGGGGGCCTTAAGGAAACCAAACTGTTTTGATATAGATTGATAGTTTCATGGCAAATCATTGACATTGGCACACCCCCACTGCCTCGCCCTGCAACAAAAACTCATAGTCTTCACTATACAGAACCCTGAAGGTCTACAGTGTTTTCCAAACATGTTTGAACATCATATAGCGGGGAAATTAAGCCACCGCCTTATAGGGGTATACTAACACTTGCTTACCTTGAATGTTTGAGTAACAAAAAGATCTAAGTCTCCACCACAATACAGCTGGTCTCGTTACCTACGTATGTAAGCATGTTTTTACCTATCCTGAGGTGTGGTGTTAGTCATGTTAACACTATCAAGTATGACAAGGTGGGCTCCAGAACCTCTTTCTGACACAGCAGCTACCTGGAGTGTAAGTGTGCACTAGCTGGTTAGCTCAAATGGACCTAAGCACAATTCTCCCCCTTCCCATACCAGAATAGGAATACAGAATAGGTGAGACATGCCTTCTCTAAGGTAAGTCCTTAACCAATGATATGAACCAATATACAGAGCAACAGTAACTTATTTATTTGTTTTCTTAAATTAATTCACAATTTTCACAACAAAATGAATGGATGTTCAGTTCACATAAAACACCAAATATCCCACTTATTTTCTTATATGGAACAAACAAGGGAACGTTCAATGGTTCACATGGGAACAACAACAAAATATTCTTTTCTATTCTGTATAAAACAATGTCTCGATTTAAACCTTTGTCTCAGTCCATAAAGTGTCCACGTTGCTGATTTTCTATGAGTGATGTCTCATATGAGAACACCTCATTCACAGCAGTGGATAATCACCCTCTAAATATTGATTGGAATGCTCCACTGTAACTCTCACACATTCAGTGCAGTAAACATAAAATCAACATACCTCATTCCTTGATATTATTAGAAACAAGAACAAAATACCAGTCTGCTGAGATGATGGAGTGATGAGTTGAGTCACTGGGAGATAGTAGTCTGGATGGCAGAGAAACCCTTAGTTCACTTTTCTTGAGAACTCCCACTTACGATGCAATGTCCACACGAACAACCACCGCCAAGCTGCCTGGAGTGGAGACCTCAATGTAGAACTCCTGCCTGATTCCCAACAAACTCTGTCCAACTCCGAACCCATGTAATGTCTGCCTCTTGTGACAGCAGATGAAACCTTCCCGAGTCTTCTCACCGATGCCTCGCCAACCGTCGCCACACACATGACACAGGTGCACTGCCGAACACTTAAGTGGCTAGGCGCCAATAACGTAACAGTTAAACTGGCTCAAAACTCGTATTTCTTCTTCTTCAACTAGCTCTGCTCTCGCCACTCTCAGTCTACGGCCATCCCCAGAACACAAGCTAGCTCCGCTTTCCACAACATGCAAATGTCCGATGCTAAAGTGATAATTTTTACCACTTACGCCCACCAGTAAGGCACAACACAGTCTGTCTGCAAAGTTCTTTTTCAAAACTTTGCTGGAATAAGCCAGGGCTTTTCCGAAAACTTCTTCATCATCCTCATCTCTCTTTTGGTACCCACCTCTTTACACCAACAGAGAACCCTGATAGGTCTATGCAACATACAATCTAGACTCCTGATAGGACGATAAACCTGTTCAACAAACTTAACTAGACTAGATTTCACAATAAAAGCTTGTAAGAATACTCGTATAAGTTACAATCAGGATAGGAGGACCTCATTGGTTAAAAATGTCTTTCTACTACCTGGGGACACTGGCCCTCATTTATCAAACGAGCGTACGATAGAAAACTGGGCGTACGGTCATTTCCACGCAAAGTTCGGCATTTATCAATGAGTGGAGGCTACGATCAAAGCTCACATCAGGTCTCAACTCGTGTACGCAAGTTTTCAAGTTGTGTTGATTTGCGGTGCAGCATAGTAAATCTGGCAGAGTCCGAGAGTTGTTATTAGACCATATATCCCTGACATTAAAGGTAGCCTACTAGTTTCAAATAGTTTGCAATTAACGGGGTTAACAGTTTATTGCTGTAATATTAATTTCTCTTTCATTATGAGAAAATTTTTGAGGCAGGTGACATAATTACAAGCAATACATGCAATGTTTCATGTGCTCGGTGACAAAGGTTATCCCCTCAAGGAATAACAGGTAACTCCACCGGCAAACCCTGCAACAGAGCAGGAGCGCAGATTCAACCATGCGCATTTACGCACACGGGCCACGTTGGAGCGCTGCATT
Source organism: Lagodon rhomboides (assembly GCA_039737535.1). Taxonomy (NCBI): domain Eukaryota; kingdom Metazoa; phylum Chordata; class Actinopteri; order Spariformes; family Sparidae; genus Lagodon; species Lagodon rhomboides. Next base: position 10,322,300 of record CM077784.1, read on the forward strand.
GGGTTGCTTAAGGGCAGATGGCTCTGTCTAGGATCTGCGGGGGAACCCTATTGTACATGTCAGAGAAAGTCTGCAACCTCATTTTAGCCCGAGGGGTTCTGCACAATAGTGCGCAAAACAGGGTGCCATTTGATGTCCCGGTGCAGCCAGATGAACCTCTGCCCAGAGAGCCTCGCCAGCAGAGCCCCAACTGGAGGCTACACGAGGGAGACAGGACCTCATTCATCGCTTCTAAAATGTAAAGTGTTAAATACTTATGTTTGGCGACTATTCAATACAGGGAAACAGACAACGCACAACGTTTAGTCAAACATTTTATTCGTGTGATGCACGTTTCAGGTTTTCGTTTATCTCTTTTAAAGTGTCGTTTATTGCTGTAAGTGAGCGATTTATCTCCGCCATTGATCGACACATTTCGGTTTGTTTTTCCAAGACCTCTGCTGACAGAATCCATGGTCGTGGTGGTGTACCTACACGGGCGGCGGAGGACATGCGCCCACACGCACAGCTCGCATTTGACTGGCTCTGTGGGACTGACTCCAGACCGGTTTCTTCAGCCGCAGCCTGAACAACGCCACTCGTGCCTGGCTCCGAATGATCTGAAACATCATTTAAATAAAGAAATAAACTCTGACTGCAACCGTAAAATAACCCTTATTTATTTAAATATAGGCTAAACAGCCAAAATGCTTCAAGCATTCAGGTCGGAGGAGTTCCTCTTCTTGGACGTATTACGCATCTCCATGTCGTAAATTCTAGGGGCGAGGCCTCTAAATTGAGAATATTTAAGGCTGTGGTATTTAAATGAGGAGTGTTTTCAGCCACCGCATTTATCAACGCCCGATCATTCTTACGCTGTGATCGGCGAGATACGAACGTTTCATGAATCACACGTGAACCCCGTCCTAAGATGATTTCTGCGCTCGGATCTGTGCTGGTTTCTACATTAGATTGATAAATGAGGGCCACTGTGACTATAAGCGAATATTGGCATATAAATGTGTTCAGGCTGGGTAGTGATTCAACCAAGCACAATTAAGTTACAGCACTTCATGTTAAATGGTGAATCATTGATATTCGCCGCAGCACCATGGCCTTCTGTAAAAACTCAAGCTTTATTTAACTTTATGGACTCGTATTTCTATAGTGCTTTTCCAGTCTACTGACTGCTCAAATCCGCTTTACAACACTTGTCAGATTTACCCATTCACACACACATTCATACACTGATGGCAGACTTGACTTGCTCATCAGGAGCAATTTGGGGTTCAGTATCCTAGCTAGGAGGAGCCAGGATTCAAACCAGTGACCTTCTGATTACTAGATGATCCGCTCTACCTCCTGAGCTACAGCCGCCCCAACTTTAAATGTGTAAAGTTGTTAAGATTGCCCTGACACATTGGGACGTTGATCGGGTTAATGCTATAGTACCGTACAAGTCTGTACAACACATGCAAATTGCCAAAATTTAGCACTGAATTTAAATTGGCCAACTTCCTGTTCGGTTTAGGTCATGGCCACAAGAGACATTTTTTGGTCCTGGTGCAATACACGTCTATCAAATTTCATACACATAGTTGCAAGTTGTCCCAGGGCTGCATTTGAGAGGGCACAAGCAAGCCATTTTGTCCCACCTGTGTCCGAAACCCATAAAAAAACTTAAACTTCCTCCACTTTTGAATGTTGTGCAAAGTTTCATGAGTTTTAAAAAGCAATTTACTTTAGGCATAAAAACAATAATAATTCCTGGATAATAATTCCTAAATAAGTCCTCTTAAACGTCCCCTTGATCATAACGTGTTGTTTATCAACTTGTTTGTTAATCAAATTCAGTGCAGACTAATTGTCCTTTTTACTCCGGAGCACATTCAGCACACAACACAATTAGCTGAAGGTGAATGAAGACAGCCTCACGCTATTTGTAGTAGAAATTAAACTACATTTCCTGCCTCAACTGTCTCCCGTTACTTGACTTAGTTTGAATGCTGTATTTGTAAATGGCTTGGACAGACACTGTACATCATATGGTATCATATTGTATAATATATCTTTGATTATCTCTATACATTTTGACAAATCTTTCTCTAAACTGTGTGGCCCGTGATGAATAAAATGCAGCCTCGGACGTGTAGGTTAGCATTGTTATAATCTTTACAGTACCAAAATCACTCTTTCTGTTTGCATGTGTTGGTAGGCACATGTATGTTTGTTGCTGGGGCAACCTTGGGAATTAACGTACACGTGAATCCCAGCGCAAAGATAAACACTTGATTTGGCGAGTTTACTGTTCCAGATCAAACAAAACTCCAACTCTCACAGGTGACTTGTCTTCTTATTTATTGTGTATGTATTAATTACCTACAGTAAGTTAAAAAAAAGTGATATGTTGTTTGAGTTCTGGAGCAATGCGCGCTGCTATTTCTTTTTAATTGTCCCTCGTGGAACTCGGAAACAAGCAACCTTCTTGCCATAAGCTGTAACACAGGCAAAATCATCACCAACTCCCCCCAAAAGTTGAGAAAAATGTTCAAAAATGCCCAAGGGGGGCACAAGGGTGAATATGTTCAAATATTTGATATGGGGCATTTCCTCTGGATAAAATGTAAAATGTAGTCATCGCAATACTTTTTCTCATGCTTCTATAACCAGTAGTTGATGGATGAGCTGAACACATTTTATGCTCACTTTGATATCACCAATAAAGACACAGCTGTGAATCTTCTCCGCCTCAAGAGGACCAGTCACTGTCAGTAACCACAGTGGATGTGATAATAATATATATCATAATATACCTGGCCGTGTACAAATAACATCACATCAACATAGCCGATCAGCTGCCTGATGTTATTAATGACATTTTTAACATCTCACTCTCACAGGAGATCGTTCCTTCCTGCCTCAAGACAGCATCATCGTTCATGTATCTAAAAGGTCTGCTATGTCTACTCTTAAAGGTGTATGTTATATGATTCTATGCTAAAATTAAACATAATTTTAGTTTAAAACTAGGGCCGGGACTTTAACGCGTTAATTAGGATTAATTCATTACAACGCGTTAAAACGCGTTAACGCATTTTAATCGCACTTATTTTTTCACCGCGGAATCTTTCTCACTGGACGAGTTTCAGGCGGACCGATTATACTGGAGCACCAAGTAGCGTTCATGACTTCAAACAACAACAAACCACAGTGAACATGAACGAAGAAGCTGATGAGACCGCTTTGGTTGGCCCCGTGGAAATTTTGTTTTAAAAAACAAACGGATGAAGCGTTGATAAGAGCATGGTTGTGTGCAAGCTATGCAACAAGGAATTCGTATATCACCGCAGCACATCGAGGCTCAAGTATCACCTCAATGCAAAACATATAGCAGCTAGCGTGGACGTTAGCCCGACTCCGAATACAAGGAGCCACACCCACTTCCGCTACACTCAATGGCAAAAATTGCACTGGTCTGTTGGACTTGGTTGAGCAAAAATAAACAATATTTTGTTGCTTAAGCTTATGTATTCAGTCATTATTCAATGGTATACTAAAAATCCATGTGAAAAAAATTACTTCTCACTGTTCTCAGGTCAAATATTTATATGCGATTAAAATGCGATTAATCGCGATTAATTAATAGCAAAGCCTCTAATTAATTAGATTTAAAAAATTAATCGAGTCCCGGCCCTATTTAAAACATTCAGTAAATGAAATAACCCTATCAGCAGAGTTTGATCACAGTTCTGGCATTATGTCCAAGATGCCTTTGTACTATATTGCAGAGATATCCACTGCTAAGCAGCCAGGCACAGGCCGTCCTTTTGTGAAGTAATACCACCTGGCCTGAGAGGCAATAGTGAGTCACTGTAACCTCTAGTGTGCTGCAGGAGAAGATGAAAGAGTCGAGCCAGCTGGAGGGAACCAGGCCCCCAGGACGAGCACCAAGCTTTGAAGCCAGTTTCTGTAGTATTTAAATATCAGAAGTATGTGTAATCAATACAAATTAGATTAATTGAAAATTCTCAGACTGATCCCTATGTATTGGTTCTGAAAGAAACCTGGCTCAAGCATTAACGATTCATGACTTCTCTTCATAACTACGATCTAGAATAGAGTGTGGCTGTTTGTGAAATCAGGTTTATCTGTCACTATACCTCATTCCTTCGAATTTATTGCTGTGAAAAATAACTTATTTTGTAATTTTGCAATCATTGTTGTGGTTGTATACAGACCACTCACAGCTATCTCCAGTGCAACTGTTAATTTAACTGACTTACTTGCTCAGTACTGTAACTCAGAAATGCTGGTTCAAGGTGATTTTAGCCTAACTTGGTTAACAAACGATTCAAACGTTCTAAAAAGATAAATGTGACAATCTCAATCTGGCACAGCTAATCAATGAGCCAATCAGACATAATTTGAAGGCTCCCTTAAAGTCATTGATAGATCTGATTCTGTGTAATGGAAGGGATAAAAATGACTGCCTCTGGAGTTTTTGCACTTGGTCTAAGCTTTTTTAACCAACATTTCTAGCAGCAATATACAGTATACTACTGAAATATGGGATGTAGAACAAGCTCTTGAACATTTCACCAAATCTTACTGTCAAGTCCTGTGTGTTCTTGTGACCACGACTCTGCCCAAACTTGAAAAACTGCTTGATCAACTGTTGAAGGATGCAAAGGACAACTCAATTCTTCTTATTCTTTGATTTTATTTTCTTGAAGATGGTTTTGGGTTTGATGGTTTTAATGGACATAAACAGAATGATGGAATAGGATGGAATGGAATGGAATAGGTTGATAACCTTCAAGATATACAGTAAAGACATGCATTACTCTCAAATAAATTCCAATAAACATTTTCCCTCAAAGTTTTCCTAAAGAATAAATGTTACCGTTACTTGATTCTCAAAACAAACAAAGTCATTCAAATTAATCTAGGATCTCTAACCAGTTAATGATTAAAGTAACAATGTACACACTTAATGTAACATCATACTTAACCATTAAGTTCACATAAAGTTTCAGCAAAATACATAAGCTTAAATTAGGATAACCAAAATTTTCCAACTTAAACTGCATTTTACTTACTAATTCAACCAAACAGTCATGGAGAAGCATGAACTCAACACATCATCCACATTCAAAGTTGCATCTTCTGATTGATCAGAAGCTGTGGTCATGCCTTGTTTCCAGCTGCAGGTGAGACAGCTAACTTAGCTACATTCAAACATTTCCTGCGATGCTTCATGTTTCATGACGGTTGACAAACAACTTTTTGGTGCATTACTGCCACCCACTGGTATGGAGTGTGGATCAGGACTTTACACATTCCTGAATTTTATTAATAAATAAATAAATTAAAAAAAGAGAGGAAAAAAAATATTCTCTCTATTAAGCTTGTTCTCCTAAGATACTGAAACAAAAAAAGGATAACATTTCTCCTCAGAATTTCTTTGTAAAAGATCCCGTAAATCATAATTCAACTTAATTTCTTTAAGATTCAATAACAGTTCCCTTCTCTCAGCATCATATTTTTAACAATAATGTTATAATACATGTTCTAAAGTTTCTTCTTCATTACAATATTCACATCTTCATGCCATGCTTTTCCAATGGGTGCGCAGGTGAATATGGTCCCTCTAGGATCACTTGCTGAGAGTTTGGGTTCCACCAACTTCTTTTGAGTGTGGTCGCCCTCTGCAGATTTGGAGTGCATCTTGTAAATGTGCTCAGTGAATTGAGGTATTGCATGTGGTTGCCCTCTGCAGGTATGGAATGCATCAGAGTGTTTCTTGTAAATGTGCTCTTGTGAATGAATTGGGATTTGACACAACAGTTACCATTATTGATAAACATGCACCCTTTTAAAAAGCTCAGAGTTAAAGATATATCAAAACCCTGGTCCAGCTCAGAACTATCAATGGTGCTCAACGCAAGGGACAAAGCCTGGGCTCTAGCAAGGTACTGGTGAGGAAAGCCCACTGGTTAACTTTTAGACAAGTCAGAAATAAATACATATCTTTATTGAGAAAAGCAAAGGACAACTATCACATAAAATTACAAACCCACCCATCCATTGGAAAGCAGTGAATGTAAATAAAAACAAATCCTCTATGCCAGGGGTCTTTAACGTTTTTCAGGCCAAGGACCCCCAAACTGATGGAGAGCAGGGACCCCCTACTATATAGAATATATATCATATACTATATATAAATACATAGAACCTACTATATATAATATACATAGTTGTTGACCATGCTTTGCTCATACAGAGGTTAAGTGATGTTGTTTCTGATTGTAATTCCTGTAATTGGTTCGAGGACTACCTGTCTCATAGACAACAATGTGTGACTGCAGGAAATGATTGTTCTGTGTTTTTACCATTGTATAAAGGGGTTCCGCAAGGTTCAACAATTGGTCCTGTCTTATTCACAATCTATCTTAAGAAAATTACATCCTCAATAACAAATCGTAACGCCCATCTTTATGCTGATAATACAGTCCTGTACTGCTGTGCAGAAAAAGCACATAAAGCCATTGCGATTCTCTAGCAAGTTTTTGACAAACTGCAAGATTCTCTTTTTAACTCGAAATTAGTCCTAAATGCAAAAACAAAACCAAACTCATGATATTCTCAAGTGCCAGTATTGATAGGGTTTCTGAATACAAATATTTGAGTATCTGATTGGATCAGAATCTCACTCTTAAATGTCATATTAACAGACTACAAACTGTGTAATTATAAACAATGTGGCAGTGTATTGTTATTAAATAAAAATTGTCCAGTTAGTCACTAACTGGACAATTACTGTCACTAACTATTAGTGCAAATCAAAAGGAGAAATGGGTCTATATGCCTGACATGCCTCTGTCTTCACTCTTCTTCCACTAGACTATGTTTACTACTTCGCCCTCAGATGTATTAATGGTGATAGTTATTCCACTCATCATTGTATTCTGTATGAAAAAGTTGGCTGGGCACCTTTAACAGTAAGACATGACAGCCATTGGTTTCTGTTTCTTTTTAAAGCCTTGAAGGGAACATGCCACCATATATCAGCTCTTTATTAAACTGGTTACAGAGTCACTATTCAACGCAATCGAGTGATTGTAAAATGCTCCAAGTTCCCTGGGTAAACACTAAATCTGGGGAAACTGCTTTCAGCTTCAGTGCTCCATATACTTGGAACATTTTAAAATGTACATTAATTTGATACATTTACCTCTATAGGTCAGTTTAAGACTTTGATATCAAACTACTCAGCATTTGAATGTTGTCACGGCCTACTGCGGCAGTCGGGTTAGGGGTTGTTGTGTTGTGTTTGTGTTTTTTCATGTTTTACTCCTGTCTGTTCTCCCCCCTTCCTTTTTCCCTCACCTGCTCCTGTTTCCCTGTGTCTCTGCACCTGTGGGCGTGGCAGCAGTAGGCGCGTTTGTGATCAAGCATGCGCATGCATTTGCCTCGCATCACCGTGCATTCTGGGATTAAAAACGTCAGAAATGCTGGTGACAACTTCCCTTTGCGACATGTCACATGACTTTAAAATCTCGCGGAATCTCCAGGTTACCTCCTTCCGTTTGCTTTTCTGTGCAGATGGTCTCAAATAAGTGCGGACATAAGACACTCCCCTCAACGTTGCCCCAGTTGGTTAGAATTACCACGTGGAATTTCCCACGTGAGAAATTAAATACCTCCTTCCAAAGAGGCGTGCCCTCTCCCAAACTATGCTTAATAAAATTACACAACTTCGTGAACTTTCACTTCGTCACCCAATTTGTTATGAGGGAAAGGGGCTTCAGACTGTTTTCAATGAAACTACAGCTGGCAAACAAAATCCCTTGGTTGACTTCCATTGTGATTATTTATCTATCTACACACCATTCGGTAATGTCTCTGACGTCAGTGTAGTGGGTTGGCCATATTCTTTGTGCAAGGTCCGTGAAGTGCACCTGTGTCCGACTTGAGGTGGTGGGAACTTGACGTGTTTATGACGAGTTCCGGCGGATGCTCTCAAGTCTCGTGCATGCATATGCGCAAATGCATGCGATCACGAACGCAGCCAGTGTCAGCTCTAGCAGAGAGGCGCACCTGCAATCATTCTACTCATCATCCCTTGCCATATAACCCCGGTCTCATCTCCACTCCGGTGCCAGATTGTTCCACCATTTATGGCGATTATGTTTAACTTATTCCTCCTAGTGTTTGACTAGAATAGTTTCCATAATTCCTATCATGTCTGTTTGTTCTGTGAGTTCACTTACATGAGCTCACTGTCTCAAGTGATTTTCTGTGTCTTTACCTTCATGTGCAGAAATCTCCAGTGTCGCTCCTCTCCGGCTTCCTGCTACCGTTGTCCCACCTGCGCTGCTCTTAGACAACTCTGCCTGTCTGCCTGCCACCTTGCCAGCTGAACTCATCCACTGTTCTCCTCCCACAAACTCTCTGAGCTTCAATAAATTCCTGATGACAATAACCAATCAAAGAGATTGTTACATCAAATAATTTGCATTGCTTTACCTCATTTGACCAGCTCTAGGACCAAAGTGTCACAGAAAGGCTACATGGAGAGGCTAACAGGAGAAGCTAAATGAATAAGCAAATAGAATAGTTAATAAGAACAGGAAAAGCAGCTGGTAAATGAAAATGCAGATAGAAAAGTTTACAGATGAATTCATGTAATTTAATTGCCTATATTTATTGTACAATGAATACATTAATTTGTAAACTCATATTGATGTCTATATTTATTGGACAATTAGTTAAATGCTTTATTACTATTTTTGTGATGCTTGCGGTCCTCCATAGTATCCTGTAGGTGAGGGTCGTACTAAAGTAAACGTTAAATTAAAATAAAATAAAATAAATAATAAAATAAAATAAATAATAATAATAATAATAATGATAATAATAATAATAATAATAATCATAATAATCATAATAATCATAATAATAATAATAAGCTAAACGTAACAAAGGCTAAGCTTTGCCAAACAAAACAAAACTATGACTGTACTGACTTTTATACACAAAATATATTTATTTTGCAAATAGATTTGGACAACAGAAGCATTATTAGCTATATCTTTACCATTTACTTTCCTAAGGCCTTTCATTTTCCCCTACGGGGAAAATGCAACAACCAGCAGTGATGCATAGAGAGCCTTTTAAGTATGCCTGGCCTGAAAACACATACAAATCAAAATGTCCACCGGCTGTCAGTATTTACCCATTCACACACATATTCATACACTTGTGGTAGAGGCTATCATGCAAGGTGCACCAGCTGGATAACTATCCATAAGGACTATCACCATGCGCGGATTAATGCACAGGCTTACCTAGGCTGCAGCTTATGGGCCCGACGTGTGTAGGGGTCCTTGAATTGGTCAGATTATTTTTTAGAAATTTAAATAGGTTACACTTTAATGGAAAAATTAATTGACCTCTATTGGTCCGTGGGGTAATAAACAACAAAACAGTACTGATTGGGCAGATATGGGTCGTCATCTTCTCAAGCTAGTGAGGAGGGTGAGACAGGGGCACATCAACTACAGAGCCAGGACACATCGGCTTTGACCTCCAGTGTCCCAGGAGTAGCCACCAGTGTTTCCCCTATATGCAGGCGGCAGTGCTGCTGCTGGATTTTCAGCGCCGCCGCAAAAAAAATAAAATAAAAAAAGACATCCGTTTGGCACCAATTCACCGCCTCCATTGAATCTCTCGGAGGCGGCGATGGGTGAAATTTCGCTCCGGCGCTGATGGAGGTAGTATCAGAGGCGCAGTATTGACGAACCGAACCAAACCAGTGTGATAAGCCGGCTGCGCGTATCGAGGGCGTGTCGATCGAACAGTCTGATAACTACACAGGTCCTTCACTCAACTTAATCCTACAGAAAAATGTCCCACAAAGCAACGTTACATGACCAAACAAAAGCAACGTTGTAACTGTCTTTGGCAACTTATATGAGGAAAACAATAGGCCGACTGCAGATATTGGCCTATGTGGAGAAGTGTCTGTCCTCCTGCCTGTCCTACCAATTCTTCTCACATTTCTGCCCGATAAACAGCGTCTTTCACCGGCAAAAAAACTTTTACTCACCGTTATAGCCTAGGGGCCCATGACTACCTTAATCCTCCTCTGACTATCACATCAATTAAAGAACCACCAGAAGCAATTCAGGGCTCTGTATCTTACCTAAAGACACCTTTGCATGTGGACTACAGGAGTCAGACTTTGAACCCCGACTCTTTGCTTGGTGGATGACTGCTGCCCTTCCTCCTCAACAACAGCCACCCCACACTACCTACTGACCAGTGTACTGTTACACTGCTAATACATGTATAATGGTCAAACTTTAGGTAGCTTCAAGACAGGACTCACCCATGTGAGTCCAACTAAACTGGTGGTGATAGTAGCCAGTAATAGGCTAATATCATAATTAAAAGTAAAAGCTCTTATTGTGAAGAATATGTTAGGTAGATTGTTATATACAAGGAGCATGTATTCTTAGTGTAATTCACCTATAGTAAAAACAACAACAAAAAATATATTTAATTTCTGCAAATTAGAGAAGAACAAAAACAAATAACTATGTTCAAAACAGTGGAAGTAAGAAAGGAAGGGGATCAAGAAATAAGGAAAAAGGAAGGACAGAAGAAAGCAAAGAAGCAGCATTTTATTTGATTTGCTGAATGTAAAATCTTCATCTAAAAAGCAAACAGTTATTCCAGCTGCTAAATGTGGTAACATAAGAAATAAAGGATTTAATCATGAAATGCAGAGAAAGATAACTGTCCAGACTGTTATGTACATATTCAATTACTTCAACCTCTGTTGCATTATTTGCTGATGCACATTTATTCAATAAGTGTGTGTTTGTTTCCCTGATTTTGTATGTTGTAATTATTGTAGTGAATCTAGTGCATTTGGTTATAACAAATAATCTTGAGAAAAGTTAATGAACTACCTGATGATAAAACAATCTACTTTTTCTGCACAAATAATGTACACAAACAGCTCCAGTATGGCCATTTAATGAGTAAATACAATATGATAGTCTAACTATTAACATGATGATGATTAGCTGATACTCACTGACATTTCAAGCATATTATTGATTCAGCTTGCAGCTTGAGTGTATTCCTCATGTCATCACTTCCCTCCCCATGACTGATGACAACCATGTTAATATGAACAATTGAGGGGAATTAGCTGAAGCCTTGTGCAATAAGCCAGTTTTCTGAGTGGCATATGTGTGGGCTAATGAGTATTCGGGTCAGGTGGCCAAATGGAGGCCAGTCCCAGACTGTCAGTCTGATGTCCATCTCCTCATTCACCTGCTAATAGGATCAAAAGCAGGAGGGTCGTGGCTGGGCAACCAGTGGGGCATAGACTAATGCTGAACGCGCGCCACCCTTGCCCATCTGCCCCAGATGGGCTGCTGAACCCATCCCTGGGGATTAGGAATATGATTCACTAATAAATGTGTGTGTGTGTGTGTGTGTGTGTGTGTGTGTGTGTGTGTGTTTGTTTGGACAGTGAGTATGGATTGTATGTTATTACCCATTGGACCATTTCTCTAACTTTTCTATTGTTCGCTCTTGACTTTCAAGATGACACATTTTATGGATTATTCTCCCTCATGTCCAATGATCTTTTAAATTACATATAGCTTCATGAAATGATTTTTCCATAATTTTTCCAAATCAAAAGCACTGCAGAAGAAGATGTGGCAATAAACGAACAATTAAATGATGAGGATTTAAAGAGCACCAATCGAACCTCAAACAGTGAAAAACATCACAGAATTATGATGATTTGGTTGTTTTCACGTATTAATGTAGGTAAGGCTCGATCAGATTTGTGTGGACCAATACAGAGACTGTTTTAATCTGCTGCTAATTTTCATCTCTAAGCAGAGCAGAGGCTTCAGTGGGAGCAAAATCAGTTCATCAGTCATGTGAGTTAATTGTTTGCAATGTCAGAACATATTTTTTTAAATGCATTTACATCTCCTATGACGTACATTGATTCTTACTAAAAGACAAGTGTAAAGTGATACTTAAAATGCACATAGAAAATGTTCATGAAAACACAGCTAGTCAGTGTTGAAAACTCCTTGGAAAGAGCAGATGAGACTTTTTCTCCACAATGAAAAAATAAAACATAATGTCTGCTTTCACAAATGGACACTGTATTTGTGAGTAATTCAATCAAATTTAGGGATATACAATATGGATTTTCACAACAGTAATTTTTTTGTTTACATTTCTGTATGTGCACCTGTGGGTAAAAAAGACTAACATCTGCTTCGTAAAGATGAATGATTTCATCGTCCAAAGTTCTAATCATCTTACTGACATCACTATTACCCCCACAAAAGAAAAAGAACAGTTCTGAATCAAAAAAAATGCTTTGAAATTATCTGTCAAATGAGACCAGTCAAATTTATTAAATGTATTACTGACTATTCCTTGCTGGAAATGTACAACAAAATTGTCAAAGAAAACACTGAAGAGCAAGTAAGATGCCAAATCTTGGTATTTTATTTTATTTAATAGGGGGACATTTATGGTGAAAGGGAAATTTAACTAATAGATATCACCATTAAATTACTCAGTTGCTACAGACAATTATTGGATCAATGAATCTTCCTGCAGTGTTCAAATGACTGTTGAAAAGGCACTAGTGTAGGCCGTGGAGCACCCAACTTAACATGTATGCTGGCGTGTCTGGGTTGCTGGCAGCAGTGAGCAGATTGCCAGCTGTACTTTTCCCTTTAAACACACGACAATGTCAATGATCCCTTTGGCTCAGAGTGGTGACTCTGTGTTTTAAGCTCTAATATGAATCTAAATAAGTTATGAAAAGAGAAAAATAACAAATATTTGTTATTCATATATATTTTCATTAGATCACTGTTGTCTAATTTATTTCTCAAGGTTGTACACTGAAATTACCCTGCTACTGATTCAAGAAACATCACCACAAGAAGAGCAGCAAGTCTAGCAGATCAGACATGTATAAGGTTGTTATAGTGTCAGCTATAAAGCAGTGTCTTCTGTAGAATTAGAGACACACACTGATACAGTGTGCTAACTCCCTGTTATCATCACAAAAAGCAATCCGTCAGATCACATTACATGGGGCAGATTAAAGTTGTTGATCTAAACAACATTTCCAAGGACACACAGAACACAGGTTTTTTTAATTAGTAGTATCAGGATGAAATAAGTGTGGTTGGACGATCTGGCTCTGGGAGATATAATTATTAAAGTAAAGCCCTTACAGTTGGTCAAGACTAGGATCACAGATGCTGTACATATTGATTATCACACATGTATCAATTCAATTTTTGATGCACAAACACAGACACACAGTCAGATAAGCTAGCAGTACCTAAAGGCCACAAAAGCATAGACCACCATATATAAAATATGAAATTAATCAAGTATCAAACAGATATCATCAGAAAGTTCATGTCAAGGTGGAAACAGATATTAATAGATTAAGATTCTTGGGAATAAAGACATAATGTAAGACAGATACTTACATCGTGAAACAAATAACACTGATTGTTAAAATCAATAATATTTCACCTAAAAAGTCGCAATTGGTGCAAATTATCTCCATACCAGAAAAAGCAAATCTGCAAATCGGAATGAAGCTTGTTCCATTCTGAGGACGCAGTGTATATGGAAACTCTCCCCTTCACAACACATACCGTAGGTACCAAACTAGGTCAACTCAGCTAATTGACTAATAAACACGTTTCACTCCTATGGATTCTACAATAAATGTCCTGTTATTTTGTTATGTTAGGGCTTTTATTATGAAGCAGCAAAAAAAAAGAAACAACTACAATAGTAGTTGGTTGATTAGCCAATTTTTTTTTTTTTTTTTAAATCTCCCCCAGTTTTTTCCCCATTTTTATGAACGAAAATGGATCGTTTTGTGACTGAAGTTTTGTAACTCAATGTTGTGTAACTTGCACAATAACAAGGTACAACAAGGTTTATAGGTGGCACTAGGTCCAGTTTAATATAAAACATAATTTTATACCATATATAGTAGGCCATATGTATATATATATATATATATATATATATAAAATATATATAGCAGGAGGTCCCTGCTCCCTGCTCCATCTCTCCATCAGTTTGGGGGTCCTTGGCCTGAAAAACATTGAAGACCCCTGGTCTAGGCTGAAGAATGAGAGTGTGTGTGACGAGATGCCAGAGAGGATATGTTAGAGGAAATGGTTAGTTGTATGCAAAGAGCCTGAGTCTGTGTGAAGCTAAACCTAGTTGCATCAACTTAGCCATGTGGCAGGGCCAACTAATAATACCTGACTACACAGAGATCACATTAACACTCAAACAATAGCCCTTTTCACTCAGAGACTCCACATTTTCTCTGCCGCGGAGGTTTGCCAATTCTCCATCTTTGTTTGTTCACACAGAACCAAGCAGCTCCGGTGTAAAGCTGCACCAGTGTGTCAATTCATACAGCACTCCAGCGCTGCGGATCCAAGAGATCTGATGGTACACATTATGATGTTGACGCCTGTGTTTTTTTCAACTGTTTACCCCAGTGTCCTCCTGTTAATCTAAACATGTACCCGTTGACTGTTTATAATCATATGGATGCTGTTATAATGTTTTGTGATTGAGATCCTACTATGCATCCTGGACAGTGACAAAGTTATGTTTTTCGCTTTGAATTACATAATTACATAATCGTCATCAGTAAACTGGACACTGTCTTACTCTCACTCATGGGGAGCAATGCTGTTTTCTGGATGAACGTTCACTGAAGTCTTGGTCAGGATTTTTTTTAAGGACAGTAACTACAACACAATAGTCTTTGTAGAAAAAGGTGCTGGTGGTTTCTTAGCTGATGAGCAGAGCAGGAGAACATTGTGATCCAAATGTTGAACAGTGCTGTCCTTGCTGTGCAATGTCCAGTGAAACATTAGGGGAAACGGGTGCTCTGAGCTGGGGTACTAGTGGGACCTTGCGTCACTGCTGTGGGGAGAAGTTCTTTGAGCCTGCTGGAACTGCAGCTGGCAGCTTTCAGCAGCTGGTTCGCCCAAGAGGATCCAGAAGAAAAGATGGGGGCAAGGTCGCCAAGTGGGAGAAGAGGTGGAGTAGAGAGGAGAAGAGAAAAGCTGGTGTTTTTATTACCTGGTCAGTGAGGGGTCTGTAGCTCTGACCAATAGTAGGTCAAAACTTGATCTATTGGCAGTCTTTTCAACGAGGTGTGAAGAATGGAGAATTCTGTCCATTTTGAATTCCACAATGACTGACTTCATCAGTGGATCCCAACAATGGCAAGGTGCAGATTCTTTACGGGGACTCTCATATGTCTGAATGGTAAATATGGAGCACCTGCTGGTTAGCCTACTTCAAAATCTGCCTTCCAGCACCTCTGAAGTTTACTTATTAATACTCAGAATTCAAAATTCAAACACTATTAGGACTGCAAATTAATAATGCAAAAATGTTTACAAGATCTTCTCATCTAAGAAAAGCAAGAACGCAGATAAGCATATTTTCCAAAATATTTAACTATTCCTTTAAGTAATATGTTGAAGGTAGGGCCTTTACTTGTAAGAGAATATTTTCAGTTGGGGAATCACTCCTTTTCTTAAAGCAACATTATGGAATTTTTACCTTAAAATAACAGCTTCAAAATCATTTTGATGGTCCAGTGTCTTCTTCTGGGGTGGATGGTGTCTCTGTCACAGACACTCTGCCTCCTATCATGTGTGTCTCCTTTTACCATATAACTTCTGGGAGAGGGTAGGATCACAGCATTGAATACATGTTAAATACATGTTTACTTCACTTCAAATTGTCAGAGACCTTGGAGTTCGTTGTTAATTTGATGAAAGGAACAAGTCAGCACCAGAGAGCCATTGTTCTACAAAAGACATGGAACATGTGCCAAAGCAATATGGCCCCGTATTTGCATTATCTGGGATCTAACCTGAGTGCAGCTGCTTTTTGGATTATGTAATATGATGCTCCATATGTTCCACATGAATAATTACACCATACAAAAGGAGGAGGGAGCGTTAGGCTAAGAAAGGAGGGTAGGAGAAGGAGGATAAAGGACAATGATGTGGAAGATGAGGAGTTTTCAGAGGTGAAAATGAGAAAGAGGGTGATTACATAGAAAGAATACTATCATTAGTTCCTGTTCCTTCAGCTTATTTCAACAAGTGTGATCAGCCTTGCAGCCTGTGTCTTTCCAGCTCTGTCCCTAGTGTTCTCCAATCAATCCAAATTGATTGTGATGGCTGCGGGCTTTGACCTACTTTGAAGAACAATAGCCCCCCACAGCTGCTTGGGACATTCTGATAGTTTGGAGGTCACCCAGGCTTGGGCAGCACATAGGGGGCTAAGAAAGGGGTAGAGTGAAGCCTAACCTCTTCAACCTTTCAGAAGCGCACTATCATTCGCCTTAACCCCAAGCGATAACGACACTAAAGGGTCAAAACAAGAGGATCCCAGTGTCCAGACACTGTCGGGCCTCCTCACCTCTATCTCCGTACAGTGACAACAGCCACGCAGCTTTGGATGTCTTCCTTTGTCCTGCATGGCCTCCATTAAAGTAGCGGTAGTTAAAACTTCTTAAAAGGCCGACACATGATCCAGAGGTTTCAGCCAAATATAGACCCATATCTAAGCATCCCTATTTCTCAAAGAGCCTTGAGAAAACAGTTGCAAATCAGCTATATGATGATCTTCAGGAAACTAAAACAAGGACCAAGTGCTAAGTATTACCATGACCTGGACGACTGAGAACCTTAATCAGCATCAGGTATATGAATTTCTACACAACAACAGCCTATGTGAGGATTTCCAGTCAGGTTTTAGAGTGAATCATAGCACCAAGTTGCAAGATCTCTTAATCACATCTGATGAAAGTCTTATCTCTGTGCTAGTCTTGTTAGATGACCACTGACCATCACATCCTATTTAAAAGAGGATTTTATTGGCTACTTTATCTGCTTTAATATGCACATTTGGGGGCCTGGCTATAGCGCTGCTCTGGCATTACGGAGAGCATTGTTATAGAGACAATAGGATATATTGTTATATATCCAGAGACAATAAGCGAAAATAAGCTCAATGCTTTCCGTGGTCGTTTTAGTCATTTATTTGCTAACTTTCAAAGCACCGACTATATTAGCCTACAGCTAAGTTAGCTTAGCTTAGTTAGCAAGTTAAGGAGACTGTTTTGGAGAAGCTTAACTACTGACATCTGGTCTGATCGCAGGCTTCGCTCCTTCCTTGGGGTAACAGCTCATTTGTGCAACAAGTCAAAGGATTGCTATGTCCTTGAATCCTACTTGCTGGACTGTAGACGTTTCCCAGGCAAACATAGTGGAGAGTGAATTTCCTCTGCCTTTGAGGAGATCACAGAAGAATATGCTATCCGTCAGAAGATCAGTTATATTGTCACAGACAATGCTGCTAATATGAAGTGTGCTTTTAAAGTTTGCATGCCACAACAGCAGTCCGGTATCAGCGAGAGTGAGGAGCAAAACCTCACTCCTCACACAGGTGTCACACCTGTGGGAGGACATGAATCCTTTGGAAGACACAGAGCCACCCTGGTCATCAGGTGAACATATTTCTTGTTTTGCTCACTCTCTGCACTTAGTTGTGAATGACGGCATGATGCCATTGCCAAAACATCACGCTTCTCAACTCTTTTGCATAGCAGCTCACAGTTCAGAGACAAGCTTGAGGCTGCACTTGACTCTACTTAGACTATTCCAGCTGCAAACAACACTTGCTGGAACAGCACTTTCAAACAAGTGCAGGCCCTCACAGCTCTGGACCATAAAGTTCTGACTGAAATGTGTAGCAAGGATTATGAAGAAGTGGTATTCAGCACTCGTGAGTGGAACCAGCTTAAGGAATTGACTTCAATTCTCACACCATTCTCAGAAGCAACAGACCTGACAGAGGGAGAGAAAGCAGTTACCATTAGCATGGTGGTACCGACTGTTCTGGACTTACACATCTTGAGAAGATGGAGGATACACGAACACAGTGTCGGCCAATAGTAAAGGCCTGTGTCAGTTTCTGATGAGAAGATTCAGTGGAATCTTTGCCAAAACAGACATGTGTCACATGGGTGAAATTCAGATTTCATTGTGTGTCTTTTTAGCTCCCAGTGTGCTTTTAATTTACAATGTTTCTGATTTTAATGTGTAGTTTTATCTGTGTTTTTATTGCATGCATCGCACACTGGGAGGGTACTGTGCTTTTATTTTGAAAAGCCCATGCGGACGTGACTCCCCACGGTGTAATTGCCTGCACCTGTGGAGCATAGATTGGCAGACTTTAAAATAAGCTTCCAGAGGATACAGAGAAGAGGACGGAGCGAGCGGAAAGGCAGGGAACCGAAGCAGAAACAGGAGAGGACGGATCAAGCGGAAATGCAGGGAACCGAAGCAGGAACGAAGGAGGACCGACGGCAGTCACGCCGGAGCTGTCGTTGGACGGTGAGCCAGAGACTAATTGTATAAAGGCCCCATGAAGAAGGGGGCAGAGTGATACTCTACCCTTCTGTGTGAGTAGCGATCTATGACGAAGCATGACCCACTGTATGCATGTGTGTTTAAAAGTGGAGTGACTGCTGTCTTGCTCTCCCGCTAGCTCTAGGTCAGCGCCCGGAGGAAGACGACAGTGCGGGTAGCGGAGTCGAGAGACCGCAGGACCGAGCACGGAGTGTATCAGTGCTTTTTATGGCGACGGAGCCACTTCCGCTGGCACCCTGCCTGTGTGCTGCAGCCACTGCCTGTACAGATAAGACTCAATCTGGTCTGCACTGTTTTATTGGACTCCCTCGCCCCTCAGTAGTTTTAGCTTCCCTCATTTTAACGCCCTTTTATCAGCCCCCGGCCTTACCATTGTTAGTCTTTTACCCGTGTTTTTAACCTTATTTTATTCTGTGAATAAACATCAGTGTTTCTGCTCAGCGATCTGTTGTTTTCTTGGTTTTAGCAACTGCTCTCTCGCCTGATTTTAAACCATTCTTAATACCCCTTTTATGAAAATAATAAACACACACCATAGCCCCTCCTGTGTGACCAAAGACAGTGGGGGAGAGGAACCTTTCAGCCACAATGTGTACTCTTTGGCCACAATGACCCACAGTTTGGATTAAACTGGGTGGATCTGGATGTTACAAATGGGTAAAATGCAACATCAATCAAGAACTTCAGAGAAGATCTGAAGAAAACACTGACAGGTATACACACATTCATTTTACGTCGAGAGAAAAATTCTGAATTAGTCTTGTAGTGGAATTTATTAGGTTTTAATTTCATACTGTAAAACTCTGATACTGTCTTTGTAATTCAGCTTTAGGGAATATGCTTGTTCTAAACAACATAATGTTAGAGGAGTTAATTATTTGATACCTGCTGACACTGTATCACTATGTGTCTTTCTATCTAATTCAGTCATTTTCTTTCATTTGCTTGTATTTTTCAGACTCTTTGATCTCTGAGGTTGAGAACTTGATGGACACCGAAGGTGAACAGTGCGGGGATGGAGATCCATCCAGTGATTCACCTCCAGTCAAATGCCCACGCCTTCTTACTCGCTACAACTTAAAAAAGAACAGCTCAGGCCAGGGTTCAAGCATCAGAACACAGATAAGCAAATACTTTGATGCCATACAGGACACTGACACTGACAATGCACTTGTGTTCTGGTACAAAAACCAAGACAGTTTCCCACAACTCCACAACTTGGCACTGAAGGTTCTGTCAGTTCCCGCATCCTTTGCACCAGTCGAGAAGGTTTTTAGTAGAGGCATAACAATCAGACCTCACCGTGCAAGTTTAGGTCACAGAATGCTGCAGTCTCTCGTGTTTCTCAAATGCAACCAAGGTCTTCTCAATGTTAAGTTTTCATGGAAAGAAATTGGACCTTTGAGGTCTTCAGCAACAAGCCCTTTGAGTTTACTGTTATTTTTGAGCTCAGACTTTTAGGGATGTTTTGTTACAACATATTCAGGCTTGGCATGACATAATTTTGAGTTCAACTGGTCCTGATTAATTGTCAATTCAGTTTTGATAATAACTTTTTCAAGAAGTGAAATACAACAAGTTTTTTTAATTTGTTTTTTCCTCTAAAAGTCTTGGCCTTGTCTCGGTCTTGGTACTCTCTGGTCTCGGTAATGTCTTGGTCTCGGTTGGTGCAGTCTTGACTACAACACTAACTGACGCCAAGTGAATCTAATGAGGTCGATGCAAATAAATTCATTGGCAACATTAGCAAATTTACCCATGTTAAAAAACACAGCGTATACATCCTAATTTTGTTGCAGAAGTTGTATAAATTAAAGTCAATAACGTAGCATATTGACAGAGCATCTTTCTGTAGCTCAGCAGTAGATGTTGCGGTGGAGTTTTGAGTCTGTTTAGAGTTAATTTCACACTACCATGGTTACGTACTGTGTAAGAGGCATTGCTTATAAGTAAACAATGTCCCTATCTTTTACCCTCATGACAACAGGCTTACAATACTTCTTAATGTTAAAGGAACTTGAGGCAGGATTTGTGAAAAAATAAACATGCATTTTACGTTTTTAAATGCTGATGGGTGATGAAGCGTTGAAAACCAAAAAGAATGAGCCCACCCACGTATCTCTCCGTGGCCTTGAACAGGCTGTGTGCTGCATAATGTACTGCAATTCGGGCCCAAATTTCCCGCTCAGTCCTGTGGACGTGATGTCAGAAGACGCTGAATGCGCGTCCTCGACGGCTTGGAAACGGGAAGAAGACAAACGTGGTGGACCCAAACTAGTGTTTGGGTAGTAATGGATTCTGCTTCGGCCAGAAAACAACCCACCACCACACAAAGTCCACTAAAAAGTCATACTAAGAAGCAAACAAAGGTTCTATCAGCGGCAAGTCGTGAGTCGAAACGCCAGGCCAGCACCCGAATAAACATAGGATACGCCTTTGACTCATGGAGGCAGTTTCAACTTGAATTGGGAATGAAAACAGATGCTGACATGGCTCATTTCCAAGTAGCCAGCTAAGAAAACATTACAGGTCATGTTTAAAGCTTGATTTGAAAATCATATGGATCACCGAGGACTCGGAGTGAGCTAACGTGCAAAGTAGCATTAGCTGCAAACATGTAACTTAGTTCTCCACTGTGTAACACCGAATAGTTACAGACTGCGCATTTTCCACGGTCCTTTAGTCTGAAACAGAATAGTTAGAAATATGTCCCTTTATATATCGGACCGAAAGCCCAACCTTTTATCCAGGAGGTGACATTAGCATCTGGCTGTACTTACTAAGCATTTTGTTACACTTTGTGGTGGGTTATTGGACCCAAAAGTGGACAGTGAGGCAGGGAGTTAGGTACAAAGAAATGTATTGAGCTTCAACAAGGTTACTGCAGATGAGGTAGGGATGCAGGCAGTTTAAGGTGGTGGGATTAATTATTTTATCCACTTCAAATGGACCAACAAAGCATGGAGCCAGTTTGCGGGATTCCACCTGAAGAAGGAGGTCACAAGAGGAAATCCACACCTTTTGTCCTGGTTGGTATTGAGGGTATTGGGGATACGGTGACGATCCACCAACATTGCTGGATGCTACAGGTAATGGCATCCCGAAGCAACCCTCCAAACCTCCTTGCAGCAGATGGTGTGAACGCGGACAGAGGGAACAGCAACTTAACTCTCCTGGGCAGAGAGAAGAGGCGGTTGATAGATGTAGATGGCCATAAACAGGGTAATTTCTGTGGCTGAACTGGACAGTGAGTTGTGTGCATATTCGACCCAAGGCAGGAAGGAGGACCAGAAAGTGGGATTATGGGCTGTGATGCAGTGAAGGGTGGCCTCTAGGTCTTGGTTGGCTCTCTCTGTCTGTCCATTTGACTGTGGAATATAACCCGACGTGAGACTGGAGGTGGTACCAAACGCCTTGCAAAAAGCCTGCCAGACCTGAGATGTAAACTGGGGACCACAATCAGAAACAATGTCAGCAGGAAGACCATGGAGCCGGAAAACAGGGAGGGTGAGCAGGTCGGCGGTTTCAGAGGTGGATGGGAGCTTGATCAAGTGGATGTAGTGGACCATCTTGGAAAAGCGGTCCACAATGGTGAGGACGACGGTGTGTCCATTAAAGGGCGGGAAACCAATGACAAAATCTACTGCTATGTGGGACAAGGGATGACCGGGAGTGGGTCTAAGGAGGCCAGCGGGAGGACGATGAGACGCCTTGTTCCGTGTACACACAACACAGGCCACCACAAACTCACTCATGTCCCTTGATTGACTGGGCCACCAGAAGTGCTGGCAAAGGAACTGCAGCGTCCGCGGGGCTCTGGGTTGGCAGGTGAACATGGATGAATGGTCCCACTGAAACTCCTGGGAATCGGACCTCCTCCGGCACAAATAAGCGATTAGGTGGGCTGGTACCTGGGACAGGGTGACTGCATTGGGCCTCCCGCACTATGGTCTCAATCTCCCAGGTAGCGGCACCAACCAATTGGGGAGAAGGCATGATGGGCCAGCAGTAGGTGTGTCACAGGAGAAGAGGCGAGAGAGAGTGTCTGGCTTTTCTTTCTTGGAACCCGGGTGGTAGGAGAGGGAGTAGTCAAAATGGCTCAGGAAGAGGGACTAGTGTGCCTGGCGGGAGTTTAGTCTTCTGGCTGAGAGCAGGTAAGAGAGGTTCTTCTGGTCTGTCTAAATGAGAAAAGGCTCCAGGGTACCCTTCAGCCAGTGTCGCCACTCTTGGAGAGCCAAGACCACTGCCAGAAGCTCACAATTGCCTACATCATAGTTTCTCTCTGCAGGGGAGAGACTTCAGGATAAAAAGGCACAGAGATGAAGCTTGTGAGTTGAAGCATTGTGCTGGGACAGGATGGCCCCCACGCTGGAGTTTGAAGCGTCCACCTTCACCACAAACTGACTAGCTGGGCCGGGATGCTGGAGGACTGGGGGGTGGTTCAGGGGTGGGGGCGTGGCTCAGGGTAGGTCAGTGTCTTATTATTGGAAGGTTGCTGGTTCGATTCCCCTGGTCTGCATCCCAAAGTGTCCTTGGGCAAGATACTGAACCCCAAACTGCTCCTGATGTGCTGGTCAGCACCTTGCATGGCAGCCACCTTCATCAGTGTATGAGTGTATGTATGAATAACTGTAAGTCGCTTTGGACAACAGCATCTGCTAGATGCCCTAAATGTAAATGTACATGTGAACAGTCCCTTCAGCTTCTTGAATGAATTCATGATGAATCTACGGTAGAAATTGGCAAATCCCAGGAATCATTGTAGCTGCTTATGGGTGGATGGCGTAGGCCACTCCTCCACTGCCTGGATCTTGGCGGGGTCCAGCTGAAGTCTCCCTTTCACTATCACAAAACCCAGGAAGCTGACTTCAGTTGAGAAAAACTCACATTTCTCAGGTTTGACATAGAGCTTGTTTTTTAGGAGTCTCTGAAGCACCAACCTCACCTGCTCGATGTGCTCCTCCACGGTCTGAATATTAATATGTCGTCCAAGTAAACGAACACAAAATGGTTGAGCATGTCTCTGAATATGTCATTTATGAGGGCTTGAAACACTGCTGGAGTGTTACAGAGACCAAACAGCATCACCTGATGTACAAATTGACCAAGGGGGTTGTTAAGTGCCATCATCCACATGTCTCCCTACCGGATGCAGACAAGGTGGTAGCCGTTCCGCAGATCCAGTTTAGTGATTATATGGACATGACAAAGAGGCTCGGAGGATGGATCAATTAGGAGTAGTGGGTATTTGTAATTCAATGTGATGTCTTCAGTAATTGATACAGGGGCTTAGAGTGCCATCCTTCTTACCCACGAAGAAGAAGCCAGAAGTAAAAACAAGGAGGTACTGATTAAGCCAGAGACCAGGGAGTTGTTGATCATCCATCAACTCTCTCTTGGTGCGTGACCGGTTGGTGAGAGCTGGGCTTATCAGCAGGCGCTGATTGCCAACATGCTGCAGGTATGTGTGTGTCAGCAGCTCCAGTGAATGGAAAACTCCTCCCAGCCTCTCAGTGCACCTCTGCAAGCACAAGAAAAAGCAAGCAAAACACCAAACACAAAAATCCACCACAGAATTCTGAGATTGTGACACATGTTCCAAATGCGAAATCCAGCCTCTTATCCCTGCAGAAGGAGGATTTCCCCTCTGAAAGACGAACTGCACTGTCCCTGGTTAGCTCTGCTACAATGTCAGCCCACTAGCAAGATCCTGCAGCAGCAATGGCATTCATCCACGCAGAGGAATGTGCTGGAGTAACGAGGCGGGAAGACACATGCTTACTGCTACCAGTGTGGTCTCATTAGTTTTTGGTCAGATATTTGATGTACCGCCTCCTGGGACTTCCGTGAGATCTAAATCTGTTGTTTACTGTGTCTTTCTCCTTCTATATCTATCTTAGCTGTTTATTCTTCGATTCTTTTCATAGTCCCACTGTTTTTTTACCGCAGATAATGTTAGGCTTATATAACTTTTACGTATGTTGTCGAACAGATCTTCTGTTACTAGGTAGTCTGTTGCTGCCCGGTTAGCTTTCCTCAACCTAGCCTAGCTCATTGTTTTTGCCTTTCACACCAGTCAACACAGCCTTGATAAACAAGTGTCATGATGGCTTGTGCTGACTGTTCTGCAGTTGCAGATAGGGTGTCTCTCTTAGAGAGATGTGTACATGAGTGCAGCTTCTTTCAGTTAGAAACACAGGCACTGCAGATAGTGTTAGACCGGGGCCTGATAGCAGGCCTGCTAGACTTAGCACTAGCTCAGTCTCGTCGGCAGCTGCTGTGGAGTTTGTCCCCGCTTGGCCATGTCATGGCAGAGGGCGCAGGAGTAAGTCACCGGTTGTGTAGCCTGGTCAGCAGTCACCCCTCCCGACTGCTAACCAGTTTTCTGTCCTCGCTAGCCCAGTTGTAAGTCCTGCTGGCTCGCATGCCTTGTCAGCCTCTGTTTACCTGGGGCCAGAGCTTCCGACATAGAGGCTAATCTTAGGGATATAGTGCAGCGTACCAGACTGATGTCTTAGTTTATAACATTGAGACTGCCATCTTCCCTCGCCACTCTCTCATTGAATATACTGTAAATGTATAGATCACAAAAATCTAATTTTGATCTCCACCTCTGACAGTGGGGAAATGTCCCAGCAAGCAATCTACATAGTCTTACATAATACAATACCAAAGATAATCACTGCTGCATCCCGTCATCCCTACCTGCATAAGCAGCCAAAACATACTACTACTAAAAGGTACCTTGTTTCAATTTTTAATTATCTACCATGCGCTCCACTGAATGGCCTCTGGCTGGAAACTGCTCCAATAAGCTTAAAACCCTCAAATTTGGCAATCCCTTATTGATTGCATGCCTGAGATGTGAGGTGGGTTGGTGCAGACATCTGAGATTAGACTAAATTAGGTTATCTAACCAGAAGTGCAGAGTAGTACAGTGCAAGAGTATACAGGAACAGGGTATATAAATACAGTACAGGTATTAAACGAATATGCTACAGGATATGTACAGTAAATAAATATATTATAAAAATATATACAGTATAAGAATGTACAGTAAAGCAGCAAGTGCAGGTAGAAGAGTTCGGTGAATTCCTTGCAGATCTTGTGACTCATTCAGATAAGATCCTAATTATTGGGGATTTCAATATCCACTTAAATAAGCCTTTTGACCCTCTAAGTAAAGCTTTTTTGGGACTTATTTATATTCCTGGCTTCATTCAGCTTGTTAACCCTCTAAGGACGGATTGGGCGGATCTGCCCAAAATGCCTATGATGTTACATATTCGTAAATATCTCCGAAACGGTTTATGATACAGAGAAGCGTTTTTTTGCAGTTTTCCTGAGATTCTGCTGAAAACGGAGATGTGTGGTTTTTGTCTGTGCAACACTTGCTTCCTGTTCTATTCCACCGCGTAACAGGCCAATGAAAAAATGGATTTTAGGCAGATGCAACACGCAAATTACCAATGAACCAATGTTACTAGGTAGAATATTTTCTTTTTCCCAATCAGTAGGAGATATCCCTGACCCTTTCTAGCCAATCAGAGGATTCTATAGCCTTCAGGAGGTGGGACAATAACAAGAGACACCAGTTTCGAGCGGAGCGCGAAGGAGAGCAAAGGAGGGGCGAGTGAGTGAGTTAGCCAACGTAGCAGAGCAATATGACATCCTTATAAAAAAAAGCAATATTATTGTATTACTATGTAGTATTATCGTATTACTACGTAATACGATAATACTACATAGTAATACTACAAGTCAATTAGAGTCTATAACAAGACCCCCTGGCATTGTGAGACATGCCAGGTGACTCTCTGCAACTTCCTGAAGAGCCCTTGCTTTGCACTGTGGCATGCCTGAAAATGAGGGAAAAAAACGAGTAGGACTGTTTGTACCGGTGTGGATGTTCCAATGTGGATTATTTTATTGTTCTTGACAGATTTCATGCAAAAACTGTACATGTATCTATTCACAAGGGATTGAAAAATGATATTTTTGTGTAAAAAGTCTTCACTCTTGTTGTTTGAGGTGTGATTTTGAATAAAAAAGTACAAAAATGTACTTTTCATTTTTGAAAGCCTTCAGTATATTGTAAATCTTTTCACTCACACTTAATTTCTAAGAAGATTACCTGCATGCTTATGATAGCCAAGGTTGTTCTGAATCTATAGATGCCAAACACATTATGTTCCATGTACATTACATATTGTTTATAAGCCCAAATGTAAAAGTAGTCAAAATGGGCCAAACATGGCTTAGTCCTGAGAGGGTTAATGAACCTACTCATTCCAGTGGTAACACTCTGAGCTTGATCCTTTCCCATGGATTACATGTGTCAGCCCTGAATATCGCTTTTGTCTCTTCCACTGTGACCACTTTCTTATTACATTTGAACATTTGTTTTTACTTATCGACACTCAGTGAAAAATTGCCTAAGGTCTTGGATCCTTTTGCGACTGTGGCAAAACCTGTGGAAAAATGTACTAATTAAGTTAACTCAGTACTTGTTTCTCTCATTGATTCTGTGGTACCTGTCTCTACCAAGACAAGACGACCAAAGAAATCTACTCCCTGGTTTACAAATGAAACCCAAAATCTCAAGCAGGCCAGCAGGAAAATGGAACATGCATCGCGAAAATCTAAAGTGGATGTTTTACAAGTTTTACATGGCGCATTAAGTGTACTTAATTAACAATAGTAAACGCAACCCTAGATTTCGGTTTTGACAAATGCTGCTAAACTTACTCAAAAACCACAGTCTATGAGCTGTGCACCGTTTAATGCAAATGACTTGCAATATAATTGATGAGATTGATTAGAAGAATTGATTAGAAGCAGAATTAACTCTAATTAATCTCTGGCTTCCTCATCAAAGTTGATTATAAAACATCCTTCTGCAGATTCTCAATTAACACACTTAACACTTAACAAAATATCTCTCGAGTTATTGTCTAAATCCTCAAAACCAATTACCTGCACCCTTGACCCCCTTCCGGCAAAACTGTTTAAGGATCTATGGCCAGCGCTGGGACCTATAATGTTAAATATTGTTAATGTATCATTCGTGACCGGTGTTGTCTGTAACGCCCGCCAATGCAATAATGTCCACAAATGTAATAAACCACAAACATAATTAAAAAATCTGCAGCATTTAATGTATTAAACCCAGAAATGTAATACATTTTCCACAAATGTTGGGAATCGATGGCAGGGCAGGTGTGGTTATTAGAAATTAATAATTACTGATAATAATTATTAAAATTAAATCAATAAAATTTAATGTAAATTATGATTAAATCATTAAAACGGGGCACCACCACTGATTCAGGGACCAATAACCAGACCAAAATAGTCTCAAAGAAGGGTTCACTTTAAATGTAGGTATTTGTGAAATATTTACAATTAAAGGAACAGTGAAGGAAATGAATCCGAGCACTGACCATCACAAAGAGAAAAGATCACAGGCATATGCACAAAATAATCACAGGAAACTGCTATGTACAATGTAATAGAATTTATTAACATAAGCACCTCGATCAAATCAATAATACTTTCAATGAACAAAATCCATCACTAGACTAAAGCAGCTAACTATGAAACTAAACAAACGAACTCAAGCACAAACAAGCAAGCATGTAGTGTGTGTGTGTGTGTGTGTGTGTGTGTGTGTGTGTGCGTATCTACTCTGGTTAAAAGAATCACGCTTCTTACTGATGTCCACAACCACTTTAATTCTCTCCACAAAGTTACGGAACACCGTGAAAACTGCAACAAAACACATTTCACATACATCACTTTCAGAGATTATTTTCCCATACAAAGGTGCACAAGTTTTAATATTCAGAATAATTACCGTGTACGCCTGCTTAGCCAGTAGTAGACAGTTCTCACTCGTCTCTTTTCCTCTCTCCTTCAATTCGTCTCTTCTTCACTTCCTCACACAACTTCCCGCCTGCGTCTCACGTTACTCAGACAGGACGTGACCTCTCACAACGATTTTAACTTAAACATTTCAATAAGGTCTGACAGCAGAACCATGAGTTAACTGCATTTAGGTTTCATCACAAATTTATGTGGGGTTGCCATGGTAACACAAAGCCGCTATGGGGAGTGTCAGCTACAGTGTGTGTGTGTGTGTTTGTGTGTAACAAAGAAAGAGAGCTGAAATAGTCAAAGACACAAGATGGCGAAGAGCCAAAATGGCGGTTACGGAGTGTTCTGTGAAACGACTGCAAAAATAGCCGAACATGACTTGGGAACCCACGGTCTAAGGACTACAACACTGGCCAGACGTGAGTTGGAGAAGTCACGCGCGAACACGAATTCAGAAATTATGATTCTGGTTCTACTGAATCATGCATCTAGAATTCAAAAATGGTGGACGTGAATACATCACCCAAAGGTAGTCTACAGAACAAAAGCACAGGATTTGAACAACGGCGATGGTTACAACACCGCTGGCTTCGTGTGCACTTTTGGATACACACACAAGATATTGTTCGAAAAGGTAGTAGTGCTACCACGAGGCGTATATAAAATATGAAAGGGGTTCCCACAAAGCACAAGTATCAAATGTTATAGCTAGGTTATTAACCAAACGTAATAGCCGCTGCCTACTACAAACGTAACACACAATTTCCCACAAATGTAATAACTATTATGTTTGAAGGGATTTATTACAGTACATTTGCGGGGAAGTGAAAATCTTTGTTTTAATAACTTTCCACAATAATACAATGAATAATGGTCGTTGTGGTTGTTGTTTGTTTGTTTGCCTATACACCTACTAATACTACTGACCGTGTGTACGGTTGGTTAACTACACAGGTCCTTCACTTAATTTAATAAAGAGAAATGTCCCACAAAGCATTGTTACATGACCAAACAAAAGTAACGTAGTAACTGTAACTGTCTTTGGCAACTTATATGAGAAAAAATTACGTAGTTATACCAGGAGAAGCATCCATCCTTCCGCCTGTCCTTCTGACTCTTCATCACATTTCTGCCCGAAAAACAGCATCTGTCACCGGTAAAAAACTCACCGAAACTCACCAAGTGTTTGTGATGAAAATAAATCACTGCGATGGTCAGTCCTCCAGACAGAGACTTCAGTGGACTTTCTCCCAGAAAACAGCCTCTATCCCCGCGAGTCAGACAGCGTCCAGATTACTGATGGCGATTATTTAATTATGTAATGTAGAGTGAAAAACTTTGTCACTTTCCAGGATGTTTGGTGGGTCAGTATCTCAATCACAACACATTATAATAGCATCCATAGGATTATAAATTGTCCGCGGGTTTAGATTGACAGGGGGACACCTGGGAAAACACCTTGAAAACACACCGATGTCGTCATCATGACGTGTACCATCACGCCTCTTTAGGAGCCGCAGCGCCGGATTTCTCTGTGAATTACACAGCAGTTCTTCTTTAAGGCCGAGATGCTTCCTCTGTGTGAATCACCATCAGCGGTGAGCCTGGATTGATTTCTGTATCTTAATCTGAGCCTCGGTGCACTCTTAAGGAAGTCCAGCTTCTCAGCCTCTCGGTCAAGAGCCTGTATTAATCAGTCCATCGGCCATAGCTTGATTCTGTCCATCAGGACTACATCCATCAATCTTTCCTTTAGAGTCTGCTCCAGTCTCTCCACTTAACCAATTTCATGTCTCGACACCAGTGTCTGTTTCTCCCTCCTAGAGCCTACGTATGTTTGCTGAGCTTTGTTTTCATTCCTTCCTTTCCTCTTTCTCCACTAACCCACACATACACACAATGCATCCATGCACACTACTGGTGTACAGATCGTTAGGGGTTACCTTCACTTATCATTCGTTCCTTTAATATTCAATTGGAAAACCAAAATCGGATAATGAAAAAAGAATTGGTTATGACATTATTCTATTATCAATTTGATACCAAAAAACAAATAACAGTTTCATGCCTTGATTTAATGCTCAGATCAAAAATGAGAAATAAAAAAATGGGCCACGGGCAAAACTTGACTTTGATATTTAGTTTGTCTGATTTGTTTGACCCAGAAGTTAATGACTTTTTCATGTGTTGCACTTGATAAGCAAATTCACTCACCAACAGTGTGACAGGAAGCCTGAATAACCATGCAGTGATTGTAAGTCAATTAATCCACACCATGGCTGCACTGGAACCACATATGATAAAATGCTTATTTGAAACTGATAGCAGAGACTTTCAGAGCAGAGCTGAAGTTAGCATCCCATTCACAGCTTCTTATTGGAATTTTCCAGTCCACTATAAAAGTGGCATAACACCCAAAGATGGCATTGTTTGAACATTTTCAAGCCAGTTCATGGACTCAAAAATTTAAGAAATATCGGGAAGATGAAATGACACTGAATTATACAATGACACAGTCTGTGAGATGGTTTGAAGGTTTGTAGATGGACACAAAAGCGAACAATCAGACAGTTGAATGTTATAAGGAGATTTATTCAACAATCAGTGAATATTAGTGCAGTTCAGGAGTAGCTTGTTGAAGCAGGTGAAGAGGTCTCAGTGAAGAGAGGGGTTACTTGAGGTCATGATGCTTCTGAGCTTGCAGGGAAGGGTAGTGGCTGGTTGGGTCCTGGTGCGGAGTTACCAGTAAGTAGACGGGGTCTCGAGGGTGTCTTGGCTTGGGGAGTCTCAAATGAGTCTGGCAGGTGACAGAGGTGTGCAGACAGGAGGCTGTGTGGTGGAGAGGCTGGAGAGCATGGATAGACTGGCTTGAGCTGGGAGACATGAAAGGTGGGGTGCACAGGCAACTAGTCAGGGAGCTTGAGGCGGACAGCAGAAGGGTTAATATCCTTAACAACTACAAAGGGGCAATGTAACGAGGAGCCAGTTTACATGAAGTTACTTGGAGGGGTAGATCGTGGAATGAGAGCCAGCGAGAGAGAGCAGCTCGGGTGGTCCACCGCGCCCAAACCAAAGTAACACATCCAGGGGATGTGAGATCCCTTCAAGCCAGTGCCTCCATTCCTGCAGAACCAGAACGACAGCCAGCAGTTCTCATTTACCTATGTCATAGTTCTGCTCTGCTGATGACAGGTCTGATGAGTGATGTTGGTCTCCATTGTCTCCCTCTAAGGATGGGACAAGTTGTGTATCCTGCTGGCAGGGAGTGGAGATCCAGGGAGAAGAACGATGGAACAGTCGAAGGGGTGGTGAGGTGGAAGAGTGAGGGCCAGCTCCTTGCTGAACACCCTTGCCAGGTCATGGTACTCACAAGGCACGAGTGATAGGCCCGGGAGCTCAGGGGGAGGCGCAGTGGAGGTCTTGTAGGAAGAGAAAGCTGTGAATGGCAAAAGACGCTCCAACTTGAAATAGAGGAAGTGGACCAGCTGATATGTGGATTATGGATCTTGAGCCAGGGGAGACCAAGCACGACTGGGGACGTTGGTGATGGGATCACAAATAGTTGAATCTGTTCACAATGAAGCTGTCATCAGCCCCTGAGTCCACCAGGATGTTCAGTGGGAGGGAATCACTTGACCACTGGAGTGTAACAGGAAGATTGAAATCCGATTAGGAGAACTACGGGAGAAGGAGGTCTGGCTCACCAGTGTGCTCTCTTTCACTGTTGAGCCTGCTCTTTGGTCTAGCTGGGCAGGAGGTGATGAGATGACCAGGAAAACCACAGTAGATACAGAGTCTGTTAACAAAATGCTTTTGGCATTAAGCTGGAGAGAAGTGAGTGGACCCAACTGCATGGGTTTCTCTGTGGCAGCAGGGGTAGCTCTCATATGGGTAGTTGGGTACGGTGTAGGTTGTAGTTCAGCAGGTGGCAGGCTCTGAGAATGAGAGGGAGGGGGAGCTTGTCTGGTGGGTCAGTAAAAATAAATAAAAGTCAGGATTATCAAACCCTGTGATGTTCCCTGTCATACTGGAGTTTTGGTTTCTTGAGACTTTAATACTCAAAACTTGTAAACCAATTACAGACTGTGTCATTGTATAATTCATTGTCATTTCATCTTCCCCATGTTTGAACTGGCTTGAAAAAGACTGTACAACACCATATATAGGCGGTATACCACTTTAAAGGTGGACTTGAAAATTCCACTAAGAAGCTGTGAATGGGACGCTAACTTCAGCTTCGCCTGTTGCAGTGTGCTGGAAATCTCTGCATGTGTCTTGCCAATTTCAAATAAGTCTTTTTTGATATTAGCGTATGGTTCCAGTATGGCCAAGGTGTCGATTCATTGACTTACAATCACTGCGTGATTCTGGTTATTCAGGATTTTAGATATCAGATTCATAAACGAATTATGAATCTGATATCTAAAATCTAAAATCTATATTCTGATTTTGGTTTCCCAATTGAATATCAAAAGAACAAATGATAAACAGATTTTTTTTTGATTATTCAGCTTTTTGTTAATTAAAGTTTGCCCTTTGTTCCTTTACACAACCTTTTACCACAAATTGTAACACATTATTTTCTTGAGACTGTTTCCTGGTCTGGTTACTGGTCTCTGATCTCATAGTTGTTGGTAAGATTACCCTCTACCAACAACTATGAGATCTAAGATGCTGCAGAGGCTGCATGTAGCTCATCAAGGGATACAGCGGACTAAAGCACTGGCCAGGAAACACTGGTACTGACCGGGTATGACAAGAGACATAGAACAGTTGATCGAGACGTGTGGAGCATGCCAGCAGTTCCAGCCCGGGAACCAGAAGGAGCCACTGATCTCACATGACATCCATGAGCTTCCTTGGCTTAAAGTGGGAGTCGACATCTTTGAAATAAAAGGTCAGTCATTTCTGCTGATAGGGGAATACCTCTCAAAATACCCAGAGGTATTGAACATTAAAGACAAGACATCACACATTGGTCTTCTCATGAACTGGAATACCAAAAGAGATTGTGTGTGACCATGTTCCATTTGCAAGTCAGGAAATGAGAAGCTTTGCAGAATCATGGGGCATAAAACTCACTAATTTCAGTCCAGGTTATGCACAATCAAATGGACTAGCAGAACGAACAGTGAAGACAGTGAAACACGTGCTGAAGAAAGCACAACAAACAAACACTGACCCCCATCTCGCACTTCTCACCCTGTGGAACACACCTGTGACAGGCATGGAGTACTCCCCAGCACAGTTGCTCATGGGCCAAGTCCTCAGAAGTACTCTACCGACCTCCAGCACTATTCTCCAGCCTGCCGTACCTAAAGATGTATGCTCAACTCTCCAAAATCTGCAAACAAGGCAGCAGCAGTACTACAACAGAGGAGCAAAGCAGCTTCCAGAGCTGCACCCAGGGAGTACTGCTCACATGGAGACACTGCAAGGTTGGTGTCCAGCTGTGGTCACGGAACAGAGGGACGAGCCACAGTTCTATGACATAGTGACATCGTCTGGTCAGCACTACAGACGCAACAGGCGTCACCTGAGGACAACACACAGCATGCAATTGAACTTAGATACGTCTCATTAAATGAGGAGCAAGTCAGCACACCAGATGCAGGTACAGCAGATAGTGTTGACATCAAGCCAGCGGTAATGGTCATGCCCTAACTGACCTATCATGTCTGTTTTTTTAAATAAATAAATAAAAAAAAGAGGTGAATGTTAAAGGAATTGTTAATAGAACAAATGATAAATGTTTAAGTTATTGTTAATAAATGTAAAAGATAAATGTTAATGGAAGAAATGTTATTTTCCTGTTCTTAGCCAAGAGTATAAAGGCATGTTACTGTAGACAGGGTAAAATACTCTTAGACATTGATTATTTGTACTAACAGAAGCTACAAGCACATGTGTTTTGTTAAAGCATATCAATATGTTCAGTGGTGGCAGTATTAAGACACACAGTACAGTTATAAAGAGAAGTTTATTACAATAGGAGTGAAGTGTAGCTTTCGTGTTGAGAAAAGAAGATGAAGTATATAGTGCTGCGCACTTATACTGTCATGATGATGTTAATGACGGGTAGGTGGAGTGATCCAATGTTTTGACGTGTCTAGTTCCTGGTCTACCGGTGTGCAGTAAGGCAGGCTACAAGTGTGTGTAATAAAGTAACACTCTTGGAGTTAAAGACAAGCCTATTGATGTCAGTTGTGTATGTCAAATCACCTGGTCATGAAGAACTATAACACCAACCCACAATGTCATGCTTTTTTATCAGATCATCTGTCAATTGCATTACTTTATCAAAAACATTGTCTGTTTTGCTTAATGTAGTGTAGCTCTCCTTAAGATCTATGGTTAGATCAATGCAATCTGATAAATGGGAACTGATATAGTGAAAGACTGCAGGCCTTTAGTGGTTTAGTCACTCATTTCAAACAACTGGTTAAATGTGACTGGTAGAAACACACATTTTTTAGTTTGCATTTGCTGAAGTAGAATCAGCTTCAAGTTTTGTGTGGTCCGAGCTTTTTTTAAAACCATATGTACCCCTCCTTTGGTGCCGGACATAACTGATGCCCCGTCAAAACCCAATCCAAGACACAATGCCGGGTCCAGCTGCAACTGCTCCAGTACTTGCTGGATCTTAGCTGATATAGCATTTGCACTCATGTCTTCAGTCTCCACCAAACCCAGAACCCTTTCCTTTAACAGTTCATTGTGTATGTATCTTATACTCACAGCCACAAGCTCTCACTTTGCTAG
Source organism: Lagodon rhomboides (assembly GCA_039737535.1). NCBI lineage: Eukaryota > Metazoa > Chordata > Actinopteri > Spariformes > Sparidae > Lagodon > Lagodon rhomboides. The sequence continues at coordinate 10,357,489 of CM077784.1, forward strand.
GTCTTTACACTCATCTGCCATAATTGCATAGTATGTGTCTGTCTCATCATGCAAATCCCTCTTTATTTTGTAAACAAGAAGAGATGCTACTATTTCCAGTATACGCCTATACCACAAATTGGAACACATTCTTTTCTTGAGCCCGGTATCATTACTTGTCCCTGATTCCAGGGTGGTGCTCCATATTAGTTATTTATATGAATGTTTTTTATTATTAACTTTAACAGTTACTGTTAGTAATTATTAATTGCTAATAACCAAACCTGTCCTTACGAGCCCCAACATCCAGAATGATGCTTTCCATTTTTTGGCAAGTCCTCCAGTCGCTGTTTTATTTTGGGTCATAATTAGAGATCAGCTGATATGATTCCAAGAAGTTACCTCTGTTCAGTGACTCTTCGTTTTCACAGTGCCCACACAACAGGATATCTTATTTTGCACAGAATAAAATGAGGTCTATTACAACTTTAATATGCTCTCTATTCCTTTCCACAAACAAACTGTTGATGCCATATTTGTTCAGCCCCACCTAGGCCCACCCACAGCTATGCGGCAGAGATGCAGCCTTTTCTTTTAGTGTGGGAAGGTGTGAGTGTGTTGCTCTCCATTTGTCGATAGAGAAGCAGCAGCTTCTTTATGAAGGCATTGAAGAAGCTGTGCCTTCACATGTGTAGAGACTCTTTCCTTGCAAATTGGAATTCATTTCTTTCATAAGGGCATATACATCAACAGCAAAAGCCAATCAAGGCCAACATTTTTTATGGTTAAATATGCACACCCATCAGTTCTAACACCAACAAACTTTTCCCACTGTAGTCCTTACTTTTACATACATTTATTAACCTCTGTGAATAAATCCTTACCAGTTGTTGTCCCTTTCAGTAATTTGATGGAAACCAATGTCCAAGTCTTTGGTTATTCGTTTTATGAAGATGAGTTGCTGGGCTGTGTCGCAAACATCACAGCTCTCATCCAGGGCCAAGGACAAGAATTTCAAGTTGTCAGATTTGCTTTTCAGCTGTAGCTCTGTGTTTAACGCACTGTCTTGGACCCACCTTGTAACAGTTTGTCTTGAGAGGGGCAGATTTTGAAAAGACTCTCATAGTATTGCCACGGAGTCCATCATACATTTTTTGAAAAACTCCCGATCAGAACATGGCTTGCTTCTTTTGGAGATTATGTGAACTCTAGTGTTAACACTAGTGCGAAAAACACTATAACCCACTGCTGTGTTGCCTGCAAATTTCTCCCAACGGGGATCAATAAAGGAACATCTTTATCTTATCATTAAACTACAGATCCCACATCCATAGTTGTAACCACAGGAAACGTCCTCCAAACAGACCTTGCTTGCTCCCTTAGTGAGAATGAGACATTGAGTCACATTCTGGCCCACAGCCAGCTACACACTGTTGAAACCAAAGCATCCTGAAGTGGTTGAAACTGACACACACACACACACACACACACACACACACACACACACGCATGCACACACACAAACAAACAAGCACAGAGGATGCCTTGGGGGGACACTCTGGACCGGATGATCAGAAGAGACGCCCTGCATAAGAATGGAAATGCAGAGGAGGAAAAAAAAATTACTCTCATAGAAAACCATCTAAACCGACATAAACGAGTATAAACAGACAAAAACAGCCACACGCAAAAATAAACATGCAATCAGTAAAAAGGATTGTGCTGCACAAATTAGGTCATTACTTTTTATTTATTTTTGGGAAGCTGACCAATGTGGAGAAAAAACACCCATCGCGTTAGAACAATGACCCCAATTCTACAACACAACAATAATAGGATAAACCTTCCCAAAATGAATTCTGTTATGCCTTGGAAAAGCATTACAATGTTGTCTGACATACCATGCAAAGACAAACCAATAATACAATTTCCCCCAGTTTCTGGTGCAAATTAGAATGTGCAAATTAGAACGAGCCAGCCCGTTCTCACTCCCAACGCCTCAAATACAGCAGCCTTCAGTGGCTCTACACTTCTGTGGGTGGGGTACCACAAATAATGCTATTTTGACAGTCTAACCGGACATTTTTATATTGCATAATAATGCAAACTTGACTGTGGAGCCCTTTGCATGCAAAACTGAGGTGTCACCCATCCTAGTTTGAACCTTAAAGGAACTGATGAAGCTACTGAATTTGACTTGTGAATGTGCTGCTTGCACACAATACAAAGATTTTCACACAAAAAAACCCATTGAAAGTGTTTATTTGTGTTTAATCCAAGTTGAGGATAGCAAACTTTAAGTGTATGCACAAATTGTATTGGTTTGGGTGTGCCATTTATGCTCATTATAAGGTCATATGACAGTAGACCTTCTCATGAATAGATGGTTTTCATCAAACATAAATGAGGAATTTACCACAACTTTGTGTAGTTACAAGGAATAGGTAAATGTAGCCAGGAATACTGTCTGTACAAACCACACAGAGAGAGAATTTTGGAAATGAGAACAAAAATTATTTTGCATGAGACTCATACAGGAATTGTGCTTGTTGCCTACCTGCTTGCGCATCCAATACTTAAGAGCATTGGATCAAAAACTTTTAAAAGTGTTGTAGGCCACCTACTATTCTTATGTGTCCTTCATGCCGTTGAATGTGCTAGTGGCTGTGGCTCAGGGGTAGAGCCAGTGTCTTATTAATCATACAGTTGCTGGTTTGATTCCCCTGGTCTGCATGTCGACATGTCCTTGTGCAAGATAATAATACATTTGATTTGTAGTGCACTTTACATTTAAGCAAATCTCAAAGTGCTACAGGCAAAGCATCAACAAAAGAGAAAACATTAGCAAAAACACATAAAAGTCAAAAGCAATTTAGAGGTCATAGGATCTGCAAAAAAGGAAAGTTTCAAGTCCTTTTTTTATACACTCAACAGTCTTTGGTGCCCTCAGGTAGTCAGGAAGGCTGTTCCACAGACGAGGGGCGGCAGAACAGAATGCCCAGTCCCCCATGGTGCAGAGCTTAGTCCTGGGGGGGATAGAGACCGTGTGAGTTAGTGGAGTGGAGGGATAGAGATGAAGTTTGTGGGGTTAGCAGTTTTTTGAGATAGGAGGGGGCGTCGCCATGGGTGCACTGGTGAGTGAGGAGGGAGACCTTGTAGTCGATCCTGGCGGAGATGGAAGGCCAGTGAAGTGAACGGAGGATGGGTGTGATATGTTCATACTTGTGCACTCTCATCAGGATACTAGCAGCACTGTTCTGCACATACTGGAGCCTTCGGATGCTCTTGCTAGTGGTTCCAATGAGTGGTGCATTGCAGTAATCCAGCCTGGAGGAGACAAAGGCGTGGACAAGCTTTTTGGCGTCAGGAAAGGAGAGTGAGGGTCAGAGTTTGGCAATATTTCTGAGGTGATGGAAGGAGTTTTTGCTAAGGCGTTTCATGTGAGCATCAAAGGTGAGGTGAGGGTCAAATATGACACCAAGGTTAGTGACAGATGTGGAGAGGGCAATGACCTGCCTGGAAAACGTTATGCTGGTTATGGAGGGTGACTGGATCTGGTGTGGGGTGCCAACAAGTATGACTTCTGTTTTGGAGCTGTTCAACTGCAGGAAGATGTGCTTCATCCACGCCTTTATCTCCTCCAGACAGGTGGTGAGAGTGGATAGTGGTGATGGTGGTATAGTTGGAGGCAAAGCTGCAGAGGAGATACTGAACTGATACTAACCCCTTTCACACTGGCGTTTGGGTGCGGCTTCTGTGCGCCAATTCTCCGCATCCGTCCCAGTGTGAATCTCTCCGATGCGGCGAGGGGTGCAATTTCGCTCCGGTGCTGATACGCCTCTGGAGGTAGTGTCAGGGCCGCATTATTGGCGAGCCGAACCAGTGTGAACGGATAAGCCGGCGGCGCGTATCGAGGGCGTGTCGATCGGACGGTCGGTTGACTACACAGGTCCTTGACTCAATTTAATACAGAGAAATGTCCTACAAAGCAACGTTACAGGACCAAACAACAGTAACGTAGTAACTGTAACTGTCTCTGGCAACTTATATGAGGAAAATAATACCGCAGATATACGTGGAGAAGCGTCTGTCCTCCCTTTGCCCTCCTGTCTGTCAGGCCGACACATTTCTGTCCAAAAAACAGCGTCTGTCGGTGGCAAAAAAACTTAAACTTAAACTTAAACTCTTGTTTGTGATGAAAATAAATCAACGCGACGGTCAGCCCTCCAGACCGAGACTTCGGTGAACTTTCCCCCGGAAGACAGCCCACGAGTCAGACAGCGTCCAGATTACTGATGGTGATGTAGGCTAATTATGTAATTTAGCGCGAAAAACGTAACTTTGTCTCTTTCCAGGATGTTTGGTGGGTCAGGATCTCAATCACTACACATTAGAACAGCATCCATATGATTATAAACTATCCGCGGGTTTAGATTGACAGGGGGGACACCGGGGAAACACCTTGAAAACACACCGACGTCATCATCATGACGTGTACCGTCACGCCTCTTTAGGAGCCGCAGCGCCGGATTTCTGTGTGAATTCACGTCGGTTCGTCTTTAATGCGGAGCTGCTTCGCTCTGTGTGAATCGCTATCGGCGGAGAATTGCCGAACCGCCGCTGCGGAGATAATGCGCCTTCTCCTGTGTGAAAGGGGTTACTGATACTGAACCACACAAAAAAGAAAAAAACTCGGCATTCGAGAGCAGAGCAAACAAACATGTCTGCCTCGGGGGCGCCATATCTCATGTAGCGATATAGTGTATGAATGTTTGTATGAATAACTGTGTGTCGCTTTGGACAAAAGCGTCTGCTTAATGCCCTAAAATGTAAATGAATGCCAAGCATTAACACATAACCATTTGAGTCAGTCTCAAAGTGCGGTACATTTTTATGTATTAGTATTTCCACACCTCCATTTCTACTATCAAATTAAGAAAAATAAACCTGTCTCTTGTAACACTGCAAAAAGTTTGAGACATTAAAAATTCTCAACAGAGACCATGTCCTAGAAGCTAGACATGGTCAGGTAAATATGTTGCATTTACTGTTCTATGACTAAGGCGGTCTTTGCAAATCAGCAAATATCAATATACCCATAATAAATCTCCCCACACAGAAAAAACCAAGACAAAACAAAAACAGAACAAACTCCATCCCCATAAGCCTGAGAGAGAAAAGAAAAAAAAAAGAAAAAATCTGATTTGGGGTTATTCTAGCCACATTCTACCCTATCTTAGAATGAGGTTGTCCGCCATTAAATTATGATACAAATATATATTATAGAGATAAAACATACAGTGGTCGACAAAATTATTAGAACACTTGGCATATTTAAGAGGTTTCAGTGGTTTTTGTTGAATTTGCCATTAAAATACAAAAAATCATCATTATGCTCTATAAACCATGGAATAGAGCCATCATAAGGAAATTTAGGTAATTTTCCTTACAAAAAACATGCTAGGCCTATTTCACTGTCAATGTCTCACAATCATGTTCCTTCACAGAAGAAGTCAAATTACTTGAGTAATCATTGTCAGGTGTGATCATGGTTAAATTGATGGTGATGAGTCTTAGGACACAGCTGTGTTATTCTCTTGAATGTACAAGGCCTATCCTGCTCATTAAGTTATAGGTAACATCAGGGTTTTGTCACTGAGGCCACACCACCAATTGGTATACAGTCAAAGCCTCTAGAAGTAGTCTTGAAGCACATGTTGCTCTTTGAACATGGCTAAGGTGATGAAGGAGCTAACGAGTGAGCAACGGGTTTGAATAAAGGCCTTTTTTGATGCTGGCTGGAGGTACCGCCACATAGCCAAGGACTTGAGATGCAGTCCAAGCACTCAAAAGTACACTTTAGACTGCCATGACGCCACCAATTCACATCAGAACCGAAAGGGGAGAGGTACAAAAAAGAAACTTTCAGACAGACAAGTGAAGCATCTCATAATTCTCAGTCTTAAGGAAGGAAGAAAGGCCTCATGAGAACTGCATTACGAGATCAACACCATAATGACTAATGGATTAACAGTGTCTTCAAGAACTGTGCATCAGAAACTGGGAGAAGAAGGACTTGTTGGCAGAATAGCAGCAAAGAAACCATTACAGAAAGAGAAAATAGAAAGAATCGCCTTAATTGCAAAAAAACACAAGAAATGGACAAATGGGGGATTGGTATAAAGTGTTGTGGACTGATGAGTCCAAGTTTGAACAGTTTGGCAACAAGCAAAGAGCGTATGTTCGATGGAGGGAGAGAGAGAGATATAAAAATGAATGTCTCTTGCCAACAGTTAAACACGGAGGATGTAGTATTATGGTGTGGGGTGCCATTTCAGCCTCAGGAACAGGTGACTTGGTGAAAATTGATGACATCATGGATAAGAAAGTATACCACAACATTCTGCTGAGGCACGGAGTACCATCTGGGAGTCGTCTCATTGAGCCTGGATTTATTTTCCAAGAGGACAATGACCCTAAACATTCTTCTAACTATGAACTACCTGCAACAGAAGGAATCTGCTGGAACATTGAAAATGATGGACTGGCCCCCTCAAGGTCAGGACTTCAACCCCATCGAGCAAATTTGGAAAATAAACTGGACAGATCTATTGTACATTCAAAGGGAAGCTTTTGGCTTGAGTTGCAGAAGGCATGGGATAACATAAATGTTGAAGTTCTCAGGAAATATATTGACACTATGCAAGAGAGATGTGCTGCTGCAATTGCTGCAAAAAGTGGACATACCAAATACTGAAGTTAAAAGTGGATAAAAACAGTGGGACTCACTTTATCTGATATTTGTTGTGCTCAGAGCAACCATCGTTTCATGAACATGATGAAATGAAATCATGTTTTAGAGGCAGAAAAAGGTCAATATTTTCAGATGTGTCAGGTGTTCTAGTAATTTGGGCCACTACTGTATATGCATGCTATATATCCCAACCTGTCACAGGCTCTGGATTTGGGATGTTAGCTCTTGTTCTAGTATGTAGTGGTAAGCATATTGAATCATTTCCTTTTCAGCAGCACAGAGATTAATTTCTCATCATACATTTAAACAAACCCTTGTTCGATTGAAATTTTCATAGACTTATCTCTTTTAGCAACTTTTAATGCTAGCTCCACTGTTAAGTTATACACTCTCCAGCGCTGCTAATTTGCCTAGCAGCTAGCAGCTTCTCTGTCTCCTTCTCCCTCTTCTCCTTTCTCTTGCTCGTCGTGTAAGATGTTCAGATGCACCACTGCCTCCTTTTGTGATACTGGTAAATGTAATAAATTTAGTTTATTTGCTGTATTGGAGGGGAGGCTTAGTGAATTGGAGATGCAGTTCCCGCACCATGGAAACCAAATTGTTAGCTACTGTAGTTAGCCAGGCCCCAGTAGCCAGTGCCGACTGATCTTGAGTTGACATGGTCTAACACATGACATACCATGACTAGAACCCAAATACACTACTTGAGACAGATAATGTTTCAAAAGGCAAACTCTTTACTGGAATCAGGGTTGGTACAAAGGAGATCAGTCAGCGAAGCAAACGTAGACAAAAGGATCAGGCAGAAGCAAAATGTCAGGATCAAAAACATGGTCAAACACTAGAAAGGAGGAGAAATGCTCGAACGTTTGCTATGAGGAGACAGAGATTAACTGGCACAGAAGGCAGGGAGCACACAGACTACATACACAAGGAAGGAGGGACACAGGTGTAACACATCAAGGAGGGCCAGACAATCAGTGGCAGGAAAACGCACAGGGGCAGGAAGGGATCTGAAACGAGAGGAGAGTTAGACACTAAATTAAAACAGGCGGCAGAACTAAAAGATGAGAAAAAAAACTCAAACATGACCTGTAGGAAGAGACTTGACAAACATATCAAGAAGGCCAGCTCCATCCTGGGATGCCCTCTTGACCCAGTGCAGGTGGTGGGAGAGAGCAGGATGATGGATAAGCTGTCATTGCTGCTGGTGAAGGAGTCGCACCCCCTGCAGGTCACTATCACAGCACTAGGCAGCTCCTTCAGTAATAGACTTTAGTCAGACTTTACAACCAGCACTGCTCCCAGTAGGCCTCACTGTGCCTACATACCTAATTTCTCATTTTTGGTTTGCACTAACCCATATTTATTATTTGTAAATAACAATACACTGCCACACTGTTTATAATTACACTGTCAATATTGTACAATGTTATGAAGATGTTTCCCTGTTTGCAAGACAAATAAAGGATTCTGATTCTGATTCTGAAGGCAGATGAGACAAGCACCCAGGTAACTCTCTGAAGCACAGTACAAAGAAAAAGTCCATGGTTCACCACCAACCAGTTCATGTATATAATTAGTTTTTTCCACCCAGCGACACATCCCCTGAGAAACCAGCTCTAGTTATTGGGCGCTCCTTAGTCAGAAAAATAATGTTACACCTCTTCACTGTTTTAATCACGCTTTTGACCTTGTTCTGGAATATGGCATTGAAACTGAACATTTAATAGTTTTCCCACAGAATCCTCTTTTATCAGACCGTTATTCGATAACTTTTGAATTGTTATTACAGGACTACAGTCTACAAGGCAAATATTTCTATTTTAGATTGGCTTTTAAGTCAATGTCATGTCCCGACACAATGGTGCTAATCCTAGTCCTTCCTAGACTGATCATCTTGTTGCAGGTTCTCTGCGAACTTGACTCTATTGCCCCTCTAAAAAAAGAAGAACACAATAAAGCATAAGAGATTAGTTCCATGGTACAGCCCCCAATCATGCATAATTGTCAAGACTTGGAGGTAGTAGACGTGGTGAAGGACCCAGATGCACGGACCAAAGACAGATTAAGGGTTGCAGGAATTCTAAAAAAGTATTTATTATCTCAAAAAAAATCAATAATAAGCAACATGAACTTGGCATGGCATAAGTAAAGACAAGTACTATAAACAGAGGACAAACGGGCATGAAGACAAACAATGAAGCGACGCAGACTGAACAAAAACCAATACATGACACAAATGAGGAAACAAGACACAGGTGAGACACAAGAGGGCAGGTGCAGATAATCAAAACAGAACAGGGAAGACGAAACGTGAGACACAAGAACTACAAAATAAAACAGGAAGTGACTAGAAAAAAAAACATGAAATTTGACAAAACAAAAACACAGAACCGTGACAATAATAAAGCCGACACTGAGAGGAAATGGCGTTCCACCAAATTGGAAGTAGTTAGTTTGGCTGAAAATCTTTAAAATTTATAAGATGCCAGAGCAGCCTATTATTTAGCATTTATAGAGGAAAATAAGAACAATCCCAGGTTTCTTTTCTTTTCAGCACAATTGCCAGGCTGTTAGAGAGTCATACCTCTAATAATCCTAAATCATTAGATCTGTCTCCTAAAAATGTTCCACCCACATGTCAGCCTACCCTTCTCTTGTCCACTGCTCTGCTGTTTTTGTGTGCATAATTCACACATTATGCATGTGCAGTCTGCTTCGGTGCACACCCTGACCACCAGTTTCATCCGACATGCAGTAATGGCTGAATGAAAGAGGAGCGTCATTTGGAGGCTGTAGTCACTGATAATGGAGACAATATGGTTGCTGCAGTGAGCGAAACAGGTCGGGTGCATTATCCATATTTCGCACACACTGTAAATATATTGGTATAAGACCTGATTTGCTTCACATCCAGAAACAATTCAGTGCTATAGTATCTTTCTTTCACCACAGCACAAGAGCAGCAGAGAAGCTCAAAGAAATTCAGAAACAGCTGAAGATTCCAGAGCACAAACTGATACAAACTGATCAGCTGAAACAATGTGGAACTGTCTGAGAGATTGTGTGACCAGGAGGCAGCTGTTACCACAGTACTCTGTCTTATAGGAAAGAGCTCACTTTGCTTAAATGAGGGATACTGGTGCATGATCAGTTTCTCCATCACTGCCCTGAGACGCTTTGAAGAAGTAAAGTAAGTTTCAGAAGTGATTCCCCTCGTGTAATTAGTTCTGAGCAACTGCATCTTATGAGCGACAAGGTAGCATGCTGGATACTGAGCCTTCAGTTCAATACCATCTTCCACTTTTATGGTCTTTCTGTCAGGCACATCTGGCACCTTTCTTGACACAAGATTAAAAAACCTCGGGTTTCGTGACATGGCAAATGTTGAACCGATGAAAGGGTGACCTCAGCCACTTCAGTGTTGGCTCTTGAGCCTTCCTCAAGCTCTGCCTCAAGTTTTGCCCCAAGCTCTGCCTCAGTTCCTGCGACTACCTCAAGCTTCCCTGGTTGCAAGCTTAAGTAACTGATTGTGATAAAGTCCTGGAAGGTTGCATGAAATGCATGTCTTACTAAAGAGCCTAATGGTACCTTCAAGTAGGATTGTGTTTGCCAGATTCAGACAGCAAACCACGAATGTGCTATTCACAAGTTTATTTGGAAATTTAATGAAAGATTTGATCTGATGTATGTCAACAAGACTCATTGTTTTGTATATAATTATATTAATTTGAAAATTGCTACAAAATACAAAGTACAGCTGAGGCTGATAAAAAATATCATTAGTTTTGCCAGTATTTTGTTGCTAAGCTAACTATTAAATCAAATTTAGATTTTTGATTTCAAGGTTGAGAACCATTGCCCTTACTGAAGGCGAGAAGAATGGTTGCGAATAGTGCTTTTTTCAATTATTTGCACTTTGATTACATATGCACTTTCATTTTTCACTAATAAAATAAATGTTTTTGTTATTTGCCTTTGAAAACTGTCCTGTGTTTTCATGATAAAAAGTATAGGTGAAGGTATCTGCAATATTGACCTTGAAATACACTGTTGCCCATAAAGTTGGAATAATTTTATTTTCAGACACATTCCTCTTTTTATTCATATTTATACACATCAGTAATCACCTTTGACCAGATGCAATGGTTACATACTGAGTCCCAGTTACCCAGGTGAAATGAATTCATGCTGAGCAATTGTTTGGCACCGTATAAGGCCAAACAATTGTGTTTGTTGCTGTGTTGTCCTTTTCCTGCTTAAAGTCTGTATGCAGTAAGTCAACATTTTCTGAATTGGCCGTATAAGTTTCAACCAAATTTGGCACAGAAGTTCCCTAGGCTATGCCCCGTCCGACGCAACTGGCAATACGCCAAAGAATGTTTGCACTCCGATAGGAAGGACACAAACAAGATAACATTGCTGATTTCCTTAGAATGTCACAGAGTGCGGTCTGTAAAATACTCAAACATCATCAAGAGGAGGGTCATTTGAGGCCACGAAAATCTCCAGGACGACCACAACTAACTACAAGACGAGATGATCGGCAACTTCTTAATCTGTGCCACAGAAATCGGAAAATGCCCGCGAACCACCTTCGTTGTTTGTGGAGAATACACCATGGAATCAACCCACTAAACATTAGATGTCTGATGGACGTGCAGATCATGTCTATATTGCATCAGTCGGTCTAAGACCCATTTTGGACCTTTACAAGACGTGCAAATAAGGTCCCCTTTTTGGACGTCTAATCATGACCGTATTTAGACGTCAATTTGCAGTTTAACACTTGAACATCGGGCTATGTCACTTTTTTGGACGTCTAAGACAGGTGCAGGGAATTGACAAGATGTATTATTATTATTATTATCATCATTATTATTATTATTATTATTATTATTATTATTATTAGCAGTAGTAGTAGTAGTAGTAGTAGTATAGGCTATATATGTGTAAAATAAATGTAAAATACCAATATTGTTCTTACCAACAATATTAATGTGTTTATTATTAGTAGTATTATTAGTATTATTAGTATTAGTAGTAGTAGTATGAACATAATTATTTGTGATTAAACATTATTTTTGAATACAAGTAATATTTTTGTTTTCCTGTTTTTCTTTTATAAAATAGTGTTAATACAACAAAATGAATAAAGGTGTGGGGGGGGGGGGGGCAAACCCATTCATTGCGTATGTGGCGCAATCGCGCCCTGCGCCGAGCTGAGTGACGCACGAGGGGGGCCGCCTGCTGCCGTTGTAGGTACCAGATCGGCTCGGGCTGCTAGATCGGCTCAGGGCTCTGCGCTTACAGATGACGTCATGCACAGAGATTTTTTTCATTTTGAAATTAAAAAATAAATTAACCAAAGCGTTCTTATTTTTGGGTGTCAAAGACCAATTAACTACATTTTAAAAGCAGTTTGACATTCATGTTGTTTTTCATACAACAAATAAAATCACTAGTCATTTTTATTTCCTTTTATCAAGAGAAAATGTATTATTTGGCAGGAAATAACGAACAACTCAAAATTAAAACTTTTGAAAAGGCCAAAAAATTTAAAATCTATCAATTTATCTAGAGGATAAAAAGATCAGATAATTGTAAACCTATATTGGGTGAAAAAATAATGAATAACTAAAAATTAATGTGTCTACTCTTATGTCTGTGTCTTTGTTCAAATTTATCCGTCTTCGTTCTCCTCTGGATCCTGAACGTGTTTGGTAAGTCTGTGCCTCATTCAGAGGGTTTTAAGACTGTGGCCTAGGCGAAGGTAAAATCCCAACATTTGGTTGCTCCCTTTTTGTAACAGCTGCACAAGAAAAAGCTTGTTACGATAACACATTACGATCGGACTGCGGTGAGTTGCAGCTTGCAGCTTTACTTAAACTCTCTGTGCATGACTTATTGGACAGTGGGTTTGGAGCACTTTTCTTTGTTCCTTCCTTAGGCTTTAGTTTACACGCAGGCCTCTCTGTTGTTAGCACTGTGTGGATTCTTCAGGTCGCAAAATCAAACTCAAAACTATACTATTTAGTCCAGTGTTAACAAGCTCTGTGTGAAAAAGTTTCAGTAAAAAGCCTCCAATCTTATCAAAGTGATTAGGGCAGTTTGCATACTGTGTGTAAGAGCTCCCTCTCTACTGCATCCTTAAAGAGTCTCAGTAGTCTTGGGGCAAGTGGATCACCTACAATATACTACAATTCCACACTGTTCCTCATCTGACAAGGTTGGACTTCTTGCACCAGATTTTATGTATTGATGATCAGTATTGTGTGATTTACAGAGGTCGTGATAAAAGTTTTTTAAAATAGCATTGATATTTGTCTCCTCTGTCTTCAGGTCACTGCTTTTGTCCTGTACTGCTGATAACATTTATTGACTATATTGCTGCTTTGCTCTCTGAGCCAGAAATGTCTCTGTTCTTTCCCTTTGTTCTTAATATATGGGTTTTAGTTCTGAAAAATGCATATTCAAGGTTCTTATTCAATATGGAGTTAAGTTAAGTTATGTCACTTTTAGTTTGTTTAGTTTAAGATGGATGAAGAAGAAGAGTGTATATTCTCCAGAATCTTTATTTCCACCTCCAGCAATAACCAGCAATGCCCAAATGTACCTGAATTGTCTTTAAGAGTTCAGTACCAGCACTCAGTCTAGTTCAATACAGGAAGCTTGACATTAGTTCATGCAGGACACGGAAGTCATATGCCACAGCTGTAATCAGATGACAGCCTGCTGATCCAATCATCGGTCTCACACCAATCACAGCTATTCTCTCCACAAGGCCATAGTCCATTTAAATATCTCCCTCCTCACTCATAACCGCTCCTACTCAAAATCTGCCACACACTGCATAGAGTCCTATCAGGTCCCAAGGTTAAAATACAGTATTATAACAGTATAAGTATTGTCTTCCTCATGGCTCAAACTTATACCCCCCCGGGGGGATTTTCTGCATTGCGCTCCCTGTTTTGGCTTAGCATGCTACTTGGTCAATTCAGAGAGCATCTTAAGAGAAGCGCCAAGCATAACTGTATTCCATTTGTTGCAATAAATGGTTAAACCTATGATGAGAGTGTTCCTTACTGAACCATGGATGCCCAGTCCTGTGCTGTAGGGAAGTCCGCTGCTGTGTCCAGTGAGGTGAAGTTGTGGGCATCCTTTGCTGCTGAAGCACATCTTGAGAAAGATCCTGAAAGAAGGAGATCTTGTTGCCCTGCCACTCGACTCTCGACCTGTAGACAGTCATATAGACATCATACCAGCGTTTCACTACAGTTTAATGTCTGTATCTGTAGAATATGTCATGGACATCAAGAGAATACACACAGCAGGTGTTTCTTTTCTGTGCACTGTCTGTTTCTTGCTCTCCTTCCCTCCCCCCTCAACGGGAGTAAAGCAAAATCACATAATCAAATGAATTAATAATTATCAAAGGCAAACTCCATGTAAACAGATAGGGCAGGCAGGGGCCTTGCTGCAGCAATGCAGTCTATGTGGACACAAACATGCAAGCTAGCAGCAGCAGCTCAGCAATGCACTAAAAAAGCACCCTGTGTGTCCAGCCTGTTACAGATGCAGTGACGCTGCACATTAGAAAAGATATGGTGCCAGCATATATTATTAGGTTTAGGCCAAATGGCAGAGCCCTTTTCCAAGATATAGAAATTAATAAAAGTTATTTTTGTGTGTGCTTACTACAGAAAAAATACAACTACTATCTGTGTTGTGATTTTTGTCTGTTGCTTGTCAGGTTGACTTTCTCAGTCACCATCAACAAAGGTCAAGGTCAACTGAGCGAGTAGGCATCTACCTACCAGATCTTTGCTCAGGGACATCTCTACACAGATTTCTCCATGTGAAGAGAACCACCAATGTTAATGTTTTTATTGAAAGAAATTAGGAGGGAATAACAAAAAACTGTAATCTACAATAAGTCTATGTAAATAAAATAAAATAAAATAAAATAGAATAAAATGAAAGTTTAGTTAAACTGGTTCAACTGATAAAATACATTATCAATTTAATATTCTTCACATATTCTATTCTTTAACTTATCTGGTTGCACAATCTTTGGAGAAAGAAATTAATGTATGAAACAAATAATTACCATCACCTTGATAAACAAATATACAATATTAATATTACTGCACTTGATTTTTTTTATACAAGCAATATACAATTAATATATACTTATTTGCAATGATTATATGCTCAGTTTTACTTTTTGCTCCATTTCAATTACTAAAAAAGGACACTAGGAAGTTAATTATCAATTTACTGTATTATTACTTTTCTGCACTATACTTTACATTACATACCTTTATAAGAAAAAAAATCGGAAAAAAAACTTTAAATAGTACATTGCAAATATACTAAAAAAAGACATATTTTAAAATGTTTAACACATTTAAAGTAATGGTACTGTAGTACAGAGAAATATTATAGGAAAATATACTTAATGAAGAGAGAGAACATTTTCAATAATCTTCAAATGGTTCCAGAATAATTAATATCAAAACTACTTTAAAAAGAAAGGGCAGTTGATCAAACATTGTGAGTGTCAAACACAAACTGTAACTCATTATCTTTTAACTCTAGTTCAGTCATCGTTGCACTCTTTTCCCACATTTATTTGTCATTCATCACAAGTGACATTAGTAGCTACATTTTTCAGGAGGCTTAGCTGACGGGTATGTTGTGCATACCCATATAATCCAGTGTAATGCTTTTAATTAA
Source organism: Lagodon rhomboides (assembly GCA_039737535.1). Classification (NCBI taxonomy): domain Eukaryota; kingdom Metazoa; phylum Chordata; class Actinopteri; order Spariformes; family Sparidae; genus Lagodon; species Lagodon rhomboides. Next base: position 10,372,964 of record CM077784.1, read on the forward strand.
TTTAATATCCATTATATGCTTTAAGGTATTTTTTTTTCCTGTTTGCTCTATCAATCAATATTCTATTCAATTCATCAATATCTTTGCTACAGAGAATACTACTCACAGTCATAATCAGCCAACTTACCTCAACCAACAATGATAAAGTTAAATAATTTTTTTAGCTAGACTGACATTTTTCTTAAATAGTTCAGTCTTTGGTTGTTACTATACCAACAAAACTACATGTTGTCTAAATAAGTTATTTCACTTTGCTTCACAAACAAACTTTGTATTATGTTTGTATAAAATCTCTTAACATCCAGACAGCAATCATTGTCCATGGTCTGTGGCAGCGACAAGGCTGTAATAATTTAGATTAATCAATTTTAGCGGCCCAACGATATTGTATGGACAGCCTACCTGTCTATCCACATGTCCTTTCCTGCCCACCCTGTGCTGACTACGCCCATCACTCATTGCACGTGATATCTATTTACCGCACTGCTGGAGCTGTGATGGATTGAGCTCATTGTTTATGGACGAGAATGGTAGAGAAAGTAACTTACAGTCACACTTTTCATTACCAGCTGTACCTACAGCAGCGTGTACTGCCAGCAAGAAACAAGGCAAGAAAAGAAAGACCAAACTCGAGAAGGCCACAAAAAAAAAGAAGTTGGATAGCTCCAACACTGGAGTGGGTGTTCAACAATGGCGACAATGGATGGAGTCGAAGGCCTGAAAATGGATGCCATGGTAGCTGTGTCTTTGTTGGACAGGTAATGAGCTGGTCTGTTTTGGTTGGGGGGAAATGTATTACTCCTCTTCACTATGTAACTTAGTCCACGTAGCTATCGTTTGCTCTTTATGTTGCTGTCGTATATGTAGTGTAATGCAAAATATTTTCTGTCATTCGGCTATCATCTTTAGGTCCACTTCATTGACTCACGGCAAAACACAACACTGGCATGACTGACTGCTATTTTCGCGGGCTGGACACACACAGGTGTTACCACATAAAAGGTCCGGCTCTGGACTACCACTATCTGGTTCCTACGCCCTGCGTTATTGGATAAAACAACATTACAACACAGTATATAGCCCATCATTAGCATCATCAGCTGTAGCTAGCTAGCTATTATAGACTACTGCTGTATGAAACATATTTACATGTAAAGTTACCATTTACACATAGACCAACGTTTACACGTACTGTGGATCTAATCCATATTGAGGTGTTCACACATGCACTTCTACCCTGGGCTGTTAGGACATTAGCCAGATGAGCTGTATGTGAGAGGCGGATTAATTCTTGTGTGCTACACATGTAAAAGGCCAAGTCCACTGTTCGAGGTCATGGTAAGATTGCATACATCTGTTGATATAGTTTGCAGTGTATTTGTGAGCTGATGACGTTAGATGGTATTTGTGACGTTCATTCATATAGACTTTGAACTAGACGTTTACAAATGTGCTGATGTAGCCTACAGTATTTCTGTGTTTTATAGTTATGAGAGGGATGCATCAACTTCCAGCCGTCTAAGTGTCAGTTCATGACAGAACCATGCCCTAATGTTTCCACTATTTCTGCAGTCTCTCTTTGACAGGTGAGCGTAACTTCATGCTGATAGCAACATGGATCAGACCACTGTTATTCATGTGATATGTATCTCTATGGATACATTTCATACATGTGTCCTTCTTTCATATCATGTTGGTTTGCTTTATGTGCATGAATGTGCTTCTTAGCTGGGATACAATACAAAAAGGATCATCATTTCATTTGCTGCACCAGGAAAATGCTTCAAGTACTGGTCCTAACAGTCCTACCGCTTAAGACTATTACATATTAGTAATTTTTGTCATTTTTTAAGGACATAGACTTTGCATTTCAACTTATTCTATTTCTCGTTGTTTTCAGGAATATTTGTCACTGCATAAAATGCATCCTAGCACCATACCAAGTGCACAGATCATTTAGAGGAGAGCTGCCGTAACGGGCATGGCTCGTGGCCGTATCTGACTCAAGGGCTATTCATGTCAGGTGCCAAACCAAAGGAAGCAGGGTAGACGTTCAGATTCGCAGTGTGGCGTGAGAAGCTAAGCAAGTCTCCTCACTACCAGTTTAAGAAATCCCTATTCAAATTCCCACTTTCAAAGCAACCTCTTGTAGATTTAGGGATCTAACCCTTTATAAAGGAGAGGTGGTCCAGTGCCTCCTGGACAGGGGCAAACTCGGGATCTAACCGGGGGAGGCAGGAAATAGACAACAAGCATACACCGATCAGGCATAACATTATGACCACCTACCTAATATTGTGTTGGTCCCCCTTTTGTTGCTAAAGCAGCCCTGACCTATTGAGACATGGACTCTACTAGACCCCTGAAGGTGTGCTGTGGTATCTGGCACCAAGATATTAGCAGCAGATCCTTTAAGTCCTGTAAGTTGCGAGGTGGGGCCTCCATGGATCAGACTTGTTTGCCCAGCACATCCCACAGATGCTTGATTGGATTGAGATCAGGGGAATTTTGAGGCCAAGTCAACACCACAAACTTGTTGTTGTGCTTCTCAAACCATTTCTGAACCATTTTTGGTTTGTGGCACAGCACATTATCCTGCTGAAAGAGGCTACAGCCATCAGGGAAAGGCTGTACATGGTCTGCAACAATGCTTAGGTAGGTGGTACATGTCAAAGTAACATCCACATGGATGGCAGGACCCAAGGTTTCCATGCAGAACATTGCCCAAAGCATCACACTGCCTCCGCTGCTTGCCTTCTTCCCATAGTGCATCCTGGTGCCATGTGTTCCCCAGGTAAGTGACGCACACGCACCCGGCCATCCATGTGATGTAAAAGAAAACAGGATTCATCAGACCAGGCCACCTTCTTCCATTGCTCTGTGGTCCAGTTCTAATGCTCATGTGCCCATTGTTGGCGCTTTCGGTGTTGGACAGGGGTCAGCATGGGCACCCTGACTGGTCTGCAACTATGCAGCCCCATATGCAATAAACTGCGATGCACTTTGTATTCTGACACCTTTCTATCAGAACCAGCATTAACTTCTTCAGCACTTTGAGCAACAGTAGCTCGTCTGTTGGACCGGACCACATGGGCAGGCCATCGCTCCCCATGTGCATCAATGAGTCTTGGCCCCCCATGACCCTGTCGCCGGTTCACCACTGTTCCTTCCTTGGACCACTTTTGATAGATACTGACCACTGCAGACCGGGAACACCCCACAAGAGCTGCAGTTTTGGAGATGCTCTGACCCAGTCATCTAGCCATCACAATTTGGCCCTTGTCAAACTCGCTCAAATCCTTATGCTTGCCCATTTTTCCTGCTTCTAACACATCAACTTCGAGTACAACATGTTCATTTGCTGCCCAATATATCCCACCCACTAACAGGTGCCATGATGAAGAGATAATCAGTGTTATTCACTTCACCTGTCAGTGGTCATAATGTTATGCCTGATCAGTGTATACTCACAACACAAACCCCTGACTACCATGGCCTAAACCATGACAGGCATGATCCATCTGGACACTCCTGGTGCTGACCATGAACGCCAGCAATGACATTTTGGTGACGTCAAAATGGCTTTTCTTCACCTTGACAAACAGTTGATTCTCCAGGGGCCCCTGGAGAACATGATAGACATGCTTCACATCTTTCTATTCAGACTTAGAGAAGTTCAGTATAACATCAAGACATGCATAAACACAAATATTGAGCAGGTCTCCTATCAAGTGACAGACCCCTGGAAAAGAGCAAGAGTGTGACTGAGTCCAAAAGACATGACAAGATACAGTGTCCAGTTTTAACTAGGTTACAAACACTTGCTATTCCCCTCCCATCTACTGTCAATCACTCTGTATTGTGAGGCAATCTCACCCATTTAATGTAGACCTACTTAGACATTGTTTTGTACAAACGTTGGTTTTAATCGACTAGATAACAAAACTTCCTCCACACACAGCTCACCAGCTGTTATGGTCAACTTTATAAAACTTACTGCTGATAAAGAAAGCAGATACAGTGTGCATGCATTAAGGTGGACAATTATAACAGTAAGGTGGACAATTATAACAGTATTGCTGTTTTTCCATCACATCTGCTGGCCTGGCTCTACTTGGTTTGACTCGGCGTGGCAGTGATTTGTATTTCTACAACTGGTCCACCTGCTTGTAGTGGGTCATTGGCAGTTCACCTGCATCCGGCTCCATGATGACATTTTGAATTACTTCAAGGTGCAGGATAAAAAAGTATAAAAGAGTCCAGACAGCATGGCAGACATGAGAATCACATTCTCCAAATCTTTAAGAACTGCCACACTGTAACGGAGGTCCTTTCAGTTGCATGTGTTAAGAGCTTCCTTATTGGTGAAGCATATTTGCACAGTATATGATATTTCACACAGTAAAACACAGCAATGTATTGGCACAAGAATAACTGCATGATTAATATAATGATGACACTAGCTATTGTTACATTTAAAACCTTTATTGGAGGGTCTGTGTTTTGCCAATTGTGTGTGCTTTCCGCAGGCGATCTGATGTTGTTCCAAATGCCCGGTGGCTGAATTGGCCATGCCACCTGTGGAAAAGATAATTAAATGATGTGATTAGCGGAGCCCAGAGCGGTCATTCGGTCACATGTCAAGTGTCATAAATTGTCATACATTATTAATCGGGTCATTTTTAAGGTTAAAAGAGTTACAAACGTTATGTCATATGCTAAACACTTACCTGTGCTCTCCTGTCTCCAACTCCCAGGGTGCATGAGTAAAAGAGTCCCCGGGGAAACAAGTGCATCTTTATTGTTCCGGGAGGGTTCCATCAGATGGAACTTGTGTGGGGGGTTGTCCACTCATGTCAGGTTTATGGTTGTTAGCTTTGCTGTTGTATTTTGTAAGTGTTAATTATAAATGAGTTAACTGATGTATTGTAAATATTTAGCAGTTATGTATATTGGGGTTTTGTTGTATTTAAATGCAATAGGTAATAGGGGTCCCATTAGACCACCCCTGTTTTTGGTAGCACCCACAGGTGGGTACTATAAAAGGCTGCACTCTGTCCCAGTGTCGGTAGTAGTAGTAGGGCTGGGCATGGTAGCTGATCCTGGGAATGCTAGCTGAGCTGTACACCATGAGCCCTGAACATAATTGTAAATAAATGCTCACCATTTGGGTTTGCTTTACTTTGTGCCTCTGCCTCCTCACTTTTGGTCTTGGCCGCTCACAAGGTCAGCCTAACACACATCCTCCATGATTACTCCCACAACTGCATAGTCACTGCTGCAGGAGTCTCAAACTGTCGGCCCCTGGGCCAGTTCCAGCTCCCCTCCCCCCTCCATCCAACCTACAATCTAGTGGCAAAAAAGATAATGTAATCCGGCGCACAATTTGTTTTGTTGTTGTTTTACACCAATTTAAATGACACCCTCATATGCAATTGAAATAGAAACAGAAAATAGGAAAAAAAGGGGGGAAGGAAGGAGGGAGGGTGAGAGGGGCGAGAAACTGTGGGAGAGAAGGGAGGAGGGGATACAGCAGCCACAGCAGTAGTAACAGCTTTAGTAACTGAGATATGAACATTAATAATACGTAAAGTATAATAATAATAATTATTGTTATAATTACAACAACAACAACACCAACAATAATAATAGCAATAATAATAATGATGATGATGACAATAGAAGTCAAGCAGGACCACAGCAGCAGGGCCAACCACCATCCATGGGAATCTGCAAGACGAGACTCCTGGGAAACAAACAAATCAGAAACATGCATTAATGAGACATCAGTGTGTACAGATAGAAAGAAAGAGAGAGGAGCTCAGTGCATCATGGGAAATCCCCCGGCAGTCTAAACCTACGGCAGTATAGCTAAGAGCCTGTGCAGGCCCTAACTATAGGCTTTATCAAAAAAAAGTTTTAAGTCTACTCTTTAACATAGAGGGTGTCTGCCTCCAGAACCGACACTGTAAGATGGTTCCACAGGTGAGGAGCTTGATGGCTAAAGAAGTTCAGTGAACATCTTAAGCGTGCAGCGTTCACTGTAGTGAAAGGGTCTGAGAATGTCTGGCTCTGAGTCTCTATATTGCGAGGCATGTTTCCCCACACATTATAAACTTCTACACTCACACATTTGGTTTAGTTCACTGATAGATAAAAAAACTCACCCCTTTCACACGGGAGAGGACGCATTATCTCCGCAGCGGGCGGTCCGCCAATTCTCCGCCGATGGGGATTCACACAGAGAGAAGCAGCTCCACATTAAAGACGAACCAACGTGAATTCACTCAGAAATCCGGCGCTGCGGCTCCTAAAGAGGCATGAAGGTATACGTCATGATGATGACATAGGTGTGTTTTCAAGGTGTTTCCCCGGTGTCCCCCGTCAATCTAAGCCCGCGGATAGTTTACAATCATATGGATGCTGTTATGATGTGTTGTGATTGAGATCCTTACCCACCAAACATCCTGGAAAGTAACGAAGTTAAGTTTTTCACTCTAAATTATACAGTTAAATAGTCATCATCAGTAAACTGGACGCTCTCTGACTCACAGGGATGGAGGCTGTTTTCTCAGGGAAAGTTCACTGACGTCTTGGTCGGGAGGACTGACGGTCACAGTGATTTATTTTCATCACAGATTATCACAGATCACCGGTGACGGACGCTGTTTTTCGGGCAGAAATGTGTTGGTCAGACAGGCGGGAGGACAGACGCTTCTCCATGTATATCTGCGGTATTTTTTTCCTCATATAAGTTGCCAAAGACAGTTACAGTTACAGTTACTACGTTACTTTTGTTTGGTCATTGTGGGACATTTCTCTGTATTAAGTTGAGTGAAGGACCTGTGTAGTTAACCGACCCTCCGATCGACACGCCCTCGATACGCGAAGCCGTCTTATCCGTTTACACTGGTTCGGTTCACCAATAATACGGCCCTGATACTACCTCCAGAGGCGTGTCAGCACCGGGGCGAAATTTCACCCCTTGCAGCATCTGAGAGATTCACACTGGGACAGATGCGGAGAATTGGCGCACTGAAGCCGCACCCAAACGGCAGTGTGAATGGGGCTACTGATTCATGCCATTCGTAAGAAACTGAAGCTACATGTCTTTGGGGTCAAAACAACCAAACACAATAAAGATGCTATTTTGCCTGACACCTTAACTTGATGAAATGTAGTGCCAACATTCTTCTCCTTCTTGTTAAAAGTAACAAGCAAAGGAGAGAGCTGCCCTATCTGGCAGCAAGACCCCACACTTAATATTGATTTTATTTGTGTCAGATGTATGTCATATGGTCTTCTAGTTCTCTATCTGCAATCAAAGTTCTCCTCCAAATATACGCAGCAGCTCATTAATCATCAGTATCTGATCAGTTCTGTTAAGCTGGTCAAACAAGCTCTTCTACACTTCATGAAAAATATGAGAGGTTAAATTATAAGACTCCAACAAAACCAGACTGCAGTCCTCTGATGACTGGAGTGGAATGATTGCAGTTGAAAGAAGTGTGCGTGTGTGTGTGTGTGTGTGTGTGTGTGTGTGTGTGCAAACAAAAGTTCGAATAGCCTGGCTTTCTCTCTCAAAATAAAGGACAGCGAGCTAGCGAAAGAGGGATGAATGGGAGAAAGCAAAGCAAGAGAGGAGGCTGTGTGCTGCTCCGGCATGCAGCCTGTGAATTACCACATTACCACAGCAGATGGTGTGTGTGTCTATGTGTGTGTGTGTGTGTGTGTGTGTGTGTGTGTGTGTGTGTGTGTGTGTGTGTGTGTGTGTGTGTGTGTGTGTGTGTTTGAAACACAAAGGGCCCAAGTGGCAGATGAGTGGCATGCAGAGGTACGAGCCACAAGCCCTCTTGTCAATCACGGCCCTAAACTGACTGTGTGTCAGACTGGCTGAACAGACTGTTTGCTGCTGTCACTCATGGTCTCTGTCACTGTCTTTCTCACTGCCATCAGTCTCTTCACTACCTGTCTCACTGCTATCAGTCACTAATACAGATCTTAACTGCCTCTCACTGCTATCAGTCTCTAATACAGGTCTGTATTGCCTAACTCACTGCAATCAGTTACTAATGTAGATTTTCACAACCTGTCTCACTGCCATCAGTAACTTATAGGGAGGCTAAGTCACGCAGCTTCGAGAGAACAACCATTGGACCTTATTTCAGACAAAATATTTATGTTGGTGAATGTCAAGAGACAGATAATTTTCTGATCCCATTTGATGAATTACATGTTTGTGACTTTAAAAGACAATTTTTCAATTCTCAACTTAATAAAACATACAACTGAAAATATGCAACTTAAAAGACAATACACCCAACTGCAGCTTCAAAAAAGGTACAATTAAATGATAATGAACTGTCACTAGGAACTTTGGTTTTGTCCAATCACAAATAGCAGTTACTGTCCCACCTCGTCCTTTAAAATGTGTTGTGTTGCGATTTATGTTAAATGTTGAATTTGTGAAAAGTTGTTTTCTGAAATATTATTGTGAAATGTTGTTTTGTAAAATGGTGTTTTGTGAAATGTTGTTTAGTGAAATGTTGTGTTTTCTGACATGTTATGTTTCAACCAAATGTTGCTGTGTTTCGTGAATTGTCATCTTATGTGAAATGTTCTCTTTTGTGAAATGCTCTGTATTCAAAATCGCTGTGTTTTGTTAATTGTTGTCGTGTTTTCTGAAATGTAAAATGTTGTGTTTGCTGAAATGTTTTGCTTCCTGAAAAGTCTTTGTTTTTGAAATGGCATTATTTTTTCAGATGTTGTTTTTTCAGATGTTTTCTGAAAGGTTGTCGTTTCTGAGATTTTGCTGTATTTTCTGAAATGTCGTTCCTGTTTTGTGAAATGTTGTTATTGTGTCTACATTGTTGGAGTATAATACTTTCTTATCAGTGGCACACAAAATTTCAAAACTTTGAAGGCAAAATATATGCAAATATATGCAAATCAAATGGGTAGAGTGCAACACCCAACCCAGGTGAAATCAACAGACTAGGTGTGTCCTGTTTTTGCCAGCACAGAAAAGAACTTGTCTAACTGACGTGTCTTTAACTCATTTTGTACCTCTTCATATGAGACAGCAGAGTACCCACATGTATATGTAAAACCACTGAATTAATGCATGTTACATAATCCAGTTAGGTTCAAGCTTCACTTTTTGTTTTTTTGACTATATACACACTCCCTTTCTCACATTTACTACTTTCTGTTTTTGTCCATGTCTTAGTTTTTTCCTCTTTTGTTGAGCATTATCAGTATTGTTAGATGATAACCACCTCTTTTAGAGATATCTGGTCACCAAACCTGAAGATAAAAAAAAAAAAAACATTTCTGCGAGCTACTTTACTGAAAACAGTTTCTTGTCCACTTTTTCATCTTTATAAGCCAAGTTGTCACATTTTAACAGAATGAAATCTGGCATATGAAGATGTTAAAGGCATGTTAATGTACTGAATTTTGCCATGTTATCACAGCAGTGCTCCTCGCCATTAGAAGGCACTGCAAGGTTCATCCTCTTTTAAGAGATGATCGGAGGTCCATGTCAGGTTCAGAGACAATCTAGAGAAGAGAAAACCACTTGAATCATTTTGAATAAAAAAGTCTGTTATGCCAGAGATGGCGGTTGTATGACTCATATCCTGCCCCTTCCAAAGCCATTCACTTGACAGGTAAACATATGAGCCAATTGCATTGTTGCATTGACCACAGCTGATTATTCTTGAAAGTGGCCACGTTCATTTACCTATACTGAGTTTGTAGCATGATTGTTGAAATTAAATCTGTGTGTCAAGGATTAGTCCTTTGCAGCAGAGAGCATCCTCCAAGAGAGTTCTTCAGTTCAGAAAACAAGTCCAATTGCCTACGATATAGCACTTACAATTACCATGACCTAGATGACTTAGAACCTTCGTCAACACGATGATTCAGACTGTGGACGTAGTGTGCAGATGGAAGCAAATGATGACCAATGGATATTTTTTCTTTTTGATGCCAAGTTTTCTTTTTTTTTAATTTAAACACAGATTCGTTTTTCACAGTGTAGCATTATCGGGGATAAAATATAATGCATCCCCTGGACGCATAGAAACTGAGTTTACTGCGTCCTTTCAAATTTGAATGAGTCAGAGACTCAGGACACAGGGTTCGAGTTACGTGGGAGCCAATGGTCACGTAAGAGCTCCCATGAAAGCAGTTAAATCACACTTCTGTGGGAGTCATTAACACAGCAACTGATACTTTTTTATTATTATTATTTTGTTGGCCTTTATTGATAGATTAGCTGAAGATATGACAGGAAACAGGATGAGAGAGAGAGGGGGAGTGACATGCAGCAAAAGGTCCCAGGCGGGACCTGGGTCCGCTGCAGCGAGGACTTAACCTCTGTACATGGGACGCCTGCTCTACTAACTGAGCTAAACGGCGACCCAATGACTGATACTTTAATGATAAATAATGAATTCCTCATTTTTCTGAGTATTTTTACATTAATGATATCAACAGGTTAAAAGAAACATGTTTTTCAGAGGAACTACACACCATATTCTCTCGTGAATGACAGTGACAGTGACCATATAAGTCTCTCTTTGGGGTGTGCACTGTCAAACCTTTTCACATTTAAATTAATTAACTGTTGTTGTGATCTACTTACCGCAATTGTTGCAAGAAGTGGGCTGCTGTGTGTGTGAAAGTCATAGATTTGGACCAAGTGATGATGTGAAGTCATTAGTTACAGCAATATCCCAGTCATTCTAAGACAAGTCGCATTAAGGAGAAACTTAACAAGCTTTGTGCAACACCTGCATCAAATTCTAAACCATTGGTGCCTATTTGTAAATTATGCATTAAATGTCAGTTTGTTGTGGCATACCTGTAAAAGCCTGTCTGTTTTTCATGTTTTAAGTGAATTTTTTGACCCAAGTCATTGAAGTCTTAGTTTTAATGCCCTTTCAAAAGTTGATGTGTCAGGATGTTTGGTTTGTAATTGGCAGTGAGCATTATATCGACTGGAGTTTAAGTAAAATTCATACATTCTGTGGATCTCTGGTAAAGGTAAACAACTGATCAACAAAGTAATCTATACTTTGGCTTCTTCTTGGGCTTGCTGGGCCTGATTGTGGCAGTTTTGTGCTGTCTGCAGACACCACACCCTGGGTTAGGTTAACAGTAGGGGTGACATGCAGGTTGTATTACCCGAGTGAGAAGGGAACACTTTGGGGGGAGGGGTTCATTGTGATGTAGTGCAGTGCTTAAAAGTTTGCAAGAATACTATAGCTCTTGTTGACCTGCTTATAGTGGTGTTGCACGTGCATGTTTTGCCTCTGCTCTCTTGTGTCCTGCTCCAGGTGCCGCCCTCCCCATCTGACTGGTCAGGCACACCTGGCGCACCTCAGCAATCAGGTGGATTGCTATAAAGCTGCAGGGATGGGAGCAGACAGGGCCAGTGGGCCAAGCCGCCTGATAGTGTTGTGGTGCTGTCGGTCATGAGTCAGAGCTGTGTGGTGCTCTTTGTTATGGTTACTCCCTCAGTGGAGGGATAGTGTTACCTATAGTTGTTGGTTGGATCAGTGGTTAATTTAGTTTAAATGGGTTTTTACTTCATTTCTTTATAAGGAAGTTGTTTTGTGTTAAAGTTGGACTCATTTATGTTCAAATAAATAGTTTAATAGTACGAATCTTTCTGTTTCCTTTCTTTCTGTAAACACCTGGTCTATTATTAATTGTTGCTCCCCCTTTCCCCTGGACACCGCAAATGGCGACGTAACAAGTGGGTTCAGCAGTTAGCAGTGCAGCCATATACAAAGAAACACAAAATACTCGCACCGACTTAGGTTGAACATTAGAGGGTCAAGAAATGTATGTCATATTAGATGATGTCATACTGGGTCGAGACTATAAACACAGGGAAGGGACTGAGCAGAATAAAATCATTGAAGAAAATAAAGCATTCCGTGAACAATCACCCGAGCCACTTCATATCAATGCATTTTGTAAAGGCTAGAAATGCTTTGCCAGCAAATTCCCTACAGTACAGTGCGCATGATGTGCATCACCCTTGGTGGTATTCTAGCCATTTTTGAAAGTTCAACAATCAGCACAAAGTCGAGTTCCTGCTTTTTCCAATGATTACATTCAATTGCTCAGTTGCACTCACAGTCCCACTCCACAGGTGCACCCACCTGTTTTGTTGAATGCCATTTTGAAGCAGCCACTTTGCAAGTAGTGTACCTTTCCAGATCCACAGCTCCCAACCATGTCGTAGTAACGTTGCATGAACACTGACTTGTAATTTCTCCTGTCACAACAAACACAATACATACAAGTGTTTAGTATTTATGAAGCTGCAGTTTGACCTTATCCAGATTAAACTTCACATAACAGCATGCACTTTTAAGTTGCTGCACAATGTGCTGATAGCTTTCCCAAAAACTCACTCCCTCACTTCCCGCCAGACTACATCACACACATAGTATAGGCAATAATAAGCTCTGAACTGGCCACTGCAAAAGATTATACCATAGCAATTTTACCACAGATGGCGCATACTGTACGCACACATAGCTTTGAGGCTTGTGGGAAACAACAATAACAGAAATTAAAGAAATGTAGTGGTAATCAAAAGTTTACAGTTTGTTTGGTGATTTTATTTTGGCAAGATAAACATGGACTGTACATTTTAAAATCAATAAAGACTGAGACTGCAACCAACTCACCATTGTTATAAAGGTTTCATGTGTCTAGCAAGAAAAAGCTCATATCATCGTACTACATCACATAGGGAGTCTGTCTCCTTCACTCTGCCTCAGCTCAATGTGTGGTAGACTGAGCAACTATATTATTAGTTATTTGTTTTTTTTCAGTCATTTTGCATTACATAGTCATCATTTTACATCATGGTGAATTGTTGTGTGGGTTTGTGAGGATTTTATAAACTGAGCCTGTTTGGACATTGAGTCTAATGTTTACTAACAGACAAAAACTACTTTGCTTGCTTTGGTGCCCATTGTGTTTCATGAATATGAAGAGATGGGATACCGCCATCTGTAATGAAAACTGTGGTCATCTGCAATTAGCCTGCTTCAATACACAGAGATGCTTCATGATAACCAGGTCCACCAATAGCAGGCAGCTGGTAAAGTTACTGCCTCTAGCAAAAACATGAACAGTGCACCCTAGGTCTTATTTTCTAGTTCTGCAAACTTTCAGGTCATTTGGTATGATGATTTCAGTATGAGTTTAACAATGAAAAGCAATGTGTTGGAAGTATTTATTGTGGTAACGTAGCTGTCACAGAGTAGTTGCAGGGTGGACCTAACTGCATGGCACAGACTGTTTACCCGTATTGAGGATATTTGTCAAGCAGTGGAAAGAACACATTGAGCTGCTTGAGCTCTTTGAGACTCACTGGAAGACCCTCAATTCCCTGGCAGAGGTAGCTGAGGTAGTCAAAACGCTCCTGAGTTGATAAAATATGATAGATAAGCTGGAAAATGCATTGTCACAGAGCTGACAACAGGCTGTTTTTCTGACACCATTAAAAACTGACTTCTTAGAGATACTAAGCGATGGGTGTTTTCGTGCGGCATCAGCAGTATTGTATGTGTTGCACTGGTCCATTTGTTGAAGAAGGAGCTGAGCCAAATGGCAAAACTTTCAATTTACCAGTCAATCTACATTCCAAATCTCAACCTCAAAGGGTCAGGAGCGGGAACATCCACAGGGAGCTTGGAGTAGAGCCGCTGCCCCTTTGCATCAGCCAAATGTTCTAATTACAACCACGAAAAGCAAGCAGCCGAAGTGACATCTATCTGTCAATCCCACCTGGTGGTATTAATTTCCCAGCAAAAAGTCCCACATGTAATACATGTAATTACATGCCAAAAATATTTAGATACCAAAAAAAATTCAACCACCACAGGTATATTGATTATATTAGCATCATTACCCTCCTTATTGATCAACACTACACAGCAGAGAATAACAATAAATAAGAGATGGTGGACAGATAACTTTATTAATCCCCAAGAGGAAATTAGGTCATCGTAGCAGCAGGTACATTCAAGTACAAATATAAACAAAATGTAAGGGAACATATTGAAACACAGATATATATTATCTCTGTATGTGTGTATATATATATACAGGGATAATAATTTAAAGAGCAATAAATTATGTGTGTTTTTGAGTGAGCATTATAGAGTCTGATGGCGACAGGTAGGAATGATTTCCTGTGCCGTTCCTTTAGGCAGTGGGGTTGAATTAGTCTATTGCTGAAGCTGCTTTTAAGCTTGTCCAGAGTTTTGTGGAGAGGGTGAGAGACATTGTTCATGATTGCCAGCAGTTTTGCCAGCATCCTGTCCTCGCCACCTCCTCCAGGGTGACAAGCTTAGAGCCAACAACAGACCGTGCCTTCTTAATGAGTGTGTTCAGTCTGTTTGCGTCCTTCGCTTTGATGCCCACACCCCAGGACACCACAGCGAAGAAAATGGCGCTCGTAACAACAGACTGATAAAACATCTGGAGCATCCAGTTGCAGACACTGAATGGGGGAAGAGATGGGGAAAGAGATGACATGTTGCCAGTGCAGATTAAGTTCATCTTGGAAAAGCCCCTCTCACACTCTGCACTTGAGATTGGGACAGTGTTGAAAGCAGCCAAGAGGCCCTTGAGTCCATCTGGATAAATTCCCCATTATCATCCCGGTACACTGTTAACCCGAAAGTTCATTCTATGCAAACAGTTTGAGTAAATACCACTTTTAAAGATTAGTTTTATTGTATTACTTAAACAGTATGAGTATATGAAGAGTGTATGAGACAGTCATTGGGTGCACTCATTTTTGTAAGTTTAACAAACTTAAACTATCAAGTTTTACCTCAGGCCACAGTGCTGCCCTGCTGTGATTGGCTCAAAACTCAAGACAAGTCTGTGCTTGTCCGTTGGCGGCTACAGAGAAAGTTGCGCCATTTTTCTAATTTACAGAGTGCAAGTCTTTGCACTTTGCATGCTTCTTGGACAATACATCCCTGCATTTTTCTGTTTTTAGCAGGTTTGAACGCTTTTAAAGGACATTTTCCTTCTGTCTGAATGACCTGAGTTGTTTTCTCTATTGAAGTATTAGAAACTGCTGGAACATTTCTAGTTTGAAATGTGTACATTTGAATGTGTGTAAATTTGAGGTTGACTTATAGGTAAATTTTGAGCGTTGGACAATTGCAATTGTGACAATTGTGATTTTTGAGTAGCTCTCTCTACTTGTGTGTTTTCTACATACAGTTTTGAAATAGTAGTGTAAAATTCAAATTATTCGATGTAGTTTTGCAAAAATTTCAAAGCCCACTTTTAACATTATTCTCATTTGCCCTACTATTTTTGTTTAAAGCCATATTAAAATGCCTTGGAAATGCAAGTACTGCCCTGCCATCTGTGAGAAGAGAGCACAGCTTTTTAAACATTATAGGTTAAAACATGGGACATGCAAGAACTAAGCCCTTTCCTTGCTTGCATCAGGAATGTGTGTACATTTAAGTCTCTTAATGCACTCCATAGCCATTTATCCTGCTTTCACACCAGAAGTGTGGATCAACTGTAGACTCTCAAAAAAAAAGTTTTGCTGTTTGCCAGATGAATTTCTTGAACCCTGCACTGAAACTGAATACTTTGCTCATCTGAGGAGTATTCACTTAAAAGTAAATCACGCAGCTGATTGTAGACAAATTGCTGTTAACCTGAATATCCTCCTTTTGTCTTGTTTCTCGCACTATAGAATCTTAATGAGGGAGACTCTGTGGACATTCCCGTGGGAATCCTCTGTTATGAGGACATCAACGCTGCAAGCCCAGCAAGTCCAGCATCGCCACAACTAAACCCCTCTAGAGTGGGGATCATCCTAAAGGGCAGCCTTGTAATGGAAGCACTCACCAATCTACCTCAGGCAATGTGCCTCTTGTTTGGCTTTACCTACGCACTCCACCTGCAGTACCCGAAGTGCTTAAAAAACACATTTGCCTTCATTCAGCAGGTAATGTTAAATTTGGGTCAACCTCCCCAGGTTCAAAAGCTGAAGAATGATCTTGCAGTGTAACATTGCAGTGACACATTTATGCTCATGACACAATTCTTCATGTCCATGTCTGGATCGTTGCACAAATACATTGCACTGACTGGAGCAAATATTCTTGCAGTTGCTCATTTTGTATGTGATTCTTCTTGTTCTGCATGTATCTAGTGTTGCTTGTTTTACTGAAATTATTCTACAGAGGGACACATTTTAGAAAATAGTGTGTTTTTTGTTGTTTTTTTTTAGCAACTCTGGTCCTCACTGCATAGTTGTTCTTAATGCCTGTTTGTTGTGTGGCACACGTAGCATGCAGTTTTTCCTTTTGCTGCTACAGTATGCTGCTACATGGTCAGTGTTGTTCACGGAGCAAAAAATTAAAAAAACCATGCTGTGATTGTATCTGGAAGGAAACCGTTTCCTAATTCAATGCACATGTTCTGTTTGCTGCATCATACACTCAAAGAATTTTTTTGTCCAAAATGCATGACAGAAATTTCCATCCATTTGAATTACATAGGTTTAATATAAATCAACTAATAAACTTAATGTGAAGCACGTAATAAGATTTATGTAATAGTACTAAGAAACTCGATGTGATTCCACTGCACAGTAGTGTACTAGTAACCAGGTTTATGCATTCAGTTTTAATAAAGTCAATTTGTTTGCCCAGCAGTGAAAATAAATGCAGTAATTTTGAGTTTATACATAAATCTTATTACTTGCATGTAATTCAAATAGATGGAAATTTTGTGGCCCCAATTTATTTTTTTTTGTGTAGCAAGGTACTGTAAGGTAATATCTGCAGCAAAAAGTAAGAATATACTGTTGTAATTGTTGGTAAAGACCCATTTTGATAATTTTATGAAAACAAGGTCTTACTGTTATTTTGGATTTGCATCTGGTATTTCACACAGCATCATTGTTAATACATATTTGTTGTTTTGTTTTGTCATTGACAAAAGAATAATTTAATTGGAATTTTCTTATTCCAAATATAATATTTCAAAATTAAGTATATATATATATATATATATATTGACTATTGTACTTTTAAGTAGACTCCACTATACATTTCTATTGCGATTACTTAAACCATTTAAGTGTATGTAACTTAAAAATGTTAAATTCTGACTATTGTACATTTAAGTTGACTATACATTTAAGTTGACTATGACTATACTATTTATTTTCTCTACTGTCAATAACTTAAACCATTTGAGGCAATCACTTGACATAAGTGGTTTAAGTACAATGAACTTATCCAGGTTTACAGTGTATTCTCTGTATGCCTGAATGCCACTGATGCAAAATCGCTGGCAGAGTGTCTCCACTTCATCTTCCTGTGGCCAAAATTGCGAGTTAAGCACTTTTAAATCATCAATTAACTTGTAATATTCAGTTTGGTCTCTCCCTTGTGATAGCATGCATTTCTCCAGATTCCTTGCCAGGCTCCCAGAAAACACTCCCTGGTTCAGGGTTTTATCGCTGGATTGCCCTGACAGCATTGCGTGGCAGTTGGGGACAGTGCCTCTGGACTGACAGACCGGGGTGGTGGTCCCTCTATTTAAAAAGGGGGACCGGATTATCAGAGGTAAACTATTAATGTGGTCAGCACGTAAGAAGAAAGAAAAAGAGAAACAAATTAATGATCTGACTGCAAAACTAAAATCCCTGGAAACCAGACATATGAAACATAACGATATCGATGTCTTAACCCAAATCAGAGATACAAAACAAACTTTGAATAACATATACGAAAGTCAAATGGAAAAAAGAGTCAAATTTATAAAACAAACATTTTATGAAAATGGCCCTAAATCTAAAAAACTGCTTGCGTGGAGGATACGTAAACAAACGGCAGAGAGATTTATTCACAAAATTAAAGACCCACAGGCTGACAAAATGTGTCAAGAACAGGAGGATATCCAACATACATTTGAAACGTACTATAAGAACTTATATTCACAACCCCAGGCTGTTGAAGCAGAAGCTGTATCAGATTTTTTATCATCTTTAGATTTACCATCGGTGGGAACGGAACAGAATAAAATAATGACCCAAGACATTACGGATGAAGAAATTAATAAAGCCATATCGAGACTGAAAACAGGTAAAATGCCGGGAGCTGATGGCTATCCAGCGGCATGGTATAAAACCTTTCGAAAGATTCTTGTACCAGTACTTAAACAATGCTTTGATTATGTGCTTAGGGGCGGGAAACGCCGCTTTCCTGGAGACAAGCTATAATTTCAGTGATCCCCAAACCAGGTAAAGACAAGACACAATGCAGCTCGTATAGACCCATATCAGTGCTAAACATAGATTATAGATTATTTGCATCAATACTAGCAAAAAGGATGGAGGATATTATCCCAGATTTGATAGACTCAGATCAGACGGGTTTTGTGAAGCACAGGCAAACCCAAGACAACGTGCGGAGAGCTCTCCACCTCATTAATCGGATGAGAAGTAGTGAGAGGGAGTCTATTGCCATTAGCCTTGATGCCGAAAAGGCTTTTGACTCCGTTCGATGGGAGTATTTATACCTGGTTCTCAAACGTTTCGGGTTCAATGATCGAGTGATTGGATGTCTGAACTCCTTATACTGCTCCCCCACAGCCAGAATAAAAATTAACGGGTCCCAGTCTAATACAATACCTCTTGAGAGGGGTTGCCGTCAGGGGTGCCCCCTTAGCCCTACACTCTTCGCTCTTTTTATTGAGCCATTGGCTCAGGCGATAAGGGAGGATAGTGACATAACTGGTGTAATGATTAGAAACACACAATATAAAATTTGTTTATATGCGGATGATATCCTTATGACCCTTAGCAACCCCACAGTCAGTCTCCCCAAACTACTACATCTACTTGAAGAATTTGGCTCATACTCCAGCTATAAACTAAATTTAGATAAAACCCAAACTTTAACCTTTAATCTGTGCCCTCACGGAAACACTTATAAAACATGTAAATTTAAACTGACAAATGGTATTATGAAATACCTCGGAGTACAAATACCTAAGGACTTAACTACCATTTACGACCACAACTATACCTCTATAACAGCTGACATCAAGACAGACTTAAGTCGCTGGTCCTTATTACCGACAAATATGTACAACCGGATAGACATTATTAAGATGAACATATTACCCCGTCTGCTGTACCTCTTCCAGTCGTTGCCAATTGAGATACCACAAAAGCAATTTAATGAATGGAATAGGATGATATCCACTTTCATTTGGGCAAAACAAAGACCACGAATTAGATTCCAGACGTTACAGTTGCCAAAAGACAAAGGTGGTAGAGCTGTTCCTTGTTTGGAGGATTATTACAGAGCTGCACAGCTACGTTTCTTGGTTGGTTGGTGTGATCCGGAATGTGATGCAAAATGGAAAGAGTTAGGACAAAATTTTATAAGTGAACCTCTCCCATCTGTGTTGGGAGACAAAATTCTTCTGAAAAAGTACTTATGGACAGATAAACTAACTAATTTGATCATAAACCCTCTGAACATATGGTACAAAATCCTCAAAGACTCTAAGTTTGAAAGAAATGCACGACTACTACGTTGGGTAGCATTCGATACGGATTTCACGCCGGCCAAACTGGACAGCAGGTTCACACACTGGACGAACATGGGTATTACCTCTTACTGTATGGTTTCTTCTAGTACCCTCTTGGTTTCTTTTGACGATCTTTGAAAAAGACACAATTTGGAGAAACAGGATCTCTTCAGGTATTTTCAATTGAGAAATTATTTTAATAAAAACATCAAAACAACTGGAGAAGAAGGAATGAACCTGATAGAAATATTTATCAAAGCCTATAAAGGAAACTCAAGCAGAAAATTGATCTCCAGGATATATTCAGCTTTACAGGAGGACAGAGGCTTCTCCACAATGTATATTAAATCAAGGTGGGAAAAAGAAGCTAACATACAGCTAACTGAAAATGACTGGCTAAATATTTGTAGGACATTATCCATTACCTCAAGCTCAGATCTGTGGAGGGAATTTACTTGGAAAAACACCCTGAGATTTTTTATAACTCCTAGAATTAAAAGTTTACAGACCAATAACCCAACTCAAGGACAATGTTGGAGACTGTGTGGTAATATGTCGGCTGGCCATTTTCACATATTTTGGGAATGTCCCAAAATCTCATCTTACTGGGAAGACGTTATAGCAGCAATTAAGTCAATAACCAATTTGCAACACGTTCTCAATTTCAGTGTTACATATTTAGGAAACATACCAGCGGAGATAAATAAACAAGACAGATACCTATTACAACTATTACTGGCTAGTAGCAAAAAGGCAATAACCAGGAGATGGCTGTGCAAGGAGTGCCCTACGATTTCTGACTGGATAGAAATAGTTGAAGAAATTTATAACATGGAAAGATTAACATTTTCCCTGAGATATAATACTGAAAAAGGTGACCAATACTGGAAGAAATGGAGGGATTACGTAGCCGGGAGGTGATTGCATATTCTGTGTGGGAATGAGGACCTGTACTTTTTATTAATTTATTTTTCATTATATATGTTTTTATTATTTTATTTATTTCTATCTTAATTTTTTGTACTGGTGACCTTATGGTACAACACAGATGAAGGTACTTATGTCATGGTGGCCTGTGAGAGACTGGAGAATTGTGGGTGCCTTAAGGTCCCTAAACCCGATCCGACTGCCTGATTTCGGTTAGCCCTTTTGTTTAAAACAAAACTTTCTGTTGTATTTTGCTGTAGACGGCCCTGTCTGATGTACCTGTTCTATATGTATACTTGTGTGTTTATGTTTTGTTGTGTTCCACATCTGAAAATACCAATAAAAAGAAAGTTAAAAAAAAAAAAAGGGGGGACCGGAGGGTGTTGTATCGGTCTGTCGTGGTGAAGAGAGAGCTGAGCCGAAAGGCGAAGCTCTCGATTTACCGGTCAATTTACGTTCCTACCCTCACCTATGGTCATGAACTTTGGGTCATGACCAAAAGAATAAGATCCCGGATACAAGTGGCCGAAATGAGTTTCCTCCGCAGGGTGGCGGGGCGCTCCCTTAGAGACAGGGTGAGGAGCTCTGTCACCCGGGAGGAGCTCGGAGTAGAGCTGCTGCTCCTCCACATCGAGAGGAGCCAGCTGAGGTGGCTCGGGCATCTCTATCGGATGCCCCCGGGACACCTTCCTGGCTCGCCTGCCGGGAGGAGACCCCAAGGAAGACCCAGGACACGCTGGTCGCCCAGCCGGCCTGGGAATGCCTCGGAATCCTCCCAGAAGAGCTGGGGGAAGTGTCCAGGGAGAGAGTCTGGGTATCCCTGCTCAGACTGCTGCCCCCGTGACCCGGCCCCGGATAAGCGGAAGAAAATGGATGGATGGATGGATGCCCTGACATGGTCTCGAACACCCTGACCTCCCAACAAATGGCTTTATGTGCCATTATGATTATGCAACCTCACTTTTGGAGCTCAAGAGACAGCTCAGACAGATATTGTACTGCATCATATAAGTCCTATATTGTGCCACATTAGAGGGGAGAATCCTCCCCATGTCCCCACCATTCAGTTCCTGGCAGTCTGTTTCATGCTCAAAGCCATAAGCTTGTCTATGATGCCTGGCTTTCTAGTAAGCTGTACAAAAAACCCTGGCACTTGGTTGTTTTTTGTTATTGATTACTGTATTTGTGAATTTGTCTTGTCAAAAAAGGTTTGATGCTATTATGTGTGCCTTAGACTTCTCAAATCTTTTTCCTTGAGGCCCTTTTTTGTTTTTTAATCTCTGTCAAAGATAAAGTAACTGAGCCTGATAACCATTCTTTAGCCAGTCTCATGCCGGCAGTCTTTTCTGCAGCCAATGACCTGACTTTTTTACAGTTGGTACAGCCCTGACCTCTCTTGTCCATTGCAATTGCAATTGTATTGTGTTCATCTCCACTATCCCCTCTCCCTGATTCAAAGATCTCCTTGTTATCATCTTCTCGTTTTTAATAGTTTCCTCCTTGTTGCTGAGGATAGGCTATCCTAATTCACATCTTGGTTTCAAATCACACAATTAGCTCACGTGACATGCACAAAATTACTACACTACAGACGCAGCGTGACCACTCTCTTTCTTTCTCACTTTCCTTCTTTTAAAATCTGATTTACAATGAATCAAAAAAAGGCAAACAAGTGATTTCAATTGAACTTCAATGAAAAAAAGGACTAACAAGTCAGGCGTATCCTTGAGTAACATACTGAACCCTCAATTGCTCCTGATTAGCAGATCGGCACCTTGCATAGCAGCCTCTGCCATCACTAAATAAGTGTATGAATGTGTGGTGAACAGGTGAATGTGAGTAAAGTGTTGTAAAGCATTTTGAGTCCTGGGGGATCTCCTCCCAGACCTGGATCAGGGCATCAGTGAGCTCCTGGCCTGTCTGTGGAGATACTTGGCAGCGTTGGATGCATCGGTACATAGGTGCTAGACGAGGGGGCCAGTCAATGGCATCAATGCTTTCGTCATCCAGGAACTGCCTACACACTCTGAAAACCTGAGGTCGATCATTGTCCTGCACAAGGAACCCAGGGCCCACTGCACCAGCGTAAGGTCTGAAAATCACTCTGAGGATCTCATCCTGGTACCAAACAGCAGTCAGTAGTTTCCCTGCTGGTAAACGCACTGTGAAGTGTGTTGATGTGAAGAGGTCGCAGTGTTAGTATAGTTCAAGCATGCTGAAAACAAGCTGAAAACAAGCTGAAAACACTCTTTGTGAGCAGTATGACTGCTCCCTCTGCTGTTCACACAGAACCATACAATAACAAGGAGCAATAGTATAATTAATTCATAATCATTGCGTATGCACAAAATTAGGCATTTTTTTCCCATGCAAAAGTTGTGATCTACAAAAACTTGATATATGTTGAAACATATTTAATATTTTTTTACAAATAAATGTGACCGGACCGAGAACTAAACATACCAAATCCTAGTACTTTCCATGTTTGGAATGTTACACTATGCAGAACAGGCACTCTGAAAGACAGGATTTTATTATTCTATTTTCTCACCATTTAAAAGTTCTCTATGAAAAGGCATAAGTTAACAGTGGGCCCACTACATGCATCACAAATCACGGACACTCAATAGACAGATGGACAAGCTACTAGATTGAGTTTGCAAGCGTATCTCAGCCTGTTATGTTAGTATCCCAGGGGATTCAAATAAAAGGATTTACAAAAACAAATGAAGAAATAAACAAACCAAAATCCACAGCAAACCAAAACAATTAAAGAAATAAGCAAACCAAACCAAACCAAAATCCACAACAAATCTAGTCAAAATAAGTAACACACAAATAACTGGAATTCATGCAAACAGGAAGTATACGCTGTTTCCTTCAACCCAGTATAGCCACCAGCAAAGCAGCCAGCATGCAGAGCGCCAGCGTGAGGTCAACAATATTCAGTACAACGGCTGGCAAACACAAAAGTTGAATGTTAATATCAACTAAACAATCGAGAGTGACAACACTCACGCGCCCACATACACACTCATTATCACAGACACAGAAAAAGACGAGAAAGTTCAGGAGAAAGGAGCCCGCCCACAGCATGAGGATGAGATGAATGCCTTGAGGAAGAGCTTAACGGACCCACGATTACTGAGCAGCGCAGTGGAAGAGTACACGCCAGACGACACGAGCCATCAGTGCTATAACCCAATGAGGCAAGTGTGGAGGACCATGGAGGGCAATGACCAGACCACGGAGCTGGAAATCACAGCATCTACAACGGAGCAGCTTTTGCCAGTAATCACTGCGCCCTATTTCAGGTGTTGTGTTGATTTCCTGATTACGAAAGGGGCGGGGCCGCAATGGGAAGCAGACTGATAGACAGACAGTTCAAGCCATACTGCCACATTCTACCCCACCAACTTGTGTCGCCGTCCCGGCGGCAAAACACCAACGCTAAGAGCGTGAACATGTCCTAATCCTCAGTGGGTTGAGAGCCCGTCACACCATGCAGAAGGGTCTGCGGCACTCCCCCAATAGGCCGAGGTAGCCGGTGGAGGTTAGAATGCTGACCTGCCCCTGCTCGGGTTGTCCGCTGCTGCCGTTCTTGGTCGGCCGGGGCCGACTGAGATAAAGCACTTGATGAAGGGGGATCGAAGCATTCTGCTTCTCCTAAGTCTGCTGGTATATCTTCCGCTAACGCGGTGGAAACACAGGTCTCTGGCCCTGCAGCCACCGCCGTGGGAACGTCCCCCAATCCCCATCGGGCAAGGACTTGAGACGGCCCACGGACTACAGCAACCAGGTCGTCACCCTCGAAGTCACTGTCTGGGTGTGGAGAAACCGGAACCTGCGGTCTAATAGGGCCCATGTCAGCCTGGGGTTCCCCCTCCACCCATGCTTTCAGCAGTGTCCGATGGACTTGTTTGACCTGCTGCAGATCCTCGACGGAAGCTATGGTGTACACCGAGCCCCCCTCTGGTGGTGCTTTTAGTACTACGTACATGACAGGACTCCACAGATCTTGGATCTTGTGCCTGCCCCTTACATTCATGTCACGCAGGCAGACTCGCTGGCCTTCTGCTAGCGGTAGATCATGAACGTGTGCATCATGGCGAGCCTTACGACTATCAGCTGCCACCTGAAGTCGTTCTCGCACGCCCTCAAAGGCGAGCCGCAGCCGAGTTTGGTGTTCTTGCACCCACTCACATATACTTCCAGCACTTGGCTCCTCCACCCGACCCAGCAGAAAATCAACTGGAAGTCGTGGCTCCTGGCCAAACATGAGAAAAAATGGAGATTCCCCAGTTACCTGATGAGGGGTACTGTTGTAACAGAACAGAAGTTGGGGCAGGCATGCTGCCCAGTCCCGCTTCTTGGAAGTTGGCAGGGTACGCAGCAGGTTGTGAAGGGTGCAATTGAAGCGCTCGCACTGGCCATTTCCGGCCGGGTGGTAGGGAGTTGTGTGAGACTTATGCACCCCATAAAGGACACAGAGCTGCTGGATGAGAAGTGATTCAAAACTTCGGCCCTGATCAGAATGGAGACGACCCGGCACACCAAACTTACAGAACCATTCTCCCACCAGCACTTTTGCCACGGTAACAGCCCGCTGGTCTCTTGTTGGTACAGCCATGGTGTACTTCGTGAATACATCGGTCATGACCAAGACATTCTCTTGCCCTGACACAGATGGTTCCAATAGAGTAAAGTCAATGGCTAGAATCTCGTTGGGGCGGCTGGCTAACAAGTGACCCATGAAGCTGTGCACCCCTGGTTGGCTGTCCTTGGCGAGTTGGCACCGCTCGCATTGCTGACACCAACAAGCTACGTCTGCCGACATACCCGGCCAATAGCAACGTAGGCGTAACAGTTCAGTCGTCCGCTCAATGCCCTGGTGCCCATGGCCCTGATGGACTTGAGTGAGGACCTCTTGCCGCAACACATTGGGGAGCACAAGTTGTAACACTTCGCCACCACCATCCTGCCGGAATACCTGCCTATAAAGCAACCCCTCTCACTCAACCAGCCGCTTCCACTGCCCTAGTAGTATTAAGGTATCCTTGGTGAGCTTACGGCGTTCCTCCGGACCAGGCCTGAGTTGCCGGTGCCAGAACACCAAGGCTGTGCTGATAGTGGGGTCGGCCT
This sequence comes from Lagodon rhomboides, assembly GCA_039737535.1. NCBI lineage: Eukaryota > Metazoa > Chordata > Actinopteri > Spariformes > Sparidae > Lagodon > Lagodon rhomboides. The sequence continues at coordinate 10,398,659 of CM077784.1, forward strand.
GTTGCAGTGATTTCATGTCTGCCGGAGTGTGACTGGCAAAGACAGACACCAAATGTTGGGTGGCCAAGGCGGTGGGCTGCCGTGATATAGCCTGTGAGAGACTACCTGGAATGGTAGTAGCAGGAAGGAGGCTCTCCATTCCAGAAGGAATGTGATTTTTCCGTGAAAGGGCATCAGCATTTTGATTGCTCTTACCCGACCGGTATCGAAGTGTCAGGTCAAAAGAAGCAAGTTGTGCTGCCCAGCGTTGCTCCGTGGCCCCTAACTTAGCTGATTTAAGGTGGCTGAGGGGGTTGTTATCGGTGAACACTACACAGCTATTCCCCCACAGGTATTCCTTAAATTTTTCGGTTACCGCCCACTTAAGAGCCAAAAACTCAAGCTTCATTGAGCTATAGTTGGTCATGTTACGTTCGGCAGGCCTAAGGCCTCGACTCGCATAGGCTACTGGACGCACCCTACCATTCTGCTCCTGGGAAAGGACAGCCCCCAACCCCCCAAGGCTGGCGTCCACCTCCAGGACAAATGGCAAAGTAAAGTCGGCATAGGCGAGTACTGGGGCAGCAACAAGTTTGCCCTTCAAGGCCTCGAAGCTAGCCTGACAAGCTTCGGTCCATGAGCTGGTGAAGTCCCTGACCGTCCGGCCCCGCGTACTAGTTCTTGCTGTCGGCCCAGTGTGTTCGGCCACCAGTTTGTGCAAGGGCCCCGCCAACTTGGCAAATCCCTCCACGAACCGCCGATAGTAACTGGCAAACCCAAGGAAAGACCGCAGCTCCGTGACGGTCTTAGGTCGCTGCCACTGAGCTACGGCATCAATCTTGCCTGGGTCTGTGGCAACACCCTGATCCGAGACAACATGGCCCAGGTACTTAAGCTGACGCTGAAAAAAACTGCACTTACTCAGCTTAGCCTTAAGGCCCTGTTCCCGTAGCCGACCGAGCACCAATTCCAGCCTCTCCAAATGTTGTTGTATGGTGGATGAAAACACCACAATATCGTTGAGGTACAATAAAAGAGATTGACATTGTTGGTCACCAAACAGTCGTTGCATCAACCGTTGGAATGTCGAGGGAGCATTGCAAAGCCCAAAAGGCATACGATTCCACTCAAACAGACCAAACGGTGTGCAAAAGGCCGTCTTTATTTTGTCCTGCTCTGTGACCGGGACCTGGTTATAGCCGCTGGCTAAATCCAAAGTGGAAAACCATTTGGCTCCTGTCAAGGCATCCAAGGACTCTTCGATTCGTGGAAGAGGAAAGGCATCCTTACGAGTTTTAGCATTAAGCTGCCTATAATCCACACATAGCCGTAAAGAGGCATCTTTCTTACGGACCAGGACGATTGGAGAGGCGTATGGGCTCGAACTTTCTCTAATGACCTGAGACTCCAGTAGCTGATTTATGTGCGCTTTAACCATTTCATAATCAGATGGCGGTATACGGCGATATCTCTGCCTTATGGGTGTCTCATCCAAAAGAGGAATATCATGGGACAACAGATTAGTGCAGCCCATATCACCGTCATGCGCTGCAAACACTGATTGATACCAACCAAGCAATGCCCGAATCTGTTCTTGCTCGGAGTTTGCCAAAGACAGCAACTTAATGGCCTCTATCTGTTGCGGAATAGATGGTTTCACTACCTGGCCGGTCTGTGAGGTTACCGTAGCAGTAACGGGCATGACCTCAGTCACCCCTGCAGGCAAACTTACTATGTCAACGTACTGCAACACGCCTAAGGAAGTGCGGGGATACAACAAAACATCAGTCGTACCAACATTGACAACAGGAATGGATGCCGTGCCCTGGACCACCGGCACTAAGGAAGGTGAAGCCAGCAATCCTGGAGGCAGTCCAGAATCTGAGGGCTCAAACAACACAATACCAGCAGCCAGATGAGTGGAACAAGTGGCCGAAACAAACTTCATAGTGCCACCAGGCATACGGCAGGCCCCTCTACCCTGAACTTCGGCCCGGCCTAAGTTGTGAGGAAGCTGGGTCTCTGCCAAATGACAGCTCTGGAATGCCTGCAAAAGGGATGTGGTTTGTGAAACCGATGGCACTTCAAACAGCGACCCACCATATTGACCAAAGAGTTCACGGTAACATTTCTTGAGAACATTCATTCCCAATATACCCGGAACTCCAGAACTCTGGCTGTCAGGAGGATCTTTTACTACCAATATGCCACAGTTTGGCAGCCGCTTACCACAGAGTTCCACCCCCAGTTCAGCATAGCCGAGATAGGCAATAGCCAGTCCATTTGCTGCCCGGAGCTGTAACCATTGACATGGCCTCAGGCTGCCATGCCCCCGGTTCTCCAGGTGTTTGCGAAAGAATGTTTCTGTAACCGTAGTTACCATAGAACCAGTGTCAATTAGGCAAGGTACACGAACCCCCCCCCATACAAACATCCAGGTGAGGGCAAGATGACATCAAGCTAGGAATTTCACCCAGCCCCCCAAGCCCCTCTGAGCCTATTAATTCCCCCCCCGAACTGTGGCAGCTCGGTGGGTGCTAGTTTTTCCGGCAAGGCAGAGGAGGGCCGTGTCCCGTCCCTGAAGGCTCTGTCGGTTGGAGCCAGAGATTGAGAACGAGGATAGACGCGCTCCCCCTCACACTCTCGTGCATAATGACCGGGACGATGACATCGGCGGCAAATCACTGGCTGCTGGGCGCGATAAGGACGACGTGACTGAGTGTGCCCTTGCATCAACGCAAGGCTCTGCGTCAAATGGGTCAATTGCTCTTGCTTCTGCTTCAACAGCTGCTTTATTTCATTCATTTCTGAATTATTTTGATCAGAGCAACTACCCCCTGATGGCCGCGGCACACCCTGGACACCATATTGAGTACCGCGTGCAGATGGGAGGGAATAACTCCTTCCCCTAGCACCCCCTGGGAGACCTTCGTGCTCCCAGCGTATAGCCTCCGCCCGCACCTCCAACAAAGTGGATTCTGGCTCCCTTCGCACATATTGTTTCAGCTCTCGACGCAGTGCACTATCCAACACATGCTCAGCAAACTGGTCACGCAGCAACACCTCAAAATTTGGAACTGCATCAGGGGCTGACTGTTTTACCCGGTCCATTAATGTCAAAAGTGCTAACGAAAACTCCTGTAATGTCTCACCCTCTTGTTGTTTTCGAGAGAAGAATGCTTCCTGTAGAGCGACATACGATTGTGAACATCCATACAACTCCTTCAATATGGCAAAAATTTTCTCTTTTCTCTCCACATTAGAGCGAAATTTAATTTCTTCCCTGGCCTCTCCTGCCAGATGATCAAAGAGAAAATAGGCCTGATCGACTACCGTCAAATGACGAGCACGAATACACGCCTGTGCTTCCTCTATCCATTCATCAATGTTTAAGCCAGACCTTCCACTAAAGGATGGACACTTACGGTCTCTCGGCACAAACACCAGTCTCTCTGCACTAGAGGCGTTGCCAGAATTAGATGTGAACGCTGAGCCGCCAGAAGGTCCAACTGGCGCACGCTCTTGGCGCAACTTTTCGTTATCCACTTGTAACTGTGCCACTAACTGTCTAAGGTCTTGCAACTGCGCTTCCATAATTATTCAACAAGTATACACTTACTAGACAGAAAATAAGGATCAAATTCAAAATATCCTCCAATGGTTGCCGCTGCTGTTCTGTTCTAATCACTGAGAGAAAAAAAGAGAGAGAGAGAGAGAGAGAGAGAGAGAGAGACAAAAAGAACAAGCCAAACAATCGCTCACATACACCCCACTCGCACAACAGAACCAAAGAAGGCACAATACACCTGAATACACACGCCTCCGCCCTTATTCAGATGCACAACCCTGCTCACAGCGCCAATTGTGACCGGACCGAGAACTAAACATACCAAATCCTAGTACTTTCCATGTTTGGAATGTTACACTATGCAGAACAGGCACTCTGAAAGACAGGCGGAGACCAGGAATTACAGTTCATACAAAAGATTTTATTATTCTATTTTCTCACCATTTAAAAGTTCTCTATGAAATGGCATAAGTTAACAGTGGGCCCACTACATGCATCACAAATCACGGACACTCAATAGACAGATGGACAAGCTACTGGGCATGAGGATGAGATGAATGCCTTGAGGAAGAGCTTAACGGACCCACGATTACTGAGCAGCGCAGTGGAAGAGTACACGCCAGACGACGCGAGCCATCAGTGCTATAACACAATGAGGCAAGTGTGGAGGACCATGGAGGGCAATGACCAGACCACGGAGCTGGAAATCACAGCATCTACAACGGAGCAGCTTTTGCCAGTAATCACCTGCTATTTCAGGTGTTGTGTTGATTTCCTGATTACGAAATGGGCGGGGCCGCAATGGGAAGCAGACTGATAGACAGACAGTTCAAGCCATACTGCCACATAAACTTAACAGTAGAAGACAAAAGATTTTTCCCCCGGACCGTGATTTGTATGCCAGTTAGCACATTCAAAGTTATCATAGTGACTTTAAATCTGTATTGCTGTCATTTTTAACAGAAATCTTGTCTCTGATGAAATCAACCACATGCAGCCTTGACACTAACCCTACCAAATTTGTGTGCCTACCAAACGGGTGTTTGACACAGTTGGGCCCAATATTTAATTGATTCTATACTTTGAAATGACAATTTTCCATCTATTTTTAAACTTGCTGTGGTCCAACCCCTTTTAAAGAAACTCAACCTCGATCCCACTGTTCTTAATAATTTTAGGCCAATTGCCACACTCCAGTTTTTAAGAGTGTGGTTTCAACCCAGCTGTTTTGTGTCACAATAATTGCTTTGATAAGTTTCAATCAGGTTTTAGATCCTTACATAGCACAGAAACTGCCCTCTTCAAGGTGACAAATTACCCCTTTTTAGCAGCTGACAGAGGAGAGAGTGCATCATGCCAATTTATTAGGTCTTGGGCAGGCATCAGGGGCAGCTGTGGCTCAGGGGTAGAGCCAGCGTCCTGTTATCAGAAGGTTGCTGGTTCAATTCCCCTGGTCTGCATGTCGAAGAGTCCTTGGGCAAGATACTGAACCCCAAACTGCTCCTGATGTGCCGGTCGGCACCCTGAATGGCAGCCACCGCCATCAGTGTATGAAGGTGCTTTGGACAAAAGCATCTGCCAATTGCCCTAAATGTAAAATGGCACTGCACTTGGTTGGTTTTATTCCTTTTCCTATTCCTTTTAGAAAGAAGTTGTGCAGTCAACATAGGTAATCACACATCATCTAAAACTCATATTACCTGTGGTGTACCACGAGATTCAATTTGAATTTATGCTCCCTCTTGGCCATATCATACAACGTCTCAATGTTTCTTTTCATTGCTATGCAGATGACACACAGGTATACTTTCTGCTGATGACCCAAAAAGCCTAGCTGCTTTTTTAAGTGTCTCAACGTTATCAAATGTTGGATGGCACAAAATGTCCTTCAGCTCAACAGCTCAAAATCAGAAATCATACTTTTCTACTCCCCACACCAGAACATTAGCCTCACTAATCAAATGAACCAACATAAAGTCTGCTGCCAGAAATTAAGGAGTTTTGTTGGATTCAGACTTAACCTTCGAACTACAATTCAAAAGTCCTGATTAGAACCCCATCGAGAACATATGGACTGTGCCAGGAAGCCAACAAATTTAGTTGAACTTCACCGATTCTGTCAAGAGGAGTGGTTAAAAATTCAGCCAGAGGACTACCAGATACATGAGGATGGCTATCGAAAGCACCTAATTGAGGTGTGCCAAGGAAAATTTAACCAAATATTAGAATTACTGTATGTATGTGTTTGACAAAGCAGATACAGTCACATTTTAACAAGACCTATAATAAATTCATTATTGAACCAAACTTCATGAATGGTTTTGTGACAAAGCAGTATGTATATCTAATTCCATCACAAACAAATGAGAGCTGTAAAAATAATTTGAACCTAAGATTGCCATGGTAAAAATGTATTTTACAAGTGTCAGGCTTTTGTTCTGTCAAAGCACTTTGTAAACCTTGTTTTTAAAGGTGCTATACAAATAAAGTTATTATTATAAAACTGGTAAATATTTTTTTAAGTAAACTGCTACATTTAGCCATCTTGCGGCATTTATAAAATACTAAATAAAATAAAGAGCCCCTGAAAACTGAACACAGCACACATGCAAGCTTTTAAGATTAAGATCTTTCACCTATAAAATTGAACTTGAAAGTTTGTTAAGTATGTAAGTTAAAGTGGATCTTTTGTAAATATACTTTTATCCCCACTTTAGCTGGTGCACTGACTGAAAGCCTATCTATACAGAAACATACCTTAGATCACACTAGTTGTTTTCTGTCATGACACACTTCACCACCTTTAGATTTGCCTGTTTCCTCCGACCTGTCAATGGAAAACACAGACAATGTTTCAGCTGGTTAAACAGTTATTATACCATGGTCTGGGGGAATACTCGGTGCAGGGTGTCCATTAATCCCTGATATATGGACACCTACTAAGTAGTTCCAGTCAAATTGTCTGTTCTAAATGAATGCGCTAGCTGGCGTAACCATAGCAACGGGAACGCAGTCAAAGTCGCTGTTTACAATTTATTTCCAACGTTGAGTGCAGTCCGTCAGTCCTTCAGTGCCTTATCCTCTGAACACTACAGGATGGCAACTGCAACACACAAGCTGCAGAAAGAACACTTCCCCTCTAAACTTACTGATACTTTATATCACATAAGCGAATAATCTCACATCCCGTTCGCTGTTCAGCTCAGGCTGCAGCCACAGTAACGTTACACACGGCCGATCATTTGTTCGTGAAAATCTTGATATTGATTTTGGGACAATGATATGACTGGTAAGTCTGGTAGCTAGTCTTGTTGTTAAACATACTGTCAAATGATATTTACTGTTTGTCAACTGTACACAATGTTATTGACTTTGAATCTTGCTAGCATAGCGTTAGCTTTCTGGCTCATCGCTGAGTGGACTAGAATACGTTTCCATTGCATAAGAACCTTACGGGAGGGTAATGATTGTTCCAGGTATTAGTCAAACCCTCAGGTGTTACCAGGGAAACTAAGTTATTGCTTGTGAAAAACTTCATATTTTGATTTTCTTTGGCAAGTGACCATGGTATAAGCAGTATAATGCCCTTCGAGGTGTCCATAATCAGGAATTAATGGACTTCGCGGAGGCAACTTTCTAAGGTCGTCCATTAATTCCTGATTATGGACACCTCGTCGGGCATTATCCCTTATTTCACCAGCAGGGAAGGGGAGAACCATGACTCTCTGAAATAGAGGATATTAATGTCTCTGATGTCCTTTTGTACGGAAGCCCTAAAGGGCCATGCATTCATACATTTTATTTCCTCTGTTTTCCCTTGATAACTGGATAATTTTCTCGAGATAACGAAACTTTGTTTTCCAGAGATAACAATATAATTTATTTGAGATCTTGAGAAAACGAAACAGTGTTGTATATTGAATCATTGCAGGAGACATCATTCAGTGTAGCAATGTCATAGGAGCAGGAGCATATCGATCACTGCGTCACATATCTTTTCAATCAAGGCCTGACACAGGCTGAAATAGCATTATGCCTTGCTATTACAGATAATATACACATTAGTGTGCGTTATCTAAAAAGACGGTTAGAAACCCATCGGTCAGCATGCCATGCCACTTGTGTGTGATGGAAATCTCAGCCCTATCATATCACAGTCATTCTCGAGATCTCGAATTAATTATATCATTATCTCGGGAAAACAAAGTTTCGTTATCTCAAGATCTCGAGAAAATTATCCCGTTATCTCGGGAAAACGGCAGTTGTTATTTCGAGATAATAACTCGAGATCTTGAGAAAACAAATGAAATTAACTCGTTATCACGGGAAAACGGCGGAAATAAAATGTATGAATGGATGGCCCTTTAGGGCTTCCGTACTTTTGAAAGTGAACCTGGGCCGTGATGTAGTCCAGCTCGATATTCATAGATTGAACAAAGGCAAGCACAATACTGGGTGGGTGTGCTTCTGCTTGCAGCCTGTTTCAGACCCTTGCATGTTTTCCCCCCCCCTGAGTTACGTCTTCCTGCTTTTCCACCTTTTCCTCCAGAGGTCTTTTACCATTGTTACTATCTGCATCCCAGGGAATCTTTTGCAGCCAAGCAAGGCTTTTAAAATGTCTGTCGTTCTGGTTTCAATGCTTAGAAGTGTGCTGAGGTCATCAGTTTTTAATTAACAAGCAAAAAGCACAGTTTAAGCAGAAGCAGTCATGTGCCATCTTCTCAATATTGACAGCTAGATGACAGAAATGATGGATGAAAGTGTCACAATTAGGTGATTTGAAAGCCTAATTTGAGAGAATATTGGAGCCATATTTTGCCAGTTTGTAACCCCTGCATATTATACGTCAAATATTAGTTGGTCACAACCTGGCTAGGAGTAGAAAATGCCTCATTCAGAGACACATACCAAAGGAGCACCCTGTAGACTCAAGTTGTGTGAGTCTGATATGGATACATGCATTCCAACCCACCCTTCCCCCCTCCCATTTTCCAAATGACTAATTGTTCCTGGGGGTTTTTCCTCTTATCCTTGCCCTTGGCCCTACATGACCCCTTAGCACCCACCCATCTAGCCAGACCAGAGGTGCTGTTAGGTTATTTGTTGTGCATTACGCACACACAAACACACACGCACACGCACACACACACACACACACACACACACACACACACACACACACACACAAACTGACCCCCTGCCTATCTGTGTTCGCGGATCACTTCACAGGACAAGCCCCTATCCATCTTTGCAGGGTCATTGTGGACCTGCCCTCGGCTGAAAAAGGAGCTTCATTCACAGGGGAGAACCCTTTCACTCAGTTCCTCTGGATGATAGCTGGAGGAAGGGAGGCCTTCACACAAATAACGTGTGTGTGTGTGTGTGTGTGTGAGAGAGAGAGAGAGAGCTGTTGAAGGTCACATTTAGAATGTGAAGAGGCATCAGGACTTCAAAGCTGGACATAGAATGAGGGTGAGGACAAGTGTCACCACTTCAACAGCCCTGCTAACTCCCACAGAAGCTTTGCTTTTAGGTGTTAATGCTGTTGTTAGCTGATGGCAGGACAACGGAATAGCCCTTAATATGCGAGAATATTTATTTGCAGCAAAAATATCCAAAGTTAGCAAGGTATAAAAACACTCTTATAAAAACCTACAGGCAACATAATTAGGAGGATAATCTGGTACACAAAAGCAGAGGAAATAATCACATGTTACAGTGTAATGGTTTGGTGGCAAAGGTCAGAGGAGGATATCAGTGAGCACACCCAAACACACACCAGCGAAACCACAGAATGAATGAAAGGCAGGTCGGATGAGATGGATGGATAGATTGATACTTTGTATTTCTTTTAACAAATCAATATTGTCCTGAGTGGTGCAAGACCTCGGATGCAGCACTGGTAGATCTGCCAAATAGTGTCACTTGTTTCACTGGAACATTTGCACATGGGGAGGCAAGTCCGACAATAAAATGTCCAAATCCCAGCAAATGAAAATAAGAAAAATGCACCATTATCGCTCATGGTTAGGGTAAGAGTAACTTGATATTTCCAGCATGTTGGTTGCTAGATGGAAGGTTGTTGTTGTTTCACAGATTAAAAAAATCACATATGAAACATATTCTATCTTTTATCGTATAAGAAATTTACATTACATTAGATTACAATACATTACATTACATGATATATGTATGTAAGAAGCATATTTTTATAGTGTTTGAGTTTGGACTTTGTTTTTTCAGCTTTATGTTAATAAAGCTTGTTTTTTTTCTGTTACCTGAATGCCTGTGTGTCTTGTAATTGCAACCTTGACACAAACATTGTGTGGTTACTTGCAAACATAAGCTTATGGCTACGTTAACCTGGCTGTTTGGGGCAGATAAACACTGCATGAGTAATGCAAATAAATACAGATGTTCCTGCCTTCAAACTCTCTTCACTGTTCATGAATGTTCATCAATTTAATTGTTCATGTAACAATTAAACAAGCAAGTATGCCTACACTAAGATGGATTTTAAAATCCATGGGGCTGTTCAGAAGGAAAAATGAATCCGACCCTCTGGAGGTAGCGTCATTTCTCATGGATCAGCTGGAAGGACACGGGAGGCTCCATGGATACACGCTACACCATCTCAACTGCATACAAGCCGGGTATGTTGTTACCCAAAGTACAGTGAGGCATTTGTTAAAGTTTCTAGACCCCCGTGTTGTTGAGCAAAGACAGAGAAATCGCCTGATGTGATGCATATACGTTAACCCTGGGCCTAATTTTATGTGGCATGTTGACTCATAAGACAAACTAAAGCCATTTGGTATATGTATAAATGGAGCAATCGATGGCTTTTCAAGACTGATGATTTGGCTTCATGCCTATTCAACAAACAGCAATCCTAAGATCATTGCTGGCTATTTCATAGCAGAAGTTGAGAAGAGGATGGGGACAGCTGCCAGAATTCGCACAGATTTCGGAACAGAAAATGTCACAACCGGATCACAACCACAGTAATTGTTATCTTTCTGGGTCCAGCAGTCACAATCAGCGGATCAAAAGCTGGTGGGCCTTTTTGAGAACGCATCATGCCCAACACTGGATGAATTGTCTCCAGGAGTTAGGACAAGGACAATGACTGTTTCTCTGGAAACTTCTTAGACAAGGAGCTTGTATTGCTTACTTGTCTGAACATCATCGAGGAATGTTATAGGTCTGTCTCTCATACTGTCCCTGTGTGTGTGTGTGTGTGTGTGTGTGTGTGTGTGTAAGGGAGAGAGAGAGAGGCAGTAAATATGATCAAACAAATGGTCAGACAAATATCAGTTTACCATCCATAATCATGAAATAAAATGAGGAAAATTTCCTTTAACAAGTTCAAGTCTGTATATTCAGATTTCAAAGAGCATAGTAAAAATACTAGCAACACATTCCATATCTTGCTGTCCAAAATGTATCAACATGACACACACACACACACACACACACACACACACACACACACACACACACACACACACACACACACACACACACACACATACATACATACATACATACATAGGAAATATTGTATATGATTAACTTGTATAAATGTTAATGTTGTGCTACTGTTACTTTGTTTAATTTATACTTGATGCTTTGACTTTTATTGTTGTGACAATTGTGCAAATAAAACAACATTTTAATTGAACTGAATTAGATTGAGAGAGAGCAGCCCAGACCGCAAAGAAACCTACACTGACTGCTGTAGCACCTTTTTTAGAGCCAATTTTTGCACTAAAATTATTGGTAAGCTGAGTACAGCCAGAGATATCAGAGAAGCTACTGGTTATCTTCATATAAATGACTTTGACTTTGTGTTGGTGGACACAGATATATTTATTCCTGATTTAAACATTTTTCCCATCATCCCCAGCGCCCACCTACCCCCTTTATCATTAAGACAGCATATGTCTGCATGTATCATATTGACTCAAAATAGGAAACATTACATTCATTTTTGTTCTCACTGGTATTTTTCTTCTACAGGAAGAGCTTCAGGAAGTTGCACATTTGTGGAATACCCATACTATCCGCAACAGCAAAAATGCAGTGGCTTTAAGTGGATGTCCCATTCCCATGTACATCGTCCCTCGTCTATTTGGAGCACAAGATCACCTAAAAGAGGACTCTCAGGAAGCGGTGGAGGCTTGTAAACAAGAGTGCCAACAGAGAGGAGCTTCTCCTTGCAATGAAACTGTATTCAGCTTGTGTTGTCTTATATTGGCAGAGAACTTTCTATTCTCTCCCACCACAGGAGATGAAGCCATAGAGCTGTATCTCTTCCTGAGAGCATACATACTTAAACACTTGTAAATTACCTCAAGAGCTCTGGAGCATAAAGGCTGGGCTACATTATGTCAACTGATGCCTTGGTTAGTTTTGAACATTATTTTTATGTGAGGAAAATATCAAAAACGAATCACAACCATAATGTTTTTGTATTTACCCCCCTTCTGTGCAGAAAAGAATAGTGTCTAAAGGGGTTTAACAAAATGTTTTGCCTACCCTCTTCATCTGCTCACTTAAAACTTAAACCCTGTCGTCAAGAATTTGTCCTATGTGTCAGTATAGTTCATGCAGTTTTATTTTCTGCTCATCATGATAAGAGGTCCTTGTTTGCCCAAACTCTGAGATCCACCTAGAATGGATGAAACTATGCCCTGTTGTTTTCCTCCTGTTATTTGTCTAATAAGAGGTTGTCCAAGTGCTTGATGCTGACATTTAAATTATCATTTAATACCATTAAGGGAGACCCCCCTTGCCCCTAGTGTGTACTTTGAGGAATGGTAGTGTCATGGTGATCTCAAAGTGATGGATCAGAAATGTGATATTTTGGAGTTTCAAACAAATTACTTTTTGTCAAATTGTAGGGATGCACTGGCCCTGAACTGAAAGGCTGATAAAATAAAGGGTTTAGTCTGCTAAGAGCTTATTTGAATCTAGCAACAGATCATTTAAAAGTATGATTTAATAATGAGTTCATTAAAGAGGGATGAATAGGATATAAAAATAAGACAATTGGTTTGCTAAGGTATTTAAAAATGTGCACACTGCTAAAATGTGTCTTAAAAACTGATTTTTATACACACACACATATCTATATCTATCTATCTATCTATCTATCTATCTATCTATATATCTATATATATATATATATATATATAAAGAAGAAATAAAGCATTTCAGAGAAAAAAGGATCTTATGTTTCATAATTTTCATTTATAAAGAAAAAAAGAGAGTTCTTTATTCTTGTTATGGTGTCATGTCATGCCCCACCCTCTATGAATACACAAAAATTAATTTTTCTGCCAGACCAAATAAGACAGTAAATATTCAGTTTGAAAGGTGCATCTGTGCATTTATTTTCAGTTAACCGTAGTAGGAACATGCAGAGCAGCCACCACGGTATCACAAAGTGATGTGTTCATTAAAATTAACAAAAAAGTGACAAAAACGAGTCTTTGATGTTATTGATACATGAATTATTGGAAATGAAAATTTTGCCACCCTCATGTTAAAATGGCTTTACCTCAGTGTAGTTTGAATGCATCTAACTTGACAAAATAAGTGAAGACACAAACGCATGCACACATACGCACGCAAAAGCACTCACGCACACACACACACGCACACACACACAAACACACAGGTCTTGTACTCATTGCTGTCTTTGGGAACTCATCAAAAGGTAACAGATTGAAAAGGCCTGTTTTGAACAAACTTGGCACATAATAAAAAGCTGTGTGTCTTTCTATAGTTATAAACATTATGTGAACCTCCAGCTCTCAAGCAGACAGGTACTTCAATGTAAACATTACTTAATGAAATGTCCAACAGTATCCTCAACAATACATCCAGATAAATGCTGCATTATTGATAACCAAATTTTTGTATATTACCTCACACATTCATTTTGTCAAGCTGTTCCTGACCTAAGCTATGCTGAATTTATAGGAGCTTTTAGACGCCAGTATTGTCCATTTCTGTGTGTAATTCTGGGTAGGAAGTGTATGTCCATGGCAGTTCCAGAGCTGGCCCACAGGTATGTGCTACTGGTCGTCGTGCAAGTCCATCTACTGGTGTGAACAGGATCTCAACCTTGTTAATACAGATAATATCTGTCCCTGTGACAAACTAACATCCTTCTGAGTCCTGAGTTCTGAGCATGCATGACGTGAGAGGTGGGAGAGGTTAAGAGCTCCTGGTCGCATAGGGCTTTTTTTTTAAATCTAAAATACGTTACTACCAAAAGTGCAAATCTAAAGCCATGAATTGAAAAGCACAGTGAATCGTAATCCCTACCAACTAAACAACGGAGGACAAGACAGAGCGGGATCGGTAAGGTGTAACAGAGACGCCAGGTGTGTATGTATACAAGATCCCAAACTGCAGAAATGCTGACAAACGCAGCAATATTCGACGAGTTGGACAGTAAACTTGATAAGCTCCTGGCATTGCAAACGGCGACAAACGCTCTCATGTCGTTTCTATCGAATAGAGTGGACTCAATCGATAACAAATGAACCCAAATGTGCTGTTGTATAAATAAGGTACCAGGAACATTTAAGTTGATATACCAGAATTATGTACATCTCTTGAACAGTCCAGTGTATGCTGTATGTATTTTTTAAATGTTTTTTTACTCATGGTTTCAAGGAAACAAGAATTAAGTTGATTCACCAGAATTATTATGTACATTCATTTTGATTATAGAATGTGAAGATCATGGCCCTAGGCAAAGGAGGGGGGAATTACGCCTTAGCAAAGAATGCTCCTTAAGGACGGAGCCTTAGGAGGCTGTAGGTTTAAGGGTTGTAAGGGGATAGGGGACGGCAAAGAAATAAATGTATGTGTGTTTGAGTATGAATGGTTGTTTAAGTGTGGGTTTGTCTTAGTTATTTGTCCTGCCATTTTATGTTGGGTTCTATTGACTGTAGCTGGAGGAGCGTTATCAAGAACATCAATTAGATTATTTCTTTATGGCTCATAAAAGTATTGCTCACGACTTGGACTTGGAATGTAAACGGACTACAGGAAGGCGCTAAAAAGCATAAGGTCCTATACCATTTAGGAAAATTATCCTCTGACATTGTCTTTCTTCAGGAGCTCCATTTTAAAACAGGCTAGATAGAGTACCTCAAGAGACAATGGGTAGGGGAAGCCTTTGAAGCAACACTTACATCTAGGAGTAGAGGGGTGGGCATCTTAATAAATAAAAGGCTACCTTTTAAATTAATACCACAACATCCAGATATATATGGCAGATACTTAGTAGTTAAATGTGAATTGTTTGGAGAGATGTATACTCTTGTCAATATCTATAAACCTCCTATATCTGATATGTCCCTTTTAAACAAGATACAGACCATTTTAGACAGTGCCCCAACTGGGGTCATTATATTCGGGGGAGACTTAAATAATATCTTTAGTTCAAAGGACAGCTCAACAACAACCACAGAGGTAAACCCACCAAATAAACTCCTAAATTTTTCAGAGATCTCAGGCTATAAAATGAACATGGCAAAAACAGTGCTGTTGGCCATAGACTCCTGCAAAAAGGACTTGGAGAAGTTTGCACAATTTCAGATACAAAAAAAATATATAAAATATCTTGGAACTTATATTAGTCATGATAAGACCCTGTTGTATAAAGATAACCTTTTTCCACTTGTCCCACTTTCAACAGTCATCGAAACTGACCACCAACCTCTTGTCACAATCATAAAGAAGCCAATCCACACAGCTCCCGCACGCCTGCAAAGAATGCTGCTGCAGTTACAAGCCTACGACATCACACTGGTCTACAAGAAGGGTAAGCACATGTACCTAGCCGACACCCTTTGACGGTCCCCAGACATGAGTGCTTCTCAAGCATCAGTTACAAATGACACATTTGAAGTAATGTCTGTCAGCTACATTTCAACGGGCCCACACAGAGCACAAGACCAAGTCTTACAGACCCTCAGCACTGTCATTCAACATGGTTGGCCTGACAAAGAGCGCCAGCTTCCCCTACCTAGTTGTCCTTTCTTTCACTATAGAGACGAGCTGGCAAAGGAGGATGGCATTGTTGTTAAGGGTCACAGAACTGTCATTCCACACTCCCTGCAGCGAGAATACATCGATATCATGCACAAAGGTCACCCAGGTTCGGAGTCGACAAGGGCAGGGCTAGGATGACAGTCTTTTGGCCAACAATGAACAGAGACATCACAGAGAAGCTGCTGTCATGCTCGGTCTGCAATAGTACCCAAGCACACCAATCTGATGGGGGTATCTACAGGTATCTACTTTTCCTGTCAGTAACAGACTACTAGCACCAGCTCCAAAGAACACAAAGCAGGTCACCATCACAGGTGATTCTTCAGCACTCTACCAGCGTGCAGCAGAGACCTGCAGTTTACTCTTCTGCCAAGGTAACACACACGAACACACCATATGTGACACGAGCAGGTCAAATTTGTAAGCCAAACCCAAAGTATGGACAATGAACTCTGAGTATTAACAGCCCACAGACCAGAGACTATCTTCAAAAGAGGAACAGAGAAGTACATTGGACTCTAGGGTCTCTTATGTGTAACTGTTGTGTTCATAGTAGAAAACAAAGAGATGGGGAGACTTTGTTGCATTTTGTTGTAAAGGTTCTGTTTAAAAAAAAAATTAAAAAAAACTTTGGAAAAGAGTTTTTGCACTCCATTGCTCTCTAATTGAAATATTCACAGTTACCATTGATGTACTTTATCCATTTGATGTTGTCATGTTGTTCATACAGGAAGTGATCATTCTACAATATGAAAGTATAAATTAGATGGTTAAGTTTGTGTTCATTTTGTTATTGAAACTGCTGCTGGTCTGCATTGGCTACAGAAATGCCTACAGTTAAAGCAGCCATGTTAGACATCATTTGCATGTTAATGCGTAACCACATGTGTTTGTTTCCTTATAGAAGCACCAACTAAAAGTTGATGATGTAGCCCATTCTGGTGTTCTGTATGAACCTCATCAGACATCGTAACCTGACTGAATGCGCATGCGCAGCATGTTGCCGCTCGACGCTTAGCCATGTAAGCTAAGTAATCAGACCAGCAGCATGAATGACTGAAACCCCAGTGGAAGGCAACGTCATGTGTATTCACTCTGTGGATGCTGACCGGCATGCTTAACCTACTCTGGCAGAGGCATTACAAGCGGTCATTAGCAGAGGAGAAAGGGTCTGTAGTGGGGCATGTTATTTAGCATGGATGAATGTTACAGTGGGGAACGCACCCCACATTATTACAATATTAATTATCATGATTTAATATGATACTTTTCATGTTATTACAATATAAATTGTCATGTTTTAAAGTGATAGTGTTTGTTTTTTTTCTTGTGTAGCAGCAATATGCTTCTGTAGCCTTGCATCCTGGTTGTTTACTGTTATTTTTAATCTGTCTATGCAATCAATCACTATTAGGACTAGCGTGCTAGTAGTAGAACATAGCAGCTTCGCCCACTCCCATTCTGCCGCACCACCACCACCAGATTTGGTCTAAATTCAGCTTTACATTTTCCTTAACAAATGGAAACAGATTTAAATGAATAATCAGGAAATATCTAGAGACAGATCCATCGAAAGAGTTCACCAAAGACGAACAATTTTAACATATTTACTAATGTATATTCAGGGGATGGATTGGCATTTTTTCAATACTGGGAGGGGACATGATCCCCCCAAAGAATGCGTGGTTACACCCTAGAATGAAAAGATAAAGGAGAAACAAGTAAACTAAACAAAAGGGGATGAGGGGTATAAAGGCAGGGAAGAGCTCTATCAGTAAGCTTTTATTTTGTATTGTTACTTTTTAAATATTTTAGCTGATACTGTAGTGCTACCATTACGGAAGCTTATTGCATTCACTTGATAAATTTTTTTTTTGGTTTGTTTTACTGAGTAATTATTTGTGTTTTTCTGAGTAATTTATTTTTTTGTCTGTTTTTTGGAATAATTTTTTCTGTTTTTCTGACTAATTTATTTTTTGTCTGTTTTTTGGAATAATTATTTCTGTTTTTCTGACTAATTTTCTTTTGGTCTGTTTTTTGGAATAATTTTTTCTGTTTTTCTGACTAATTTTTTTTTGGTCTGTTTTTTGGAATAATTTTTTCTGTTTTTCTGACTAATTTTTTTTTTGTCTGTTTTTTGGAATAATTTTTTCTGTTTTTCTGACAAATTTTTTTTTGCCTGTTTTTTGGAATAATTATTTCTGTTTTTCTGACTAATTTTTTTTTTCTGTTTTTCAGAGTAATTTTTTTTTTTCTGTTTTTCTGACTAATTTTTTTCCTGAGTTTACAGAGCATTTGAAGATCCATTCATTCATTGAGAGCTCGACTTCATGGTTACAAACATGACCGACTTGTTCAGTTTAATCAAGTTTTACTTTGATCTGGGTTTAAGACACTGGGAGATAGTCCTGTCTTTAACTCATATAGATGGTATTATCATTAGTTTGTCAAGGCATGTATGCGCTAATCTGACTCTCGCTAGATGCATTTCGTTCCGCCTGGCTCCGCCTGGCTTCACTCACTGGCGAGAGTCAGGTTATGTATGCGCGGGACGGGCAGGAGTCGCCATAGGTCCACGACATGGTCCACGGGAGAACGGGGCTGTATTCGAAACCGCATACTACCGTACTGCCTACTACATACTGCGCCGTATGTACTGTATACTGCATACTGAATGTGGGATTCAGTATGCAGTATACAGTATGCAAGTTTCCCAGAGTGCATTTCGCGGCAACCGGCAGTGGTGGTGGTAAAGCTGCTAAAAGCTGTTTTAATTCTCGCTTTAGCGCTGTTAATACATCACTTTCTTAAGTTTTAATATTTTTTTATGCGAGAAAGTACCTATTTAGATCCTTAATATACGATTAGTTTATCCAAACGACGCCTGTTTGTAAATTTATTCCGACGTTTTCAGAAATGTGAAGAGCCACCTGTGGGACCAGCGCTCCGGGAGGTCTCAGAGACCGTTTCCTGATGTGATGGGCTGGTCAACCTTCGTCTCGCGGGAGTTCGAAGTATCTCGATATTTCAGAAAAAATATTACTCCGAAAAACAGGGGGGAAAAAATTACCACGAAAAACAGAATTAAAAAAATTACCACGAAAAACAGAAGAAAAAAAAAATTACTCTGAAAAACAGAAGAAAAAAAATTACTCTGAAAAACAGAAATAATTACTCCAAAAAACAGACAAAAAAAATTAGTCAGAAAAACAGAAATAATTATTCCAAAAAACAGACAAAAAAAATTAGTCAGAAAAACAGAAATAATTATTCCAAAAAACAGACAAAAAATAAATTTGTCAGAAAAACAGAAAAAAATATTCCGAAAAACAGACAAAAAAATAAATTACTCAGAAAAACACAAATAATTACTCAGTAAAACAAACCAAAAAAAAATTTATCAAGTGAATGCAATAAGCTTCCGTACTACCATACACTACATAATTAGATGATATATATCTGGGCACTTTATAATGGTGTGAGATTATGGACTTCTATGAAATAGAAAACAGCTAAATTCAATGTTGGTGGTTAATTGCGGCACATATATTTAGATATTTAATTCAATAGTTTTATGTTTGAATTTGAAGTTATTTTCTATTTGAATTGTTCGCAAAATACTGTAAGTAGTAAAAAAAGGTAAAATAGGTGTTTTTTAGCCAAAAAAGTACGGTATATCATGGGCCTCTGCCACAAAGCTATTATAGATTAGTTATTGAATCAACATAGATAATTTAAACTTTTTAATATTTTCAAATATGTGATCTGGGGCACTTCCTCCAGCTGAAATTGCAAAATGTCATCAAACGACCATATTTAATGCACCATATTATGTGAATTGACATCTACTCTGTCAAATAAAATTTTACGTAAGAACCCCCAAACCGAAGTAAGGTTTTAATTTTTAGATCAACCACTTACCTAATTATTAGTTTACATACAACTTAAATGCCTTATCTAATAACCACAACTAGGTGTAATTAATCAGAATTACAGTAAAGAAATAGGTTCTGGCTTCTATATCACAAGATTCAGCACAACACACTGGCCCAAATGTCGGACATCTGAAATGTTTAGGTTCAACTGTGTTGGAAGACGCAACCTGTGTTGGAGTTGGCGGTCTGAGGATTGGACGCCATCAGATACTCTGATTAGTTGTGTGCTAGCTATTCAATGACCATTCTGATTGGCGGTGTGCTAGCGAATCAGCGCGGTGTGTGGGAGGGGCGGAAGTGACGATGGTCTGCACTCCGTCATTTCCTATTTTCATGTTTTGGATTACTGGCACAAGACTAGCGCCACCCGATGTTAAGGAGACTTATTGCATCTTGTGCAAGTGCAGAACGTACACGCTACTGTGTAGTTGGCAGTAGTTGAGGTAGTTCGTTTCAGTGCAACTTTTCTGCTGAACGGGTCAGACGAGAGGCAACAGAGTGGTCGGATAAAGGCAGTTGGCCGTTGGTTTGAGTCTGGGTGGTGTGTGGGCCCCTTATGACTGTATATTGGCCTATGTGTTCAGGGCTGGACTCTTATCAAACATGCAAAGTTTGGTCCAGATGAGTTTCTATCCATTAGCAAGGCAGCACTGCCCTCTGGTGAAAGTACAATGAAAAGTGAAGGCAGTTAAGCTGTTCTTTCGGCATTTAGCAATAAAAGCACCCACTATTGCCCGATCTGCACTCAATTTTGCACAAACCCTCATTGAGCCATGGAACACAATTAGCAGAAGTTTTGTGGTAATTGGACTGTGTTTAGTCAAGATTGAAGACTGTGTGTTTTTACCACAATGTGCAGGAAATTGTTGTTTTATATTTTGGGCGATTTTTGGACGATTGTTATTTAATAACTTGAATATTCTTTGGACTATCAAAATTCTTTAGATAACTTTTTCTCAGGAGGATCCACAGATGCTACATACAAAGTTTGGTGCAAATCGGTCGAATCGCCTAGTAGAAGTTTCTTTTTAAAAAAAGTACGTTTTTAATTTGTCGTGATTTTGCGAATGGAAATTCACCGCGAAATTCAGCTCAATTGAGGGAACACGTAGACATAAGGATTAAAAATGTGCAACATATTATGTGGGAGTTATGCGCCAAAAACGCATTTGTCTTGATAATAGCACCACCTGCTAGTCATTTTTGGTCTGTGAGATACAGGGGCCAGTCTATACCACCCCTGTGAATATCATGGACCTAATTGTTATGGTGTGGGCACAGTGCCAAATATTAAATTAGACTGCCACCAGAGCTCCACCTAGTGGCGGATCGGTAATACCTTCATCGAATATCCTCAGGAGGGCATTGACAATAATTGTACCAAGTTTTGTGTTAATCCGACCAACTAATGTTGACATATAAAATACTTCAATTTAAAGAGCGCCACCTAGGGGTCATCGGCCAAAATTTTGCAGAGAGCCTTAGGGGCTCATGGGGAAGTAGTAACTTTAGGCCCCGTCCACACGTACCAAAACAATCTTTTTTTTATCCGTCTTCCTTGGCATTGTTTCAAGAATATTTACGTCCACACGAATCCACTGTAAACGACTCAATATGCTGTAGTTCATATGCCAGGCCTATAGGTGGTGCTGGAAATGCAACAAAAATGGAGAAGAAGAGACGGAGCATGGGCATAAAGCTTTAGCGCTGTATACAAACAGACAGCCGATGGAGAAACCGAACATAACAAGAAGAAGATGAAAAGGGCTTGTCGGTTGTCCATAATCCTTTTTTGCTCAGCGTAGTGGCAGAGGAGTGTTATATTTTACCCAAGTAAGCCTAATAGGCTCAATATCTTCTGCAGCACGAACACAAGCATGTAGTCCGCCATTGTTGTTGTTGTTGTAATGCGACGTTGTGGGGTTCAGAGGTCAAAGGCGAGAGGTCGAGGGGTGGGGCGATGACGTCATCGTTTTGAAAAGTATGCGGATTCACCGTCCACACGAAAACGCAGGGGCTGCGTTTTCGAATTTCTCCAACCTGAGACCCGTTTTCAAAAAAGTGCGTTTACAGGATCCGTGTGGACGGTCGGCCAAAACGATGCAAAACATGTGCGTTTACACAAAACAGCGTTTTCGTGTGGACAGGGCCTGAGTTTCATGTCATTCAGACACAGCAATGTGGAGATATGCAACACTTCCTGTTTGGAACGAAATCTGCAGGAAGTTGTTATTTAATAACTTGAATATTCTTTGGACTATCAAAATTATTTTAATAACTTTTTGTCAGGAGTGTCCACAGATGCTGTGTCCAAAGTTTGGTGCAAATCAGTGAAATTACCTGGGAGGAGTTCAAAAAAATTATAGGCCAAAATGCACTTTCCTTGATTATAGCGCCACCTAGTGGTGGAAATTCAGCATGACAATAGATTATAAAATTTTTCGCCAGGTGTTACATATATTCCAAGTTGGTGAGTTTTGGGGTATGTGCAGGCCGTGAAAAATGCGATAATTAAATAAAACAAAATCATTACAAAAACAATACGAACCTCGGTCCCTAAATATGGGTATTGAAGAAAAAAATTGACCAGATAGTGCAAACCAGGGGCGATTCTAGGGTCAGAGCTTTAGCTTTTTTCACCCAATGAGCCCCACTGCCACCACCCACCCTTTTTTCACACAAAAACAAAAAATATGTCTATTGAAATATAACTTTATCATTTTAACATTGGTTCAACTAACTCCAAAATCCAGATTTTTTTTTTCTTTTTTTCTTTTTGGAGACCTTTCCAGAACACCAGCTTTATTGTGACAGTTCACACAGACAGCCCCCTGTAACAAACACAAAACCTTCTTCACTCAGCTGGTTTTCCTAACCGTTCACTCCATGTGCCTCCTTCTGTATCAACAGTCATTAGATTAGATTAGATTAGATTAGATTAGATTCAACTTTATTGTCATTGAACAAAGTAACAGGTACTTGGACAACAAAATGCTAAATAATTAATAATAAAATAAGCTTCACATCACTTCACATCATACTGTCATATGTCCATTGGTCACTGGCAGGCCACACACACACACACACACACACAGCAGGTCTATATATATAGGCTATTTATAACACACAGGTATGAGATGTGTGAAAGATAACTCCTACTCTCTCTCTCTCTCTCTCTCTCTCTCTCTCTCTCTCTCTCTCTGTGTTTGTGTGTGTGTGTGTGGCCTGACATTGTAAGTGGCCCCTAAAAAGGGGCTAGCCTCACCCATGGTGTAAACCAGAAATGAGTTTTGTATAGAGGTATTGCACAGTGCAGAGTGAGGTCTGTTGGGAGCAGTGCTGGTTGTACAGTCTGACAGCAGCAGGAAGGAAGGACCTGCGATACTTCTCGTTCACACGCTTAGGGTGTATTAGCCTATCGCTGAAGGAGCTGCCCAGTTCTGAGATAGTGGCCTGTAGGGGGTGGGACTCAATGAAGGAACATCACATGGTGCTGCAAATGAATGAAAACAAAGGCAAAAGCATAGGCCTTGATGTGGTAAAACTCAGCCTTGTCATATAATTTATTTTCCAGCCGTGCACTCCGTCTCGGTATGATCAGCAGTCTGAACCAGTCTGTGCCCTGCTTGTTAACCTTGTGTGTGTGTGGTTTCACTTTAGCCTTCCCCTGTCCCTTTAAACACTTCCTTGTCCTGTTACCATAAAGCTGCTAGGAGAGCCTCACTGCAAAAGTCACATGCTCTAGCTCCCTTTGTTTCTCAGAGAAACCTCCGTCTGTGTATGAAAGAAACGGAGAGAACAGAACATGTTATTGAGAAAGTCATATCTAAGGGAAACAAACTGGATCAAAATGACAGTTAAAAGTTACTCTAACTTTATGTGTCCGCAAGATATATATTTTATTTTCCAACAGACTTGGAAACATGTTACAAGACACTCTTACTAAATAAAGTAAAGCAGTTAAGAAAAAAGTTTCCCCTCATACTTTATGACATGCATATACTATACAGATAAACTACTTGAGTAATACAAGATTTGTAAAAGGGTATCAGGCAATATAGGGCTTATGGTTGTGGAAAAAGCTTAAAACCAAAACACAAAAAGTGTTTTGGAACCATACAGTTAGAGTGAATGTGAAACATGGAAAATTAAGCACATCCACAATTGAGAAAATGATTTACATGCATGGTTAATATGTACTTTGCATTACAGAATAATATTTGAATCACTCACAACAACAAAAGACTTGATATGTTCCTGTGTGACTCTTCAGGCATTACGGTAGTCCACCCAATAGCCCAGAGAGGAATTCAAAGAATGTGAAAGCTCCAATTCATATTGAAACTAGATTAAAATGTGTACAACTTAACACCAAATGTTGGTTTTAACTGGAGTAACTAAATACATGGCTACCAACCAAGTTGTAATTGTCAAAATATATGGCACTGTTAGATTCATTGATCTGTCCACTCCTGTCTGACTGAATGTTTTCTTGCTGCGGGCAAATACAGCAGCAGAGATTGAAAATGCCCCAGTCACTTATTTGAAATACATACTGGGCCTAAGGATAAGGGTTATCAATAACAATGTAAATTTTTCCAGTGCACTGAACTTTTCCCCACATGAAAAGTTACACAGACATCTGCCTAGTAACAGCGATTCCTCCCATTGGTCCAACTCCAAGAGTCTCCTCCTGTCTGTGTGTGTCTGGGTGTGTGTTAGTAGTATCTAAACTTTACTATTTGCACTCTAACATTACTCCAGTATTGTGCTGAGCTTTTGAGTGCTATGTAAATAATCAGTTTTCCTGAGCAAACTAGGCTGACTCAGGTCCAAAAAATAAATTGCAAATGTCTTTTTGCAGTAGTCAGTAGCATATATATCTCCTCAATTACACTAATGATTGATTAAATAATAATTCATATATGAACTAATAAACTCCCTGTTTGAATTCCAGTTGTATTCTTTTATAACTTCAATGTGCATACACAGCTTATAGTTGTCAACAATTAACAATTTTCATTATCTAACTCTATCAGTCATGTATTACATTACACATATTCTCAACCCAGTCACCAGAATAAAATGTTGGCACGGCTTTTCCCTGTCCTATCCCCAGGGTTATTTGGATTACGAATTAATAGAAATAAATGAAGCTGCACTGTATGTTTCAGACTGCACTATTGTCCCATGTGCTCACCTCATGCTCAGCACAGTTGAGGGAGCTGCTGCTTTCATTGGCCTGATCCCAGTGTCCACACTCCCAGACTCCCAGACTTTGAGGCATGTTCCCGGTTAGTCTGCGAGGGTTTAAGGCTGTCCCACTGTCAAACCATCAAGAGGGCTTTCTCACAGCCATTTTGAATCCTTTATGGTCACTTTCTGTAAGTCTGTATTTCTGCATACTTTATCTGAGGGAATTACCCACAGTTCTTAGTGTTGTAACATTAAACACAAGGTTAACCTGGGTTACCAGGGGAAGCCAGAAAACGTTTAGAATCAAACAGACAATAATCCAGATGTTGTTGCTCTCGAATAGCCTATGATTAATTGCATTATTCTGTATGCCAGGTTTTTTTTTTATTCACAAACATACACTTTCCAAATTGCTGCCTAAGACCTGTTATTTTGTCCTGGAACTGATTATTTTTCACTCAATGTATTAAACGAAACAAACAAACAAACAAACCAATTTTATTTTTATTTATTTATTTTTTTTTAAATATTGTGGAACTTTTTTTGCCCCTGAGACATCTGACTTAATGTTCAGGGTATGTGTGTACTCCTGTTTTTTGTGTTCAGTAATATATATTTTCAAATGGAAAACAAGAAGTCCCAAACCCATGAGGTAAAAAGGAAAAATGTTGCAAACAGCAATGGGACATCATTGCTGTTTCATTTCGGGCCCTTGCACAATTCAGACACTAAGGTTATGTTAACTAAATCCATGCAGGTTCAGGGTTTTAAGGCCTAATGGGGGGGGGACGACACTTGGAATGGGCCATTGAGTCTTGTGGACAGACAGAGGAGGAAAGAAGGGGTGGAGGCCCTTATCGCCCCCTACCGTCGCTAAACTGCCACCCTCCCCCGGTCAGCTCTCCTCCCCGGGGACAGACGTCCCCCAGACTCGGCCCCGGACCTCCCATGTTCTCCACAGACGCTACCAGGCTATAGGAGGAGGGGCAGGGCGGGCGCGGGCCTCCCCCCTCTCTCTTATATGTAGGCTATAGAAGCCCTTCCTCGCGCGCCCTGCAGCAGACAGCTTGTCTCTTTGATCCTCCACCTCTTAACAACAGCTGACGTCATCGCGCGCACCCACCCACCTCCTCAGCGCGCTCTCGCCGACAAACTTTGCGTGTGTGTCCGCGCGTGTGTTCTTTGTATGTGTGTGCATGTCCGTACATGTGCGCGTTTGGTGAGCGCGAGGCAGGGGTTTTTGTTTAGCAGGGGGAAGCGGTCTGTGATCCAGACAGAAGGCTCGCCGCACACCGGAGGAGCAACAGCACACTGTAGCAGTAACCCAGCGAGAAGAAAGTGATTTAAAATTACCGGACTACAGCCGTCTGTCTGCCGGGGCCTGTTCCTTCCCCGGTGTAGTAACATTGTGACACGGTGATACTAAAACTGAGTACCGACGGTGATAAAAATCAAACCACAATTAGCCTACTATGGAGGACCAGCTGCTGTGCTGCGAGGTGGACTCCATCAGGAGAGCCTATCAGGACGTCAACCTGCTCAACGACCGAGTTCTACACACCATGCTGAAGGCAGAGGAAAACTACTTACCGTCGCCAAACTACTTCAAGTGTGTTCAGAAAGAAATTGTACCCAAAATGAGGAAAATAGTTGCCACCTGGATGCTAGAGGTTGGTTTTTGACAAATTTACTTGAACTTTCCTCTTTGCCCGAGTTTCGCTATTGACTTGTTGGTTAGGCTGTCGCTGGCTTATATGCACGGGCTAAAACACGAGAAATTAGTCCTCATGTGAAAGTTGTGAGTCGTGAGAGATGACTGTTATTTCACTGTGCATGTTACATAAACGCTCTGAAAAGTAGCCTATGTCCTCAGAGTGCTGGGTGGTCCTTCGGCTATAAGAGGAAATATTGGCTACAGCCTGCCCCAAGTTTCCACTGTGAAAAGGCCTTCCTTTGTCATTGATTATTTCTTAGAATAGGACTATATTTTTAGAAGGTCAAGAAATGTAATTAGCCGAGGTTACATGGAGAAAATATTCTAAAATAACACCAATGTACACGTATGCAGTCTTGGCCTGTGCCAGTATTGCGCGCCATCTTTGTTGTCGCACATGAGAAGGATTTTAATATCATTAAAAATCTATAACATCTGCAAAAATGACAGTAACTTGGTTAAATAAGCCAGAAATGCATCTATATCATAAGATGGTTACTCATTGACTACAAAAGCTTGTTCGACTGGTATCAACTGGTGAAGTTTGTTTTGCTTCACGAAATCCAGTGCTATCCATGAAGGTCGCTGAGGAAAAAAGGACATTTTTTAAAGTGCGAAAGTATTAAACTTCATTTTATCTTTCGGGTTTGATAGATTAGATGTTTTTTAACATTAACGTGGACTTTTAGATTGAATTCTTCATAGATTTATATTTTTTATTAATTTCTGAAATTGTGCATCGGAAAGCCGAGGCGAAGAGTCGCCTTCAGCACGTGAAAAAGCCAAGTCTGAGATTTTTTTTTTCATTAATTCATACGTGTCACAATTCGACACATTTTACCCAGATCCGATCAAGCATTCTTTAAGGATCATTTACATGTGAATTGTACATACCCTGATATTTTTTAAATATTTATAAATATTTTTTGAAAAGATGACGATGTTCAAATTAGAGTGAAACTTGCATCGACGCCACCTCTGTGTCTCAGTCAGAACTAGCCGCAAACTAATTCCAGACTGTTGTCATTACAGCCTCTGACTTATTTATCCTATAGACTGGACTTTAAATGTTTTCATTTGAGGTTAAAAATGTATTTCGTGTTGAATGGCATATTACACATGGCATTTAAACTCTGAACTGGAATGAATTAGATGCTTAAAATATTTATATCAATTTCTGTTCGGATGATTGTGGATAACACTGCTATTATGTGCAAACAGCTGTGCACAGGACAAGACTACATAGCCACTGTGTGCTAAGACTTGATAAATCACATGAACGGGGGAATTTTCTTGCAGTAATTGACGGCAACCTCTTCATGCTTTTCTCACCTTCCAGGTCTGCGAGGAACAGAAATGTGAGGAGGAAGTTTTTCCACTGGCTATGAACTATTTGGACAGATTTTTATCAGTGGAGACCACCAGGAAAACAAGACTACAGCTTTTGGGAGCTACATGTATGTTTCTAGCATCCAAGATGAAGGAGACTGTACCCTTAACAGCAGAGAAGCTCTGTATCTACACGGACAACTCGGTCCAGCCTGGAGAGCTGCTGGTAATTGAGTTCTGCAGACACGGATGTTGCATAACACATACAGTACATGAGCAGCATGCACCGGAGACCACATGACCAGAATACCAAGTGTTTGTAGTTCATCTGGTTTGTAAGTGACACCGTGGTTGGAAAGTATAGATGGCATTGAAATTTCGTAGATAGATTTTTGGGATAATAAAGGAGGAAATGTAGCTTTGATGCAGCAGCATCTGAATGGCTGCCTGTGACTTCCTCATGGCAACTAGAAGGCCTACCTGCTTTCATGAATGGTTTCAGTGACTGCCAAGAAAACACTGATTCACAGCAACACCTAGTGGCCATAAGACAGAAGTACAGGCTATTGGCAATGAAACTGAACATGAAGAACTACAGATACTCTTGTCTTTAGTGTTTGATAAAAATCACAGCAGATATAGCAGGAGTACATTTTTCTCTACAAGTAAGTGGGTCAGTATGAGTGAATGCCTCTGGTCTGGTCCATCCACAGCAAATGGAGCTGCTGGTTCTCAACAAGCTGAAGTGGGATCTGGCTTCAGTCACACCTCAAGACTTCATCGAGCACTTCCTGTCCAAACTGAAAATCTACCAGTCCACGAAGCAGATCCTCAGGAAACACGCCCAGACCTTTGTGGCTCTCTGTGCTACAGGTGGGACAGCCAGCTTATGTCCTGATAGTTCAAATCCAATTCTTATATCGTTATGTTCACAGTCAAAACACTCCCTTAGATGAACATTTAAGTCTGCTAAAATAATTCTGAAGGACATTTACAGTATTTTTCATGTAAATGTATTGAATCGCTCTTGTTGCTATATAGGGTTTAGGGCCTTTTTGGATTCCAGTAACCCCAGTTTGGGTCTACTAGTTTTTGCCCCACTTCAGCCTAGTTTTCCAGTCATCTTTGTCATTCTGATTGCCATGATTATTTGGTAAATAGGTTTTTTCATGTTATTTTCTATGGGAAGAGCGCAGGAATACTGTCTGCTTGACATTTGGTTTGTATTTGTTAAATGTAAGGCAAGGCCTAACAGAAGGAATACAGTGTAGGAGCTTGTTGGGTATAAATGAATGGTATAGATGAATGGTGCTGTTCATTTAAAGACAAGTAAATATAATGTAATCATTGTCAAACTGCGCTGTAGATATTCCATGTTGTAACACATGCTTTTTCACAGATGTCAACTTCATCGCCAGTCCTCCATCCATGGTGGCAGCGGGCAGCGTGGTGGCTGCTGTTCAAGGTCTCTATCTGAAGAGCCAAGATGCCTCTTTGTCATCACAGAACCTCACCAACTTCCTGTCACAGGTCATTCGCAGTGATCCGGTATGCAAACACTATTTCTTCCAAACAGATATTTGCATGTGGAAAAAGCTTTTAATGTTGGCAGAATGATGGTGTTTACTCAGTGTTGACTGTGTGGTTGCAGGACTGCTTGCGGGCCTGTCAGGAGCAAATAGAGTCCCTGCTGGAGTCCAGCCTGCGGCAGGCTCAGCAACACAGTAGCACAACAGAGACCAAACTTGTGGACGAGGAGGTGGACCTATCCTGTACCCCAACAGATGTCAGAGACATCAACATCTGAATTGACTGACGGCTATGTCTCACGATGAGCTGATGCCTGAAGAAAAGTAGTCAGCAGAGGGTGGTGAAGGATGGGCTGGGGAGGAGGTGCCCCTTCCCCATCTTTCTGGTGGGCTGCTATCATGGCTGACATGCCAATCACATGCCTATTGTCCCAATCGACTGCCACGATGGGACCAAGCGCATCCCGCCAGCCCCACAACAAACCCCAAGTTACATTTCTTGCCAGTGTCCTTCTCCATCCAGGGAAAAAGGCACACTACAGAAATGTACAAGAGAGAAAAGACACTAAATACTGATGGCCTGCATGCGCTGGAGTTGAAGCCACAAAGCAGACATTTTAGTAGATATTTCCTGTTATTCCCTCAAATATTAAACTAGGAATCTTAAAATTACCACTCATCTTGGCTACTAAAACATCCCAAAATGTCATGCACAGTACGTCCTTGTTGCTGTTTTCAGGTCTTTACCTGAAATCTGACTTGTATCAGAAGAAGAGGCTTTTTTCCAATTTCTCCTCTGTTACATATAGAATGTTTAGACTGTGTGTCCAAGCTCCTGTGTTTGTCTTGTTGCAGTGTAGACATTCATTAATCCATGTTTGATTATGTTTAGTCACTTTATTTTATATCATTTTACACCTCTTCATCAGTTAGTGTTATACCTCTTTTCTTTCAAGCTTTTTTGTTTTTCCAAACCAAGTTATTGGGAGACGCTCCGTTAATTTAACTCTGGTGACGGTGGATTGCTGATGTAAAGGTTTGGACAAATGTGATTCTTTGTACATTCACAACATTCACTTTACCCATTTCAGTTTGCTGTTATTTGATGAGATCAAATCGATGCACAACTCAGCAGAGCAATCCACAGTCTGTTTTTTCTTTGTTCATGTAACTACACCTAAATCATTCCAACTTTGTTTTTTTTTTTTTAAAAAAAAAAGCACTTTTGGTCAGCGCTGCTGGTCCTCTAAAATAATCACAGTGATAAGGTTTGTAAAGCAACAAGGAAATGGAATGGAAGTTTACGCAGGAGGCTTTTGGTGATGGAGAGTCAGTGCCTGCAAACAGTGGCTCCTGGATCTGATTCATCTTAATATGACAAAATGATTTACCAGTATGGTAAAAATGCTCGAAAATAAGACTGAATGCTGCTTGACACTGTCATGATTCTCAGAATGCCGGTGGCTTGCTGTAGCTGCCCTCCAAGTCATAGATTTGAGTTTTAGTTCAACAAATGTATCATACAAGCAGAGCTGCTCTTGCGTTTGAATAAATGCCATTGCTTTAGTTGTATCTCAGTGTGCAGAGCCAAAAGCTTAAGGTAAAAGTAAAAAAGTGTTATCTTAATTAGTAAAATAATACTTAGATATAGAGCAAAACATTATTTATTTTTAGCTTGCATTTTAAAGAATTAACTGTGGCTCCGCCTACTGATATTTAACTACCTGTGGCTCCAGAGCAGCCCTGCAGCCAGAAATATTTTAAAAATAAAACTAAAACCATACATCAAATACTGCTTATGGATTATGGGAAGGGGATGAAGCTAAAAGAAAAAAAAAGGGGGGGGGTTGGAGACTGTTGATATAAGACATAATTTTGCACAAAGCTAAAGGACGTGGGCTGCATTTCTTGGGGACTTGCCAAAAAAAGTGGAGAGCAAAGCTGGCAAGAGCACAGAGGGTTTGAAAGGAGGCAAAAGTGGCAAAAAGGGTGACGGCTCAGCAGGGGGATTCGTCTTAATGCTGTAGAGTTTAAGTCAGGGTTCCTACACCGGTAATGAAAGTTATCTAGACCTAGGCCTTTCTTCAAATCTAATTCTGGAAGAAAGTACTGAGTTCTTGAAGTTTCCAGCTGTGTAGGGGCCCTGTCATTTAGGTTTCTGATTGTACATTAAGGATAGAGAGTAGGAGAGAAACACTCCTTGTTTTCTGCTGCTATAGAAAATAAATCCCAGCTGCATTTTTAAAAAGAAGATGACAAAAAATGTAATGGATTAAAAACAATGCTTTTCTGTTGTTTGCTGCTACATTTTTGGTTGAATTGTTTTATATATATAAACGTCAATATACTGCCATTCTAGGTTTGAATTTTCTACTAGAAAATTGTGTTATTGACATCCTCATTTGTGTTTTTTATGTAGATTTTATGTTAGCAGTTTTTTGTTTGTAATTTCATATGATTTTCCAAACTACTCCAAAAAACAAGGACAAATGAGACGATGTACAGATATGCTTTGATCCACAATACCTCATGTGACAGTCAAGATCTATCTCTAATTTTTAGTCTTTTTATTTGTTTAGTTCGTATTCTATTATACTTGCTGGTTCAGTGCCTACTAGCTCTGTTAAATCTGCTTGTGATGAAGCATCCATGATGGAACCCAGCAAGTCTAGGGCACGCTTTGATACTGGTGCCATAACAGAAAATGGGATATATATAACTCTGTTGAGTGTTAAATTGTCTCAATGAAAGAGACTTTATCCCCCCTTTGGTCCATAGTGGCCTTCTTTCCTTTCCCCATTTTATATTTATAAAAGAAAAAAGCTTTTTGCTCCAATTTTCAAACTGTCAGTGAGTTGATTGAGTTTGTAAATAGACTTCAGTGTTGTGCTCGGTAAGCCATAGACTGTTTTTGTTTTGTTTTTACAAATCATTCCACAGAGTTGATTCTACTTCATGCCAGTTATCTACAACTGGGACAAGCAGTGTATTCATATGTGTGCCGACTACACAATAAAAACATGAATTACACAGAGCCTGGAAAACCGTCTGTTCTTGTCCACGAGATGAGTCATGTCAACTAACACTTTATGTTATTGATGTTGAAATGATGCTTGGTTCATCTCATATGAGATGAATGGTAGTAGACAGAAGGTTGCATGATTACAGAGCTAGTCGTTTGGGGGTTAAAAATACTGTGCACTTATTATACCCTTACACTGTGTACATAAAATGTTGTCTCAGTGAGTATGAACCACAGATTGATATGAGGTTTTGTTTGGTTTTTAGTTACTTCCATATTATTAAGCTGTAAGCCAATAAACTGGAGTTTTCTCAAAAATCTTAGTTTCTAATTGTAATCACGATGAGGATGTTAACATGAACACTGTCAATAAGTTCTGGTTTATTACAATAACTTCAACATGGGGCTGCCCCCTAAAAGTCAATGATTCAAGTCATCTGACCGTGAGTCAAGTTGGTATGGTGTACTGGGATTTTTCATCTGAACTATGAGCTTTCTCTGACTGCGTGGAAATCATGTTTTCACATCACAGATGAACACAGGCATTCAAATGTAAGTCTTAGGGGTAAAACACGAGACTCATGTAAATTGACAGTATTTATATAGCATTTTTCTATTCTTAGTAACCAGTCAAAATGCTAACAACACAAGTCAGCATGCACCCATTCACACACTGTTGGCAGAGGCTACCATGCAAGGTGCCAACTGCTCATCAGGAGTGATAACCATTCATACACACTACTGGCAGAACCACCAGGAGCAATTTGGGGTTCAGTATCTTGCCCAAGGACACTGCAACATGTAGTCATGATTGGTGGATGACTGCTCTAGCTCCTGAGCCACAGGAAAGGAAGCAAGTCTACTTGGTGCTGTTGCACTTTAGCAGAAGATCATTGTGCTTCTCTCTGATACCACTCATGGACATGCTTATGAAGAGTTCAGTGTGGCATTGAAAAGGAATGGGTTAATCTTCATGTTGAACATAGTAATGTCTTAAGATGTGTATTGAGCTAAGGAACTAATTAATATTTTGTCCAGACACACAGGATGACATCCCTTTTTGCATATATATGCAACAAACCAAACCATTACAAGCTGTAACTTGCAAATTCCCAGAACCCAATGAAAAACAGTCTCAATAGGTATCAGATAGATAGCCAGAAAACCAGTGAAGTTGATATTAGAGCCAGTGAAAAGTGTGCTACATTAATACTAACACAGAACCAAAATTTGGTCTGCATAAAGGCCGGTTTGACCAACGACCCACGAGTGGGTTTCAACATGAATTTTTTCAAGAAATTACGTGACATGAACTGGGAGGCCCTACGTCAGTTTGCATGGAATGACCCTTTTGCTCATTTTTGCGTTAGTGTATATTTTAGATACAGGCTTTGGACAATTTTTTATTTGTGGACACTTGGCACATTTTTTGATGTACATGTTGTAAAACAGCTGCACTGAAAAAAAAAAGTGATATTCACCCTGCTAGAAAGTGTTCATCCCCTTTTCTCTCCCATTTCCAACACAAAATAAACTAATAATGGACATAATTTAAGTTGCAAGAAGAATTTAGTCCCTATATTGTAATGCAAGCTGAGACTTAAGACTATGAGTCCACATGAAGTAGAAACAATGTTTTGTCCTCCCAAAACTGGGAAAAAAATCAAAAATCAAAGTTTTACATTGCACACATTTGGCTTTTTTGAAAATGCTGACTTATGATGATCAACATTTCCTAACATAGGTTGGCCTGCTAACCCAGTTACAGATATTATTGTTATTATTTATTTATTTTTTTCATGAAAAATCTCTTTCAAGTTCTCTGGTCGATGTCAAAAAGACATGAACACAGTTTAGCTTCATCATTTATTTAGATGAAGACGCCACCCACACTGATCATAACTGTGTGCAAAGAAATGTGAGAAAGGAGGTATTGAGATGGACATGGATAAACCAAAACATTTCTCAGCATCTGGATGAAATGCAGATACAACATTTAAATGAATACATTTTTTATGAATGAAGATTTTGGAGAAATGAACAAAGCCACAAAGCGAAACAAAGAGCCCAGTGGAGCAAACCCCAAAACGTCGAGTTTCAGTTTGCCTGGTTTCGGGCTACCACCAGCAATGCCATGGATTCAGCTCTGTAGTTGTCTGAGCTCCTTTACTCTCTTACTTTACTCACTCAACAAAAAATAACTACAATGGCTTTGTTAAATGTGAGAATGCAATACTCCAACCTACTGAATTGGTATCATGCCCCATACTGACCTAATTCAACAGATGTGACCAGTTATCACATATACAGTATCATATATGGTTTTCTGCTCTGTTCATTTGCTGCAGCGCATTAAGATGGCACCCCAGTTGCTCAGTTGCTAGAGAGTGCAACCCTTGTACAGAGGCTTTGTCCTCGCTGCAGCGGTCCAGGCTTCCGGTTCAACCTGCAGCCCTTTGCTGCATGTCATCCCCCCTCTCTCTCATACCATTTTGTGTCGTCTTTCAGGCTGCCCTGTCAATAAAACCTAAAGAGAGAGGTACAAAGTGCGTAAGTAGGCTATGCAATTTCACTTAACCTCTGTGTCTGTCTTCTAACACTTAGCTGCTGTGTGTGAGTGGACAGAGAACAGCAGTATCCATTATGAGTTTTTGTCACAGCAGTGTAGTCTTAATCCATATACCCCACCTGTAATCCTTCCACTGGAATGGTGTTACATGTATTATGCTTTAGCGAGTGATAGTGTGTCTGTCATTTTGATGCAATTTATTTTGATGGAACTTCCATTAGACGCTATGCTTTGAAAAGTATCCACATGTACTTGAAGTTTGGGTACTGGGATCTGCATTGGGGGAGAGAAAGTTGAATTGTTGCATTCCCATCACATGACAAAGGTAAGTCAGTCCCACTCTTGCCTTACACCCTTCATAAACACAATAAAGAACCAATAGAACCAAAGACTCAAAAGGCTGTAGCGATAGGAGGTGCTTGCTTTTTTTAAAATGGTTTTTCTATTTTTTTTTTTATTTTTACTTTATATAAAAGGGCTTCCTGAAAATTGATTCAATGATGGTGCATATTTCTCCTGGCACCTGTTGATTTTATAATATCATATCATATCATATCATATCATATCATATCATATCATATCACATCATATCATATCATATCACATCATATCATATCATATCATATCATGTCATATCATATCATATATCATATCATGTCAAATTACATAATATAAAACCCCATGAACTATCAAATACTTAAAGACATATAAAGGTCTGTAAATTCTACTCATTTCCTCTTGCCCTCAAGTTCTGTCTGAATCCTGAAAGTTATTGTTTGGCCAATGATTAACAGGAGTGTGTGCTTGTGTGAGTGTGTGCCTGTGTGCCAGTGTGTGTGACACAGCACTCATTGATTTGTTATGCAAGGAATGTCTTTGATGGGGCTTCAGTGTGGAGGAAAAGGCGTGAAAGTCTAATCCTTTCCCACAGGCCTGCCAGCTCAGACAAAGACCCTCAGCATACACACACACACTCACACACACACACACACACACACACACACACACACACACACACACACACACACACACACACACACACACACACACACGCACACACACAGGCGGACAGAACAACTACATTTAACAGCCCTCATATTCAGCACATACATACACTGTATTAACAGTATTTTTTTGTGTTTTCACAGGTTTTATGTTCCAAATGTGCTTCCAGCACCAGCAGCAATAAAAGTATTTGTAGTCACCGGAGGACTCCAGCAGGGGGACGCAGAGCCCGAACCATTGCCACTGCGACATCACCCGTACATTTCTGAAGGGCTAAAATGAAGCCCAGTGTTGGCTGTACTTACCGTTGCAATCTTGATCGTAACTGACTCCACCCCGGCTATTCAAAAATGGGCAAAGAGGTGGAACGTGCCTAGTTAGTTATCAAGCCTACCTAGCTGGAAGCTACCACAGAACGTCTAATAGGAAGAGAATTGGCACTGGCTGGTTAGTTCCGGTTTTCTGGACTGGTTGCGGTAATAATCTCTGCCCACGCGGGGCGCTCGCAGGCGAGCGCAGAATGAAAGGGAGGCTATGCGGTTTTACCCTCAGAATACACTTTTCTCACGATGTAATTTTTTGTCAAGTAATTTGAAAGTTGCATTCAAAAGGGGGGGCTAAGATAATACACTCAGCTGAATATTGCATTTTTTAAGGTCACTTATCGATTCTAAAAAGCCGTTCAAAAAATGCGATGACGTCACATATTTTCATACTGTCAGAGGTGCTGCTTTACGGCAGTTTCTGAATCACTTCGGCACTTCCGCATCATGGCTTCCTTTCTTCTCGTGGCATCTGCAACGAATACATGTACTTTCACCTTACATACATAACGATATGAAAATAAAAGTGCCTGCAGGAAAATATAAATACAGCAAGCAAAAATTAACTTCGACGGAAAGTCCTCCTTAAGATTATGTTTCTGATTCTGCTTTAGCTTCAGATGCCATCAAGCGGGGGTCGCTGGTCGTAATCAGTCGCAAGTCCGTCACTGACCAGTCAGCATTCATTAGCAGAATGCTAGCATGTTCAGGTCAACAACAGCCCAACCTGTAAGAAATCGAAAGGACATAAGTACTCATTCATTCGACTTTTCACCTATAATCTATATTGATCTCTCGGAATCTAGAATAAAATCTGCGATGTTTCAGCGACAAGCAGGTGAAAGAGATAATTTAGCCATCTAGCTCTATAGACTCCCATTCAATCTGCGCTCGCCTTCGATCACCCCCAGTGGATGTCTAATGGAACTGTAACCAAGATCGGTACAATGGGGCGTATAGGAAGTGCCAAGGCTCCCAAGCTATCACTTTTCAGACGTCAAGATAATCAAATTTCACCTCACATTACAACAACTGGCACAGAGGGTTTGTCTGTCTGTGTTCAATCTGACCAAAGTAGCACTCACCAGATACTGTTTCTTTCTCCTGCAATGTATTTTCTTTTCCCTTTTTACAGAGGAGCAATAGAAATCAAATCTGACTGGGAACATCACAAACTGGCATGGTTCATCATGGCCCAGGACAGGAAGGCTCTACAGTTGGTGATTAAAACAGAACATCACTGGTACCATCTACAGAGCATCAGTGACATCACTGAAGTGAGATGTCTGCACAGAGCCCAAAGATACTGAAAGACAACACTCACCCAGCCACAGTCTGTCTGTTCACCCTGCTGCCATCTGACAACATATACTGAAGTATCTCCTGCCATACCACCAGACTACAGAGCAGCTTTACTCCTCAGGCTCCTTACTCCTGAGACTCTTTGATTCATCATCAACACTCCATTTTCTAAAATAGATGTAGCAGTTTACCTTTTATTCCCAAACAAACTCTTTACTCTCCTCGATTTACTGTTTTCCTCTACATGCTCCTCTGCCAAAGGCTATCTCAGTAGGAGATAGGGATAAATTAGAGAGAGATCAGAGCTGTTTTTTGTACCAGGCTATAAACATATTTATTTCTGTTGTAAAGTTGGCCATTTTAACATGAACTCTTATAGGGATTGACTCACATACATTCAAGGAACTGCAGTTTTTGGTACTTCTGCATTGGCTTCATTTCTCAGCCCTGGAAGGCTATGTTTAGGTTAGGGCTGTATAATATTGGAAATAAATTCCTTTGCGATATTTTTCTTTTATTGCGATATATATAAAAAATACAGGAATTCTGAAATATTATAACATAGAAATAAATTGTCTCTGTCAAACCATACAAAACAATAAAGCATTAGCAAGTAGCAATCAAATATATGTCAACAACTCAATATTCCACTCCGGTTTTATCACAAATCCCCACGAAAGAACTCCTCTTTGTCAGTGTAACCGGCAGGTTGGGTCTGCTCTGCCGCTCGGTGTCGCTGTGTGGCAATTAGTCGCAGCACCCCGGTCCCTTCCGGCCCCGCACCGGCAACAAATTAGTAATTAGCCGCAAATGCGCCCGGCATATATCAGGTAGCGTCATGCTAGCTGACTCTCTCTTCCCCTTGCTGCTGCTGCTGCGTCATTGGGTGCCGTTACACGCTGTGGAAGCAAAGCCGTGGGTGTCCTCCCTATCGCCGTCATACTGAAGAGTACAGGTGTACAGCTAAGCAGTGACTGCCACTGCTGTTTTGTGACGTCCGATCACTATAGTCTACTCGCTCGAGTCTTTTATTTGTTGTTTTATCATTGAGTTGTATTAGGTTTTATTCAGTGATTTTAGGTGAACAGGTGTTATTTATTTCTTTTACTTCCCTCTATCTTGTGTTGCTTTTAGATTAGTTGAGGTGGTTTTAGTATTTCTTTGGTGGCTGTGATTTTATTTATTGTGTGATTATTTTATATTTGATTGCATGTTTTATTTGCTGTGTTTTAATTTAACGCCACCTTGTAAAGTGTCTCCACCTCCTTGTTTTTTTTATAGCTTTTATTATGGTTCGATCACCTTGATCACTGAAGCCTATACACTCGGTCAGCTAATGTCTTGTCACATACAAATTAATATTCTCTGACACATTGCTGAGAGATTAAAAGGAAAGAAAACTTTTGTTAAAAACCACGTCTCTGCTCCTTTGTGAAGCTTACCTGTGTGTGTAAAATTATTCTCTGGGTGAAATTCCTAGGGTGGCGTTGTCGGGTTTTTGTAACATTGGGTTAACTAAGGTCCCAGTCAAGACCTTATCTGGCTACAATTCTTGGCGTTGTCGGCAGGATTCACAGTCAGAGACGTGTGTTTGTTTTTTTTCTTTTGTCTTTTCTTTTAATTCGAGCGAGTGAGTTTTATTTATTGGTCACAAAACAGCAGTTGGCACAACGTGGGATCATTACCAAGTGCCTGCTGGGTTGAGGAGCCATGGCTGAAGAGCTTCAGGAACTGAGGGAGCTGGTCAAGCAACTACAGGCAGACAAGGACCGTCTGCTACAAGAGCGGTCAAATGGACAGCCAGCACCAAGTACTTCAGCTCCGACCACAGCTAATGACTCTGCTCCGACCACAGCTAATGACTCTGCTCCTCCTGAGCGCATTCTTTACCTTCCCAGGGAGAGAAAATGTCCCCTGTTCAGAGGTGCCCATGGTATTGGGATAGATGAATGGGTAGAGGAGGTACGAGCTAGCATGAGAGCTAGGCACTTGGGACCCCAGGAACAGGCCTATTTTGTTTTTGATCATTTAGAAGGAGAAGCTAAGGATGAGATCAGGTATAGGCCCCAGGCTGACAGAGAGGACCCAGAGCGTATTTTTGCGATTTTGAAAGAGCTCTATGGTTGCACCAGATCTTATGTCTCCCTGCAGGAAGAATTTTTCTCACGCAAACAGTTAGAGGGTGAATCATTTCAGGAGTATTCACATGCTCTATATTGTTTAATGGAGAAAGTCGTTGCTAGTGCTCCTGATAGAATGCTCAACTCTGCTGTCTTGTTGCGTGACCAGTTTGTGGAAAATGTGAATGATTCGGCTCTTCGCAGGGAACTTAAGCGGTTGGTCCGTGAGGATGCTGGTCTATCGCTGCTCGACGTCCGTACTGAAGCCATTAGGTGGGAACGTGAGGGTAAGTCAAACAGCAGTAATCAGAGGTACGCTGTGTCTTCCCTGTGTGCAGCACAAAACTCTAAAGTGAGTCAAGTTGACTGCCCCTCTGTTCATTTCACTACCTCGCAGATAGCTGAATTGGCAGCCATGTTACAAAAACAGCAGGAGCAGATTGATCAGCTTAGTAAGAGCTTACTTAGAAGACAGACACCCTCACGTTCCAGGCCCAATCGAGGCCATGTAATTTGTAGACGGTGTCAGCAGCCTGGTCATTATGCTAGCGACTATGACAATGAGAGGGTCCCTGCCCAACCCAGTAACTTTGTGCATGCTCCCCAGGTTGCAGCTGCTACCACGTCTCAGCAGGCGGAAAACTAGCTCCCTCCAGTGTTCAGAGCCAGACATGTGGAGGGGACCTCAGCGGCTCAGTGGAAGATAGTGTGGTAGACCGATTGATTTCTCCATGCCCTCAGGTGAATGTCAAGATGGCAGGCATAGAGGTTAAGTGTTTGTTGGATACAGGGTCTATGGTGTCTACCATTGTAGAAAGTTTCTTTTGGGAAAATTTTCAAGATAAACTTCAGCCTTGCCATTGGCTGCAATTAAAAGCGGCAAATGGGTTACAGATCCCATACCTTGGTTATTGGGAACCCGATGTTGAAGTGTGTGGCAGAACCATTCCTAGGCGGGGTATATTGGTAGTGAAAGACCCCCCAGAGCAGTCCACCCCCCCTGAGGTCCCAGGAATTTTGGGTATGAATGTCATTCGGAGCTGTTATGACGAGCTTTTTGACCAGTACGGCCCTGACATGTTCACTCATTCTGCAGTACAGGCCACTCCAGAGCCGTGGCAGCGAGCACTGCAACTCTGCCATCAGGCTAAGATCAAGGCCCCCAGCACACCAACAGGCATGGCTAGGGTTCGTGGTAGGAGACCAGTTCAGATCCCCGGTGGCACTATCAAAGTGGTAGCTGCCACCTGCTCTGCTCAGTTTGGGTCCTCTAGTGCAGTCCTCTTAGAGCCCTTAGCTGACAGTCACCTGCCTGAAAACTTGTTAGTCTCCCCTGCCCTTGTTCAGGTTATCCGAGGCACTGCCTATATACCTGTTGTGAATGTTGGTGTTTCTGCAGTAACCCTTCACTCTCGCTGTCCCCTAG
This sequence comes from Lagodon rhomboides, assembly GCA_039737535.1. NCBI lineage: Eukaryota > Metazoa > Chordata > Actinopteri > Spariformes > Sparidae > Lagodon > Lagodon rhomboides. The sequence continues at coordinate 10,439,754 of CM077784.1, forward strand.
GGTTACTGTCAACAACAGAGGTAGTAAGCCTACCAGCAGGGGTCACCGAGGTGGAGGGCGAGTCAGGTAAAGTTACTGCAACGGTTAACTTTCAAGCAGGGAAAGTTGGTTCAGTGCAAGAACAGATGAGGGCCCTTGATTTGTCTGTTCTCCCAGATACAGAGCAGGACCAAGTGAGAGCACTGTTGTTAAAACATGAGTCTGTGTTTTCTGCTTTTGAGGGTGACCTTGGCTGTACTAACCTTATCTCTCACAATATCCCCCTTCTTGATGATGTACCTGTCAAACAAAGGTATCGGCGTATTCCCCCTTCCGATTACGATGCGGTCAAAGCCCACATACACCAGCTGCTAGAGGCCCAAATTATTAGGGAGAGTAGTAGCCCCTACGCCTCCCCCATTGTTCTGGTCCGGAAGAAAGATGGCAGCCTCCGTATGTGTGTGGATTACCGGCAGTTAAACCGCAAGACAAGGAAGGATGCCTTTCCTCTTCCTCGAATAGAGGAATCCTTGGACGCGCTGTCAGGGGCCAAGTGGTTTTCCACCATGGACTTAGTCAGCGGCTACAATCAGGTACCAGTAGCAGAAGAAGATAAATCAAAGACTGCCTTTTGTACCCCTTTTGGATTATTTGAATTCAACAGGATGCCGTTTGGGTTGTGTAATGCACCAAGTACATTTCAACGCCTCATGGAAAGAATGTTTGGCCCCCAGCATTGCCAATCCTTATTGCTCTACCTTGATGACATCATTGTCTTTTCTTCCAGTGTGAAAGAACATTTGAGCCAGCTGGATCTTGTGTTGAGCCGTCTGCGACAGGAAGGACTCAAGGTCAAACTGGAGAAGTGCTCCTTCTTTCAAAAAGAGGTACAATACCTGGGGCACTACATCTCAGAGAACGGAGTGTCCACTGACCCTAGTAAAATCTCAGCAGTTGCTAACTGGCCTCACCCCACAACTGTCTCTGAGCTCAGGTCCTTCCTGGGTTTTGCCAGTTATTACAGGCGCTTTGTGGAGGGGTTCTCTAAACTGGCTGCACCGCTGCATCACCTAGTGGCTCAACTCGCTGGGGTAAAGACTCGTAGGGGCCAGGGTGCATTGCTGGGAGAGGCTTGGTCAGGCGGCTGCGAAAGGAGCTTCCAGGCGCTAAAGTCCCGGTTAGTAGCAGCACCTGTTTTGGCTTTTGCTAATTTTTCTCTCCCATTTATCCTGGAGGTTGATGCCAGCCACAGCGGTTTGGGCGCCGTCCTGTCTCAGGAGAAAGATGGCAGAGTGAGGCCCATCGCCTACGCCAGTCGAAGCCTCCACCCTGCGGAAAAGAATTACAGCTCTATGAAATTGGAGTTCCTTGGCATGAAGTGGGCGATGACGGAGAAATTCAGGGAATACCTGTGGGGCCAAAAGTGTGTGGTGTGGACGGACAATAATCCTCTGAGCCACCTGGAAACTGCAAAGCTCGGGGCTACAGAGCAGAGGTGGGTTGCTGAACTTTCCGCATTCGACTACATCGTTCGGTATCGTCCTGGCCGCACCAACAAGAACGCAGACGCCCTGTCAAGACAGCCGATCGCTGCAGCCTCCAACAAGATGGACCAAACCCTGCCAGGAACTGCTGTACCTGTGGCCCTACAGCAAGCCACTGGGGGAGGTAGGACTGAACATGCTACACAATTCCCTTTAACTGTCTTACCCTCTCGCACCACTGCTGATCTACAGGCACTTCAGCAGGCAGACCCGGCAATAGGCACCTTCCTTCAGTTCTGGCGGGAGCAGAGGACGCCAAGCCAGACCGAAAGACCGGGGCTGAGCACGCAGGTGCGTGGACTGGTGCAGCAGTGGGGTCGGTTGATCCAGAGAAATGGCCTCTTGTATCGCAGAGTTTTCCGCTCAGATGGAGGTGAGGAAATTCATCAGATTCTGCTGCCAGAGAGCCTCAAAGAGGAGGTTTTGAACCAGCTTCACCAGAACCATGGCCACCAAGGGATAGAGCGGACCACCGAGCTAGTGAGGCAGAGGTGCTACTGGCCAGGGATGAACAAAGACATCCACGAGTGGTGTGAAAAATGTGAACGATGCAGTTTGGCCAAGTTCACTCAACCTCAGATCCGAGCCCCTATGGGTCATCTGCTGGCTGCAAGACCAAATCAGATCTTGGCTATCGACTTCACCCTGCTGGAACCTTCCCAGGATGGTAAGGAGAACGTTTTAGTAATGACTGATGTCTTCTCAAAATTCACCCAGGTTGTACCCACCAAGGACCAGAAAGCCTCTACAGTAGCCAGGATACTGGTAAGGGAGTGGTTCTATCGCTATGGGGTCCCAGCACGGCTTCACTCGGACCAGGGGAGGAACTTTGAAAGTGCCTTGGTCCAGCAGCTGTGTGAACTGTATGGAGTGCAGAAGACTCGTACCACTCCCTACCATCCCCAGGGCAACGGTCAGTGTGAAAGGTTCAACAGGACGCTGCACAACTTGCTGCGCACACTCCCGCCTGCTCAAAAGTGTCATTGGCCTGAACACCTCCCCCAGCTCGTGTTCAACTATAATAGCACAGTTCATCAGTCCACGGGTGAGTCCCCACATTTTCTCATGTTCGGTCAGGAACCTCAGTTACCTGTAGATTTCCTTCTAGGCCACCTATCCGAACCAATGGCTGGTAGTGTGTGCGACTGGGTAGTGGAACACCGACGACGGCTGCAGCTGGCTTTTGACTGTGCAAAAGGACGGATGGAATCTGCAGCCAGACAGAGGAAGGAGCGACACGATCAACAACCACTGAGTGAGCAACTTGCAATAAACCAGGAAGTCTATCTGCGAAACCACTCTGTCCGTGGCCGAAATAAAATACAGGATGCCTGGGGGGCCACGGTCTACAAAGTAATAAAAGCGCCAAATCCTGGGGGAGTAGTCTATGCTATAGCACCACTGCATGATCCAACCCAGGTAAAACATGTGCATCGTACTATGCTCAAACCAGTGTCTCCACCATGTCAGCAGCCTATCCCCCCAAACTTTCCGACCGTGGGCAGCTGTGAGAGTGACGCAGAAGAGGATGAGAATGATCCTGGCTTGTTGGTTGTCATGACGGCGCCTAGACACGACCGATGCCCCACAGCTCAGCCATGCTCACCAAGAGCAGCACCAGTAAGTCGTCCTACAACAGAGACAACTGACCCTGGGCCCTCAGCTCCAGCAACATATGCCCCTAGTGCAACCACAGCCCCCCTCCGGAGAACTACCAGGACAACAGCGGGCCAGCATCCCAACATCCACAATCTTCCGGCCTCAGTACGGGCGGGGGCAAGTGGGGCTATGGTCTCCCAGGTAGTGGCCTCTAGCAGCGGTCAAGTGTTTAGACCATGGGTGTAATGGGGTAAAATGATTTATCTGCGGGTCGCCGATAGAAAATGGGGGGAAAGGATGTAACCGGCAGGTTGGGTCTGCTCTGCCGCTCGGTGTCGCTGTGTGGCAATTAGTCGCAGCACCCCGGTCCCTTCTGGCCCCGCACCGGCAACAAATTAGTAATTAGCCGCAAATGCGCCCGGCATATATCAGGTAGCGTCATGCTAGCTGACTCTCTCTTCCCCTTGCTGCTGCTGCTGCGTCATTGGGTGCCGTTACACGCTGTGGAAGCAAAGCCGTGGGTGTCCTCCCTATCGCCGTCATACTGAAGAGTACAGGTGTACAGCTAAGCAGTGACTGCCACTGCTGTTTTGTGACGTCCGATCACTATAGTCTACTCGCTCGAGTCTTTTATTTGTTGTTTTATCATTGAGTTGTATTAGGTTTTATTCAGTGATTTTAGGTGAACAGGTGTTATTTATTTCTTTTACTTCCCTCTATCTTGTGTTGCTTTTAGATTAGTTGAGGTGGTTTTAGTATTTCTTTGGTGGCTGTGATTTTATTTATTGTGTGATTATTTTATATTTGATTGCATGTTTTATTTGCTGTGTTTTAATTTAACGCCACCTTGTAAAGTGTCTCCACCTCCTTGTTTTTTTTATAGCTTTTATTATGGTTCGATCACCTTGATCACTGAAGCCTATACACTCGGTCAGCTAATGTCTTGTCACATACAAATTAATATTCTCTGACACATTGCTGAGAGATTAAAAGGAAAGAAAACTTTTGTTAAAAACCACGTCTCTGCTCCTTTGTGAAGCTTACCTGTGTGTGTAAAATTATTCTCTGGGTGAAATTCCTAGGGTGGCGTTGTCGGGTTTTTGTAACGTTGGGTTAACTAAGGTCCCAGTCAAGACCTTATCTGGCTACATCAGGAAATTCCTGAAGAAACTCAGGGCGCACTCACACTGCCCAATTGGTCACTGGGCCAAAGCACAATAGTCACATTTGGTGCAAACACCTTCATCACGTTATCACATTTTTATCCTGATTTTGTCAGCCATTGGTGTTCTCCTACACAACTTTTGATCCACAGGCGTGCAAAAGTTTTACTTGAGATTTTTGTCAATAAATGTAAACGCGTGTCTCTCTTACCTCCAAGCTTGGAGGTTACCAGGGAAATTATTATGGGTGACACTTTTGTAGCTCGGTGGAACTAGTGTAACTAACAAAGTATAATAATAAGACTCTAAAAGCGTTAGCTACATGGGCTATGTAATAATTATTGTGTTAGTAGTATTCACTCACGTCTCTAACTTTGAGCTTCATGATTGAATGATACACTGTACCAATCACTATGAAAGAGGATTAGTGTCCTTCTACCATGAAAAACAGCAGTTCTGGTTAAGTGAGAGGACCCATAATTTGTGCAAGGTATCATGGAAGCTAGGAATAAGGCTGATATAGTTATTCATACACGTAAGCATACAGACCTCCAGGAAATAGTTCTGCAGTGCATTTATTAAATTTGCATTGAGAGAATTGTAAACAGCAGCAACAACAAATTGATGATGATAGTTTTTATCCACACATTAACAGTTCAACATCAGGTAAAAATTGTCCACCAACTTTGGCTGTGTGTGACCACCAAGCATCAATAATGTCAACACAGAGTCCACCTCTCCTCATCCTGCAGTAAATTAGCCAGGAGCAGCCTTGACTCCAACCTGGATTAGTACAGCTCTAATCTTTACTCTCCCCTTCCTATTCCTGGGTTTTCTGGCTGGTCTGGTGGGATGGTCAAAAGGTACTGTGGGCAGTAACTGTCTCCACTGCTCTTAATCAAAAACCTGTGCTTCCTTTTTCACTACTGATGACTTTTGCATTTCCAAACAGGAAATTTGAAACTTTAACCTACTGGAAAGCCATGATGTTCAGGATCACAATGCACTTGATACTGAGGAGGAGGCATCACTGTCCTCAGTGGAAAACACAGAGGAAAACGAGAGGGAGATGAGACCTCAATGGTCCCAGAGACAGCATAGGCTGTGCACACTTTAACCAGTGCCGCCATACAATAACTAGCACATCTGTTTGTATTTAATGTGACTGAAAGATTTATTTCTGACAGTTTAAAATTTATTACACTCATATAATGATTACACACACGTGATACCTAAAAACAGCATACACTTGAGGACTTAAGAGAGCAATTTGCTGCTGATGTTACACCGAGTGGTGGCTGGTGACGTTTTTATTCCACATTACAGCTAACAGTTAACTTTGCCCAACACTCACGCATCACATTTGTATACTGTATGCCATAGGCTATGCAGCATATTGACACTTCTACAAAACGTGTCATATCATGTTCACATTACATGTTTATGACCTGACTGGGGAGGTGGGGGGATGGCAGGTCAAAACAGGTATTTTAAGCCAAACACAATGTTTTCCAGCAGCGCTGCCAAGAGGTAAAATTGAAACCAAAAGAAATGTCAAGGTGCAACCTGAAGAAATGCTGAAGTTCCAGCATGTCCTTGGTTTGCAGAAACGATACATGCTAACATCTACAGTTGGTAGTGGTCAAAAGTTTGGATACACACATTTTGAGAAGACCTATAATAAATTGGTCACTGGCCACATAGATATATATATATATAAACACTAGATGGCTCACGCACGCTGTTAGCCAATGGAGACCGACGTCCTCGCATGGCGGCCATCTTACCACAGGCAGCTCGCCCACTCATAACATGAGAGTCTATAGTGCATGTAGCATTTAAATAACCATAGATTGCTTAATTTTAAACCGATTTTCAAACGGTTTGGTTTGTTATAAACCTCAGAGTTGTAGTTATGTTCCTGGCATACTCAAAAATAATTTTAACATTTTAACTCAAAATTATTTTTGAGTATGCAGGAACATAACTACAACTCTGAGGTTTATAACAAACCAAACCGTTTGAAAATCGGTTTAAAATTAAGCAATCTATGGTTATTTAAATGCTTCATGCACCATAGACTCTGATGTTATGAGTGGGCGAGCTGCCTGTGGTAAGATGGCCGCCGTATAGGGACGCTGGTGACTCCGCCTTGAGCCATCTAGCCTTTCTTATAGATATCTATGACTGGCCACCCCCACAGCTGGGGCATAATTTGAACGCCCGACCGCCGTTTCCGCACGGACGCATTTTACTGCAGCACACCAAACCTTCCGCGGGAACAGAGCTGCCGCGCCTGTGATCTGCAACCACGCCAGTTACCTCAACACACATGGCATTGCCCCAGAATGTGAGGTCGACGGACGCGCCGGCGTGTGTAAATCACGTCACTGCTTTAAGACGACAGAGCAGCGAGATGCAGCCTCGCTGATTCTCCGTTTCAACTTGTGGCGAAAGTGCGGACTTCAAACTATATACCAGTTTTTAAATTGTGTTGATAGGCCGAGTAAAACCGGACTTGTGATAAATAATGTGCGCGACGCTTTTTCGCGAATATTGCCGTCACGTTTGGTGCGTGTTTGTGCATGAAGAAACGGCATAGATGAGCTTTTCTCAGTAACGTGTCCGCAAACAGGAAGAGCTTGCAAGCAAAAAAAACACGATACCCCCTTTCCTATTGGTGGAAAAAGCCACTGCATCAACCAATCACAAAATTATATGGCAAATCACGTGATTTGGTTGCTGGGGAACAGGCGGAAGTTGTGGGGAGGGACGGCGGCGAAGAGTGACAGCGATACTGACAGCGACAGAGACAGTGAGTTGTGAGAGTTGAGAGATTTGTGACATTTAGCGTGTTTGGAGTGTATAGTTAGTGTAGTGTGTAGTGTAGTCGTTTTTTGTTTTGTGTGTCTAAACAATGAGGAGACTGCTGAACGTGGAGCAGGCAGTGCAGCTCCTCATTGAGCTGTGAGGACCTGAGGGAGGCCTGAGCCTGAGGCATGGTCTGCATTAAAATGTAAATAGTTACATATAACTTTGTAAATTTCTAAAACTTATGTACAAATTTAGCAAACAACAAATTAACTTCGCATTCGAAGTAATAAAAATGGTTCGTTAAACATATTTGTGGTTTTCACAGTAAAAAAATCTAACTTTTTCCTACTCGGATTTTATGATTTTTGTGTGATTTTAGGTCCACTGTATTAATACAGTGTGTCAAAATTAAAAAATAACTGTACAGTCACATAAGTGAGGTTGTGCTGAGAAAAATGACACCAAACAAGGCAAGGTAAACAGTTTTTAAGGTGAAATATAAAGGTAAAATCAAAAGTAGTCAAAAACGGCCAATTATACCCTGGACCCCAGAGGGTCAAGAGACAGCTGAATGAAAAGCTAAAAAAGGTCACCTTTTTTTTATTAGAGCATACTGAAGGGACTGTGTGTGGATTTTTGTTTTGTTTTTATACAATTGAGCTACAAAAATCTAAAGTCAGGCAAAATGTTGTGTTGTTTTTAATGCTCTCTGCTTTTTGATGTCTGTCCCTCTCAAATGTAGATCTGTAGACTGTTCTGTGAAGGTCGTTGTAAGGTCATGATGAAAAAAAATGAACAAATGAACAAATAAAAACAACAGCAGTAAAAATTGTAATAATGAAAACAGTCATCTTTCTGGTATCTATGTATTGCCACCCCTATCTGAGTAATGGTCTCACCCTGGCCACCCCATTGAAAAATTTCTGGCTCCGCCACTGACCTTACCTGCTTCAGCCCTCTCTCCTCTGAAGATGCCACCACCTGTTCCCTTGACCCGATTCCCTCGCCTCTTCTCCAAAACATCTCACACGACATCCTGCCATTCCTCACCAACCTGATCAACTCCTCCCTCACTTCAGACCATATTCCAGCTCCTTTCAAGACAGCTACAGTAAAGTCACTCCAAAAGAAACCCACCCTAGACTCAGCTGACATCCACAGCTACAGACCTGTATGTCTTCTTTCATTCCTCTCTAAAACCCTGGAACGCGCCGTCTACAACCAACTGTCCTTGTATCTTTCACAAAAAGACATCCTTGACCCTAATCAGTCAGGCTTCAGGACTGCTCACTCCACTGAGACGGCCCTCCTCACAGTGACTGAGTCACTCCATGCCACCAGAGCCACGCTCCACTCATCAGCCCTCATTCTCCTTGACTTATCCTCTGTGTTTGACACAGTCAACCTCCAAATCCTTCTCTCCACTCTGGTTGAACTTGGCATCACTGACTCTGCTCTAACCTGGTTCACATCATATCTGACAGGTCACATGGAATGGCTCCTTGTCCAAACCCTACTTTCTGGAAACTGGTGTCACTCAATCACATCACATGGATTCTCATACCGCTGTTATGCAGACGACACCCAACTGTTCCTCTCTTTTTCCCCATCCTCCGATAACCACGTTGCAACGCACATCTCAGAATGTCTGGCAGACATCTCCATTTGGAGAACTGTGCATGACCTCAAGCTCAAACTTAGTAAAACTGAACTCCTCCTCATCCCGGGGAAAGACTGCCCTTGCATGGACCTGTCTGTCACTGTCGAGGACGTCACAGTATCGCCTTCATCAGCTACGAGGAACCTGGTCGTAATCCTTGATGACGGACTATCCTGCACCCACAACATCACTACTGTGGCCTGATCCTGCAGATTTGCCCTGCAAACGCAACTCCTGGTCCAAGCGCAAGCGCAAACACAACGCAACTCCTGGTCCAAGCGCTGGTCATCTCCCGCCTGGATCACTGCAACTTGCTCTTGGCTTGACTCCTAGCCTCCACGACTAAACCGTTGCAACCTATCCAAAACACTGCAGCGCAAATTGTTTTCAATCTACCCAAATTCTCCCATGTGACCCCCCCCCCCTTTCTCCGTGACCTCCACTGGCTTCCTGTTGCAGCTCCCGTCCGATTCAAGACGATGGTGCTGGCCTTCAAAGCCGTCAATGGAACTGCACCGATCTACCTCCAAACACTGGTCTGACCACATGCCCCAGAGCGAGCACTTCGCTCTACTACATCAGCTGGCCAGCTGGTACTGCCATCGCTGAGGGCAAACAAGGGTCGCTCAGCGAAGTTGAGACTCTTCTCTGTTCTGGCACCTCAGTGGTGGAACAAACTTCCAACCAATGTCAGGACAGCAGCGTTATTCGCCATCTTCCGCAAAAAACTCGACTCATTTGTTCAGACTTCACCTTGACCCCACATAGCATGACTACCTCCCACCCCCAAACAAACAAACAAAAAAATAAAATAGCAGCTACTATGCGCAGATTAGGGCTTGAAAATATTTCTATTTTTTCTTTTTTACTTTATTGAATGTGATAGGTTGTGGTTTCATTCTTGTGACAAATGTACTTATTGTAAGTTGCTTTGGACAAAAGCGTCTGCTAATTGTAAACGAAAATGGAAATGAAACTGAAACAAGTCCAGTTGCCTACGATACAGCACTTAGAATTACCATGACCTGGATGACTGAGAACCTTCACCAACATTTTATTGCAGATTATACATTTTATTGACTAACTATTTAATACTAAACACTGCTCATTTAAAAATAAATTATAAGTCAAATGATTTTTTTTTTTTTTTACTCAATAAAGGTCTATGTGATTTGTCACAACCATTACGCATTTGAGGACAATAATCATAGAAACATCTAGCTATAAGCCTTGAGTAAAGTTTTTTTTTTTTTTTTATTTCAGTGTTGCCAATTCTTTTCCAATGAAAGTAGCAAGCACTAGCTAGCATACACAACCTCAAATGTTGCTAAAGTAGCCAGATGACAGTGTATGAATATTTGCATATTGATGATGTCATCATGCATTACTACTTTCATTTAACTTAAGTAGTTCAAGTGGTTGCAGTAAGGGAGCGATAACCTTATGCCATATAAAAGGTAGATATCAAAATCTGTAGCCAAATAATCACAAACTCACTACAGGAAATTGTATATTCGAAGTACAAAAGTAAAAATCTGTTCAATACTATTTAAATATTTACAAGATGTGACAAACTATTTAAATGTTTACAAGCTATGGGAACACCCTTATCCAGAGCTCTGTAGAGGAAGAGCATGAGAGAAGCTCAAACAAACTATATATAGTTTTTATAGCCTATAGTATTTACATAATTTCAGAGAGAGAGCATTTTAACATAACCATAAAAAGTCACTACAGCTACTACTGTAGCAAGCGGTGTCCTCCTGCCTGCACCCACACACCAACCGTACTGACTGCCTGCACATGGCGTGGGAAGAGAAGGAGAGACCCTGTTGGTAGAGGAGCAACATACCTTAGAATTAAATACGATATGACATATTTGAATGTTTCTCACCTTGACCGATTGTCACTTGTGAGAAATAAAGTCTCAAAGAGCATCTAAAAAGTTGCTAAATCTAGCAAGAATGTTGCCAAGTTGGAAACACTGTGTCCATACTGTTCATTAAAAATGATGGTCCAAACTATAGAAATATGATCTGGATGTATATAGACATATTATTCAACTGAATGCAAGTTTCCTAAACCCTATCTCAACTATGTGTATTCATCCAGAGGACACCATTTGTGTATGCTGTTCTTCATGTAGGCCCCTCCTCCTTGTGGAGCTGTTGATGTGCTTGTGTGGAAATTCGATGCCACCAGTTCATTCAGAGGGCTTTTCTGCTGCCGGCCGACTGGCATTTGTCACCGCTGCTTTTCTCGTCACCACTCACCACCTGCTCCCCACATTCCTTTACATTCTCTCAAAGACTTCAGTCCCTCCTCCTCTCCCTCCTTCTTATCCTTTCCTTCCTCCTCTGATTATTATTCCTCTAACTCCTTACTCTTTTGCCTCCTCCACTTTACTGCAGCTACAATCCATTCATTCCTTCTCTTTTTCTTTGGATTCATCATTTGATAATTGCTTGCTCTGCCTTTGATTTTTATTTTTATTTTAAGAGGGTACAAGTCTTACTAAAACATTCATCTGAATGCAGTCTCTCTCATTTGGCCCATACCCCCTCCACCCCATCCTCCCCTCGTTCTCTTTTCTGTTTGCCTTCAGAAGCTGCCGACTAGAGGACAACGTTCACCCGCTGTCTTACACTGCATAAACCAGCTGCTACTCCTGTACCCAACCACACACACACACACACACACACACACACACACACACACACACACACACACACATAGAATAGAAAGCAGGCTGGCAGACTGCTGTTGTTGCTCATTGTTTGTCTGCATGTGTGTGTGGATCGAGTATAGACTGTTCACAGCAGAGGTTGGTGACCTGGTGACCAATGGCTCCCATAGTAGAAATATCAAATCTAAAAGCAGTCAGCCTGTATGCAGTTTAGTAGTTTAGTCAAATTAGAGTAGCGAACTGTTGGCTTCTACAATACATCATAGCTATCATCATAGCGATCAGTGTCAGTGTTCTCTTTGTTCCTTCTCATAAAATTTTAAACTCTAAGGGATTATTCCAAAATAATCACAACTCATATCTAATTTTTGACCACCCTGGGGCCCCATGCTTCCGCACTTCCTAGCCAGCCAGTTGATCCAAGGGCATGAAAAAAATCATGTAGCTGTAACATGTAAACAAGTTGATAACGTGAGGACTATTAGGAATAATCTGCCAACTACACGTGCATGATCCAGGGGTAGATAGATAGTATTTTCTAAAGCGTAGCTACCTACACAGTGACTTGATGACAGTTATAATTTTTGTTTAGTTAAACATATGGTTGTCCTTTATGTGAGTCCCCTTGACAGAGCAGAGGCCCGACATCAGTTTCTTTTTTTTTGCTGCATTGTTTGATACAATAAAAATATGTATATTACATTTAAGGTTACAGAGGTTTACACTATGTATTTTACTTTTTCCCTGCAAGACTAACTTTATATTTAGTGTGGTTGCTATGCCAAGCACAGCTCCACTATTACTATTCCTCATGCTTATTAGTGTGCTGACTGTGAAAAAGCAGAGGGACATTACTATAACTCACAGTTATTCTTCTTACAATTTCATCTTCCATATGGACTTTTGTCCTTCTATCAGTACCGCACCATTGCCACATGCAAAAGTACATCAAATGGTGTTACTTGATCATGATCGGTGTGTTGTGACGTGAAGATAATATGGCATCACCGATGGCAGTAGGTTTATCTTTTGTGTCTACATCGGATACACGTGCTGTCCAACCCTTTCTTCCCGTGCACCACAGCTGTTATCTTCTCCATGGCTTTGGCAATGTGCTGTACGCAAGAAAATGTTGGCGGTGACGAAGCATTACACTTTCACAGAAAAAGATCAGTGACTTGCAGTTTGCAACATATGACCCAGTATTATTTGTTGACAAGATCTCCTTGGTGAGAGCCCTGAAACATCGTTTAAGTGGAGGCTGACACAAACCAGGGTGTTAAAACAACAAAGGCTGCATTATTACAAGCTGTAAACAAATGCCTTTTCTTTCGTGGTGTCTGATCCCATTTTCTGCATCATGACCTCACTAGATCCCAGATATAAGGATCGCTTCTTTGATGTGTGTGTTAAACAAACAGCAGCACTTGATTCACAACTGATGGAAAGACCTGTTGCTGGAGCTGGACATGAGATGAAGATGAGATGCAGGTTAGACAGAGGGCAAGAGGGCATAAACAGATAGGGCATGTTGCTCCCTGCATGAGATTTTGGAGAGGGCTTTTGAAGTAAGAGAGCATTCAGCCATCTGACAGCAGTCAGGTTTTGGTGGACAATTACTTTTTTTTTTCTTTCATCTGTGGAGAAATTCTAATAGCTGGAATCAGGATCTGGTTTACTGGTCAGGTGTTGTCCAATGTTGCCTCTTCTTCCATATGAACTTTGTCCTGCTATTTATTCTGCCCCGTTGCCAGTATGTTAAAAATTACATCAAATATCACTGCTCGATTCGGATTGGTGGGTTACAATTTTTCTCAGAAACTGGCCAAACAGCTGTCATGCAAAGAATAAAAGAATATACACGGTTTTACAATGTGTGAGTATGTTTGTGGTGGGCTACAGTGTAGAGTAGTACAACCTTACATCAGCATGGAGAGCAGCTGCCAACTGTAAACTCTAAAAACTGAAACTTGCTCCATCTTGTTGTTGTCTATGTTAGCATTCGACTAATTTAATTTTGGCTAATAAATTGTCAAGCGAATGTAAAAGAATAACAGATTGGACTTCATGACATTGATGTATTGTGTTGCAAACATACAGTAACTACTGAAATTAGCATGTTAACCAGCTAGCTCCGGTCCATCCACATCCAAAGCTCCCATGCCAGCAATGTAAACACCAAACTCCCAGTTCAGACTGCTAGCTGCACAGCCATTTGAGCTAACTAGCTAACAGCAGCTACAGTCAGTGCCAGTTAGAGGTTACTCTGGTGATATGCTGCCCCCTATTTATTTTGAGTATGAATTTGACATATGGCAAATGTCAAAGACACATGTCTGCTCAGCTGATTTAAGTATATACAGCAACAAACTGATGAAATTTAAGCTGATTTACATGAGAATTTATGCAAAATGGAGGTTGATCCATGAACATAAATAACAGATCACCTGTGTAGCCATGTGTAGTTATGGTGTGGGGTGCAGTATGCAGGCATGGTTTGTCACAGGTTTTGTCACTGCAAATCATTACAAATTTAGTTCATCTTTATCCTATGTCTTTATCTAGACTAATGGGAGGGGTCTCTTCCAGGATGACAACACTCCTATTCTAAGGGCACAAGGGATCACTAAATGTTTTCATGAGTCTGATGTGAATCATATGCTATGGCCTTCAAAGTCAACCGATCTCAACCAAATTGAAAACTTAAGGGAGATTTTGGACCTACGTGTCATACCTTCATCAAAATACCAAATGAGGTATTATCTTTTGGAAGAAAGTGTCTCCAGCAGAGTTCCAGAGACTTGTAGAATCGGTGCTGAGGCATTAAAGCTGCTCTGGCAGTACATAAATATCAAGCATAAATATTTACTCTCACATACACTTTGCGAGGAACTCCATTTCAGCTTTGAAGTACTCAGCTGTTTCAGGAGGCACAAACTCTTTTTATGAACTCAGTATTCGTGATGATAGAACTAAAACTGCAGCGCAACTAGAATGACTGCCTAGCAGTTGTATGCCTCCATGCATCAGTGAAGTTGCACTTTTTATCACCTATACAGCGAAGACAGATATTAAATGTAAGGATGATTCTAGTGAATAATTTCCAGTGAGAAACATGCCATCTTCACTGAAGAGACTATTTGTACAGGGTACTGATAGAGCTTCATCACATGGTGCAATGGCAATCCCCTAAAGATCAATATCAACAAAACCAATGAGCTTGCGTTGGACTGTTGCTGTATGTCTTTTAGTGTGTTCATGAGAGAAAAAAAAAACAGTAAATTGTATGTGTTCGAATGTTTGGCCAATAAGGCCATTCTGATAGAACCCAAAAGTTACAAATACTAAAATATGGAGGCTTCACACGGACGTTGACACAGAAGTACAGACAATCTCTTCAATGAGCAAAGTTTGAAGGTGGACAACTCAACATTAGTGTCACCACTCCAGTAAATATGAAATATAATCACAATCTCCCCTTCTGTTCCTGAGTAATGCCGTTAAATAATGACCTGAAAAGTACTTTAGCAGAACATTAGGATGTTACAGTGAACTTGATCTACGACCACTCAAATCTAATCGGTTAATCCTTGAGTCCAAGTGGATGCCTGTGACAAATGCAGAGGAACATCCTGAGATTTCATGTTGGAACAGTGTCTAAAAGGATTTTATCCACCATCAGTCAATTCTTCCCAAAAAGAGTAAAAAAAAAAGAGAAAAGAAACCAAGCCACTCATTACCCGCAACAAAAGTGACTTCAACTTTAACAGGGCAGCATTTGTTTGTGTGTTAGAGACAGCCAGAAGTTGTGATTATTGTATAGACCCAATTGCTGATTGACAGCACCCTCTAGTGGCGTGCCGCAACTTTAGTCTGCTCCTAACTTTGTTCATGCCAGGTATCTGGGAATTGCCATCACTCAGATTATATTAAAGGATAAGACTGCTGTTATCATGGTATCATGATCATAGCCATAGACCTCCGCTGTTGTCCAAACCACAAACACACACAACGCCGAGGAACACAACTCCATTGCTTAAGTCAAAACATGTATACTCCCGATGAAATACAGTACACTCATCAAAAATATATAAAGGCTACGGCATCCTAAGTAAAGACTTTCTTCTCCATTGTCAAAATAATCCATCCACTTGACAGGTGTGGCTTATCAAAATGCTGATTAAACAGCATAATTAGTGCACAGCAGTGAAAAATCAACAATAGACCCATTGTGAAAGAAGCATCTGTAAAACGGTGGATAAATTAATTTGAGTGTCACAACCCCAATGACATGACTCATTTCATTATCATGATTTGAGCCATTCTGTCCAGTAACATTTGGAAAAGTTTTGAAGAGCCACATGGATAAATTGATGTATCCCCCTTCAAGTTAGCAGGCTCGGTCGGCGATCCAGGTATTTTTATGGAAGTCGAGCTTTGTCAGCAACACCTCTGAGCAGCTTTTTAGGAATGAACAGAGCTCCACCTCCAACACTGTCTCCAGGAATAAAGCGTCCTTGGATAGATGCATCCCAAACAAATTCCTTTTTTTTTTATGTGCCACCATCAAATGTTGATAACAACTCATCACTTCGCATGGCGCAGTTTAATGTGTCCACCCGAGTCTTTAGAGCATTTAGATCAGAGCTGAGCTGAGCTGAGGTGATAAAAACCCAGGTCTACTGCAGGGTCAAATGACCCGGGTGTAAATGCAGAGTTTACACATTCCCATTGCACACAAAAGCCTGATTTTAGCAGGTATAAGTGGGACTTTTGACCAGTGGAAAAGGAGTTTTAGTCACCTGTATAAATTATAATGGATGCTCCGATTAATAAAACATAAATAAATAATGTTTTGTTTGTGTTGGCAGTTTACTTAAGGTTCGTAGTACAATGTGCTCCAGGCACCTAGGATTTTTCTCTCCCATTAACCAACCGGAGCAGCACTCTGTGTTCCAAGACCTTCCGATTTACAAATGAAGCCCTGAATATACCTACAAGCTCCCCTTGTGTGACCTAAATGTGTACTGCAGATGTAACTCTTAAATAGAGGAAATTCTGCTAATTTATATGGTGACACAAATAAAATATTCCCAGTCTCTGGGCTTGACTGGATTAGATGATTGAATACAATATTGAAGAATTAACAAGAAGAGTTCTGATATACAACAAATCAAATAATAGAACCCACGATCTAATTAGGTTAGATCTAAAACTCGAGTCAGACCGATATGCAGTTTTTGATATTAGGGAGTAAAACATGTTGCAGTGACAATCACACAAAAAATATAGAATGGAGGCAGGATATTTTACAGTTTAACAGTATACTTTATTGTCTAAAATGACATCAGTGAACTGAAACAGTAAACTTCAATCGAAATGTAATAATTATAAAACACCAAGCATCAATGATATGCAGAAATAGTTAAGCAATATATACATTTTTTGTTGCCTTTAATTTGTAAAAATACTTTTAATTGTATCAAATCTTATGGTTGCATCTTTTCAGAAAAGTAAAATACAGGTGTCAGATAAAAACACCAACAACAAAAAGTGGAGTACAGAGTAGCACCGGGTGAACATTACTTGTGCACCTGCGCAAACTGCACGAGATTACCTTCCAGAACTGCAGAGAAGTAGCATGAGTTAATTCATTTAGACATTGGAGTGACTTATGCTATCGTTCTGTGAAGTATTTCCTGAAACGACTCTGGGATACTGACTGCAGACATCTCAGATTTTCCTCTTCAAATGAGAACTGTCAACTCGTACATGTCAGACCTTTCCACCAGAATATAAAGGCAACGACTACTTTGAAGATGAAACCGACAGTAAGTGCTTCATACTGCAAACCCTTGAATTAAACCACTGCACACAATTACTGATGCCACCTGTGAGACTGACATCAGGGTTGCTGACTAATAGCAGCTTAACTTCCATCCCTGGGGTGGCTGTAGCTCAGGAGGCAGAGCAGGTCATCTAGTAATTGGAAGGTCGCTGGTTCGAATCCTGGCTCCCCCTAGCTGCAAGTCCAAGTGTCATTGAGCAAGATACTGAACCCCAAATTGCTCCTGGTGAGCAGTTGGCACCTTGCACACTTAAAATGTCTCTCTTCTGTCCAGGGTGCCGAAGTCAGCTCAGCTCCTGAGATTCAGAAAGATGTCCCCTCAGAAGTTTTGATGTAGTCTTTGAAGTCAGTTGGGACGCTCAGCATAATGCAGACCTGGGAAATATCAGAGGTTAGCTTGCATGCAATAACTGCTTGATATAGCAGAATAGTTAGATATCATTGATAGTAGGACAAGTTCGTATGCCAGACATTTTCATAGTACACAATGTCTACACAGGCTACGTAGAGCAAGCAGCATGTTAGCAGTGCAGCAGAAGCTTCAGTGCTCCATCTGTGTCTGCACAGGATGCGTGCAGGTACAATATTGAGTGCAGAGCACCTGTTTTTTGGCAGCATTCAGTGCCATGTACACAATCACTGTAGTAACCGATGTAAAACAAAAGAATATAGTCTTGAAACATAAAAATAAGCTTCAGGTTATGGTAACATTTGTGTGGCACGAGTTGATACACAGCCTGTGTAGACAGCAGACTGATTGAAATGGACGTGTTTCTGTCCTGTTGAGGCAGCATGAAGGCCCATACGCAATGAAAACGATAATTAACACACCTAAATTCAAGAGCATAATTTAATGCTTCGGTGGTTCACTGCAGTTATCACATTTGAAAATGCCAACACTACAGAATCAGCAGTATTTTGGGGAAGTCACTTTTCATATATAGTACTCACATTCCTCTATAGTGACCTCAGTGTGTGCAAGTACCCCCAAACATGAACATGCACGTAAGCATATGCATTAAAACATTCAGCTTGTCAAGCCCAAAACAAAAACTCTGCCTCTCCTCTCCTTCTCGCACTCACAACAGAAAATGATTACATTTACCTCAGCATTAGGGAGCTGGGATAAGTAATCAGAATAGTTCAATTTGGTCATTACTGACGAGAGATTTCACAGAAGTGTGTCCTCACAGGACACAGTGGTGCACTACACCTCTGCTGTGATTCAATTCTCTCTCTCTCTCCTTATTCCTTTTAACTCTCTCCAAACAGGAGTAAAGCAGTTATGGTCACTAGGTCCTCATTTGATGCTCCAAATTGAAACAAAATCAGAGTGCGAGCGTCAAGGCAGTTTGACGTGCCTATAAATGCTTTCAATGTGTGTTCAGCCATTTAAAATTAAATTAAATGTGTACTTCAGTAAATATGGCTCTTAAGAACACAACATATAATAGTTTTTTTAAGACATCTGAAATTAGTAACTTGACATTTAGTTTTTACCTGCTGTTACATTCTGCTTCATCAATGTACATTGTACATGTGCATCACAGTATAACACCAAGTCAGTTAAACTTCAGGGATATCAATCTGTCCATCTAGGAAGCACAAATGGTTGTGAATCAGTTTCACCTGCTTTGGTGCAAATTTGAGGGAAAACAGGTTTTCTGAACATTGCAGACTGGCCCATTGCAAGTACTGTGGCTGCAGGTTTCAACTCATTTCATCACAACCCTTCACACCGACACAGTGGGCTAACCCAACTGGCTTGCTAGCCCTTTGCCGGAACAGGGTTATCCTGGAGTTTGTGGTGTTATCCCCTGAAAATGTGCTAAATATGGGGGTACAAGGTTCCAGAGTGAAACGGGGCTAAAATAAACACTGGATATTATAGAATGTAACCATTAGTCATGTGCTCCAATGGACATATCAACCCAGAGCCAAAATAAGTGAAATGTGGGCCCTATAGTCCTGGGCCGACATTAACCCTGGATTTATAATGTGTGTGTAAAAAGGTTTAAGTTATCCATAGCCCAGCTCTCCGAATAAGCAGTGTAAAAAGTCTGAGTGTGTTACAGTAAACACGGGATCAGCAGCTGGGGGGAAATCCTTCATTATTGGCAATTACAATTGAAATACAAATTCAAATTGAAATTGAATACCTGTCTGAACTTTGCACGGAGTTTCTCCATGTCTTCCTGTAGCTTTGAAGACTGCGGATCACCATGAGGGGCGTTTTGGATCAAAGACAGCAGAGACTCCAGCACTTTCATACGCTTTCTGACAGCACACACACACAAACAGACACAAGATTATTAAGGACAGGACACTTACTGTGGCTAAATCTCTGGATTTCACTTCAAGTCACTCCCAGTAAATCTTTTAACAGTTTCTCTGAAAGGGTACACAAAGGCTAGAGAATATAAAGGCCCAATGGGTCAGACAAACTGGATGTGGCACAGGGCTGAACGATTAATTGCATTTGCAATAATATCGCGATATGATAAAACGCGATTCTCTAACCGCAACTTGCGCGATTACAATGTGATCACGTGACGCGAGCGGAAGAGTGGAGAACTCGGCTGCGTCAACTTTTCATGCTACCCTTAAACCTGTTGCGCAATGGCCTCTGGCTCGACGGAACAGTCAGAAGCTGACACAGCTGAGACTTTAGTCTCGAAGAGGAACGGCAACAGGTGGTGTGCAACTATTTTGATTTCAATAAAGAAGATGCTGCGCAGCGGCAGGTGTTGTGCAGAGCGTGCCGTGCTCACGTTGCTACTTCACAGGTTAACACTACAAACTTGTTCCAGCACTTAAAAAAAGTACCTCAAGACAGGGATCATTGACTGAAATGTTTGTTGTTACAAATATATAAATTATGTTGAGTTGTGGAAAGCGGATGGGTTTAAATAAATTCATACTTCCTCCCACTCCTTTTCTAATATGTAAATTGAAATATTATGTTTTGATTTTATGTGCTTATATGTCTGTTTGTGTTGGAATGCCCACCTGCATTTATTTTCTTTTTTTGTTCTTTACATGTTCGAAATAAACACACACACAAACAAACTGAAAAAAAATAAATAAAAAATTAATAAAAAATCGCATATTAAATCGCAATTGCAATATTGGAGGAAAAAAATCGCAATTAGATTATTTTCCCAAATCGTTCAGCCCTAATGCAGCATATTAAACAGTGCCCTTTAATTCAATCAAGCCTAATCCAAATTCAAACTTGATAGCCCTATATCATTTTAAATCATTTTAAACTATCCATAACTGCTTAACCATAATTTAAGCTCACTACATCTGGGATCTGTATAACATCTGTATCACACTCATAGATTCAAGCCACCTTAATATGCCTGATTTTCTGATCCACGCATTATTTCCTGAGAAATTGATCAAAATATCAAAATATGGATCACTGCGTTAGCTTGATTTGAGACTGGATTTTTCTGTTTTTCAAAGTAGGATTGAAGTTTAGTTTTCAGGGTGAACCATAAATATTTTAAGATAATGATTTTGTGATGATTTTTTGTTGCCATGGGAGGTTGTACCTGACCTGTGACGGTGTTTGGGTGGGCGGTTCTAGTCAAAGTGTCTTGAAACTGTGACAACCATACTGTTTCAGTTCAGTTTTAAGATGTACAAGAAGAAAGAAAATGACTTCTTCCTGAGGGCCTGTGGAGAACATACCTTGACTTGATATCTGTGTTCTGTTGGAGGAGACATTTCCATGTGATGGCGAACCCATAATAGAAGGAAATCTGTAAGAAGTTAAAGAGCAAGAAACAGTAAACAAACCTGGGAGCCAGAAGGAACTTAAAGCAATACAGCAAAGCTTATTTCTTTGCGTAGGTGCATGCCCTATGCCATAGCCTGACGTGCAATCCAGAACTTTTCCAAGTTCATTGTTTTGTCATTGATTTTCTCGGGGAAAAAAGGAATCCTGAAACCTATACATTCATGAGACCTTGCAAAATCCCATAGCTGTACTCCAAATATCTTTTAAGTTATTCAATTTTAAATGTTGACCCTCTGAGCTAAATTTTGGCATTTCTGTGATTCCTTGTATGTGTCTTCTAATACCTCACCAATCGCTTATTTCTATATTTCCAGTTGAAATTCATCCTGACCATCCAAGAGACCCTGAACTGTGTTGACATCAAGGTTTTTTTTTGTTTTTTTTATCTGTCTAATACCTTGTGAGCCTGTTTTTCCATTGGGTTCTGGAGATTTCAGGAGGGGTGATTGCAAAAAGAAATCCTGAGCCGGAACTTTTTCCCATGATGTTTGGGCCAGTGTGTACCTTCCTTTAAACTCCTTCAGAGTAGTCATAGGTGTCTTGGTGGCCTCTCACTTCTTGCATGGTCCCGCAGTTTGTGAGGACGGCCTGCTCTAGGCAGATTTACACATGTGCCATGTTCCTTCCATTTCTTAATGATGGATTTAACTGAATTCCAGCGGATGTTCAGTGACTTGGAGATTTTTGTATCCATCCCCTGACTTATTCTTTTCAACAACCTTATTCTTTCCAACAACCCAATTCAATTTTGTTGAATTAGGTCATTCACTTTAAAGGTGGTGAATATTTATGCAATCACTTATTTTACATTATACATTTTTAATTAACAGACATTACTTTGTAGAAATCTGTTTTCACTTTGACATCTTAGAGTATTTTTTGTGAATTCTTGTCAAAAAGCCCAAATTATATTGACCATAACTCTATTTATAAATGCAATAAAAGGGGATAACATCTCAAGGGGGTATACCCTTTTATAGGCACTGTATATAACCAGCACATTCACAATGGAAAAACTATCTTTAACATTTCATTTTCATATTCTGAATGAAAACAAATAATTCAACTTTATATAAAAATATATTACACCGAACACCATATTAATCATAGCACAGGTCACATACAGAGAATGGATACCTTTGCTGCCAATGTTTAGCATGAACCTTTCCTGTCTTATAATTGTACAATAATTCGGAACAGGCACATTTTCGTACGACAGGACCACTTTGGCGCATGTGCAGAACAGATCGGGTCAAGTACATAAATCTATGATATGGTACTGACATGCGCCCCTGAGCAGCTCTCGTAGGATGAACGGGGCCCGACGATTCAACCGTGCATCCAGTTGTTATAATAGGTCCACAGGATTCGGTAGTGAAAATATCAAATAATGGAAACGATGTATCAAGCAGTCATGGTCCGCAAAAATTTTACTAACTCGCACATCAATGTAAAATGAAAAGTACACCGACACATCGTTTCGGTGGGACTGGTAAATGGTTTACATTTAACATTAAAGCACAATTCGCGGTGTGTTGACTTACCTCAGTGGACAACTTGGCCCCATGAGAGGCTCCATGTCTGCGGCCGTCCTGCAATCCTCGGCGGGCCCCTTTCTCAAATCCCTCCCGGTAGCCCTCCCCTCGGAACCTCAAAAACAAATCACACCCTCAATTAATGGTTGTTGCGAGAAACTTGTTTCAATATGATGGACGCTGTCGAGAAGACTAAAATCTACATCAAGTTTGTAAAAAAAGGGGGAAAGGCAAAGCAAAGGAAAATAAACACTATCGTCAGTGTCGAAACTTCTCGTTCGACACAACATTTAGCTAGAAGCTCTCATTCTTTTACAACAGACGGCCTACAGTCGAGTGTCGTTCATTTATTATAATGAATAAGCTGCTGCTTTGTGTTTCGGCTGTGTATTGAATTCAGAAACTTCTCGTAGCGATAGTTCAGCAGAGGCTTGCATTTACTAGGTAGGCACATGCCGCGGTAAACAAGACAACACTGGATTGCCAGAAGACTCACCTTTCATCCGCCATAACAATACTGTCAAATAAATCTTCACTTCCTGATCCGCCAGCCATCTCCTCCGAGATAATTCTGTCTGTAAGAACTGTTCTCACTAAAGTATCGACAGTCGTGCGCGCTAATTCCTTTTTCAAAACAGATGTACTGACTACTGTAGGTCTGACCGCCACCGACTGTTGGGTTTCGAACACCCGGCCCTGCTTCCTTCATAATCAGAGCAGTGCTGCCCCCTAGGAGTCTGGAGGTTAATAGTCACCATTTATTCTATTCTCCTTGTAAGACTCATCTATTTTTAAAGCAAGAAAGAAACATCAATAATTAAAGGTAAACCAAAGTTCTTCACCATCCATCAGTTTATTCTGTGATTCTGCTACCTTAATCCTAACTCTGAGAGGACCCGAGAGCATCTCACAAAAGCCTTCTTCTCTAGTAACTCCCACAATTTCCCAAAACTTTCTTGCAGTATCCACAACGGTTTCTACTGTCTCTCTCTGCCTCAGCAGCACAGTTGATAATCATGGGCACAAATGCAATCTTTCTTAGCTGCTTCCTCAAGACTAGGTCTTGTTTTAGACCTGATCCTCATGACTTCCATCTCTTTTGTTCTTGTGAGACAGTCTGCCGGCCATGCTTCATGATTTCCCTAACACTGACTACACTTGGGTTCATTGCCAGTTCCTGCTGCTTTATATCTGAAAATCATGTCTACACACAAGCGAGCTGTGTCCAGATTTTCAACAATGTGTGCCCTGAATTGGTTTGGGAACAAAGAGCCTGACTGGGTCACTGATATCATCTAGGAACACTCTGACAGACAGGATCTGTGTCTCAAAATGCAACATAAAAGATACAGTATAACATTTTTCTCCATCACTCAACCCTGTATTATGAGTAGAAGTGTATTATTAGATGAATTAGTGTGTTGTTGTTTTTAGATAAGGAGGAACAAGGACTCTTAGCTTTTTAACCGAAATAACTGCAACGATTACTCAGTTTTCAAAATAGTTGCTAATAATGTCAGTTAAATAATAATTACTACTCTAGAGAAGTCATAGCACCACAAGCCTCAGGCATTTTTGACAACAGCCTTTCTGTGAGAAGTTGAAAATTCCCCTTCTTTCAGCACATGTCCCGAGAAAAGCACGTGTAGTAGTCGAGCAAGCATTAACCAACATGCACTAAGGTGGTATGAGGCAACAAGAACCTTAAAACAGATGTAGAAGCAGCACAAAGCGCTATAGGACTTATTTTGGTCCATTTGATGATATTGTGCAAGAAATCATCATATTAAACATTTTTGAATATATGAATGTGAATCTTTTTTCTGGTTCTTGTTTCATACACTTTATCTCCTCATGTCTGTGTTTTCTTGTCTGTTTTTTATGAGCTGTACTGAGGCCTATCAATTGCAATAAAGTACTGAATTGAATTCAGTAAACTCAATCTAACTCAGTAAGATTATCCTGATTCTGAAATACTGTGAGTCCAAGGCCTTCTTTGGATTCTGTTGGAAAGGGTAGTCTTTTAGGTGAAATGTCACAGCATGGGGCAGTGTAAGAAACGTGGAGAGATGACAGATTCTTCAGCTAGGTCGGAATAGCAGCAATATATTGTGTCCTCTAAGAAGGAAGCTAAAAGCAAACATGGGCTGATGTTTATCACTGCTGTTCAAAACAAATAGTTCTAAATCCAGGAGTAATTTATATTGATGCTACCAGGAAAGAGGTGGTGTTCGTCATTGAGTTGTGTTTTCTGTCCAACAGCTGTGAAAACACAGCTGAAGGTTTTGGATATGGGATCATCATCAACATTAACACAGATTAATGATTTAGTTCTACAAACATTTCTCTGAGGCAAAGTCTCACTGGTTTTTGTGCGTGGACACCAGACACCAGAGAGCAGATTTACCAAGAACATAATTCTTGTTTGTTAATTGACTGTATTTATTATGTTCCAATTCTTGTATGTTCGGTCAGTATTGTACAGCCCAGTAGAGATCCCACAGTACTGCCGAAAGGATCACCTGTCATTCATTTTGTTTTTTTACACTAAGCCAAACAACGCCAGCATAATGCATCCCCTCTCAACCTCATCTCATCCCTGTCCACAAGAGGGATTGTGATAATTTGATTACACTCAAATGTATTTTGGAACGTGCACACTGTCAGCATATAAACAATGGAAATATTAAAGACAATTATTGACAAAGGGCCCTTCTACTAGAGAGGGCCCCGAGATCAGGTAAAACTGGTAAAACATATGCTGACTTTGGAGGGGTCATGCTAAAAAAACCACTGGATCTTACAATTCCCCTAATGTCTAATCTTTCAAACTCAACACCTTTCAAAAATATGTTGTTTACAAACCCAAACCAAGATAGCCCTCATAATTTCAGCAGAATTATTTTCTCTTGATGAAAATATCTGTGAATTCCAACTTTATTTTGTATCAAGATGATCATTTTGCTAGTGAGATCTGCTGTAAAAGGCAGTAAATCAGATGCTCAAAAAGTCTACTATCAAATAACGGATGACAGTCCAGACAGTATTTTCTTTACTCTCAATCTCTGTGTTTATGTGTGTGCGTGACATATTCTGTGCTACTGAGCAAGTGTGGAGTCAAAAACACTGGCAGGACTCCAGAGAAACACAGCTGTGCAAATGGCAGCTGAGCACTGTTTGTATGCTTGGTGCAAAGAAAGGGAAATGCTTACCTAGAAGTCAGAGATAAGAAAAATGTATCTCACTCCAATGAACACCTTCAGGTTCTCTCATTTCCACACTAAATAGATTTGATCACAGTTGCTGTGAATGTACTGTACAGTACACTCCAAACCTCATGTTTCCTTTGCATTCACCGTCACTACCAAGCAGCACTCCTTGCATCCTGTTTTTTTTTTTTTTTTTTTACCAAATATCTTTATTGTTGCATCGTCCACAGGGGCGTTGTTTGACACGAGACCATGTGACGTTTCCTTGCTTTGCACGTTTGACCAAGTTAGGCTGCACCGGCAACCAGGCCAAAATCATACTGGCAGCAACGACTCATGGGCCATGTACTGAATTTCAAATCGGACCAACATGGCGGCTCATTAGGAAACTTCTCTTATATTACAAAAATAGTTCAGTGGAGAATGTTATTAAAGACATTTTAGGCAGGAAATAAGCCATGCAGTTGCCAGTTCTCTCCCCATTTAAACTTGAGAATGTTTAGTTTTTATAGTTTGTCAGCAGTCCCCAGAGGCGGCCCACTGGCCCGGACGTCCCTAATTTGCATAGTGTACCTAGAATTCAGCACGTTGTACAGCACATTCCTATGAAAGCTGCTCAATGACGCATGAAAGCAATAAAGTTTGACATCCCAGATCTCCCATGCTGTGAATAGAGCTAACTTCTAGTTTAGCATAAGGATAACTTGAATAGAGATAAAAAAAAATAATAATAATCTTGCGACTCTTCTAGACATTAAAAATGGTATTTGACCGAATGGTTCAAATTACGACAGTGAAACGAGTCATTTGGTGGGAGTTGTGACGCTCAAAGAAATGTATCCACGGTTGTAAATCGACCCTTTTTTCAGTTGGTCCAGAATATTTCAAAGATCAAAAAAGTCACCAGGAGTCTTCGAGGCTGAGTGCAGTAAGACTTAATTTGACAAAGACAGACAAAATCCGTGAAAAAAACAAACTGACCCAAGTTTCAAAGCATTGAGCATCGTCTTTCAAGTAGTTTCCCAGTAGTTTGTTTCATCAACTCTTTCACACTTGTTACCCTTCATTTCTTACTTTGACCATTATAACAGTTATTGTCAGTTATCATTAGTCATTATTTACTAACTGTGGTTATTTTATGCTGACCACTACCTACTTACTATGGTTATTTTATACTACACCACCCAAAAACTGCCCTTGAGATTTTTTTTGTTCTCTTCATGTCTGTGACATATTCTCCAGATACAGACATTAAAACTAGTGAAACGCTGGTTAGATGTGGATATGACTGTCTACTGGTAGTTTTCTGGTCTATTTTTGCAGAGAACCGCGTGTGGCTGCTCTAACCTGTTCACATAGACGACATTCCACCACGCACATGTGCTGCTTACGCAGCCAGTGTGGCCAGTCTGTCACCCTCCTTCTGGAGTGGGAATGTTTAGGGATTGGTTTGGAATTCGTCTCCCACCTTCATCGCTAGTTAGGACTAACGCAGTTCTCATTTTCATGGCCAGTGCACATGTTGTGTAACCCCCAGATTATGCACTGCATTACAGCCACATTACAGCCACAATACAGCTGCAACACAGTTGCTGGAGCTGATGGCATGTTTCAGCAGCATCCCAGAAGTAACTGTCCGCTATGCTCTGCAGAGGATACTCACCACGTCTACTGACTGTATTATCAGCAAGGGTGGACACAAGTTCAAGAATGGATCAATAGCAGCTGTCTGTGCGACAACTTCAAACTTAAAATCTGTCAGTTCTGCCATGTTTTATGTTGTGTTACTCTGTATTCTCTAGGTTAGCCTGGTGAATTAGGTGTTAGCACTGTTGCATCACAGCCAGAAGGCTTAAATTTTCACATCTCTCGGTATCGTTTATTAGTTGTCAACATGCCGCCTCCTAAAAAAAATTTCAAACATGTAGACAGGGTATGGACTGTTTTAGACACTCGTGATAGTGATGACGAATGGAACACTGATGATGAGAGAGCCATGCCTATTGCCACTGAAGGCGTTAATGGCAGATATATTCGATTTGCCCCAAAAAATGGTCTGCCTTATGGTGAGGGGGTTGCTGGGGACGTCAATACAATGTCTAGGTGGGCTAAAGTACGGACTAAACGAGTCGAAGCCTTGACAAGATGGGTGATGAGCATTACATTCAACCGAGATCGATCTGCTCATTCCCATTATGCCGAACATGTGCTGAGGAGTTGAATCAGACAAGTGTTTGTACACACAGTGACAATGACAGGCAGTTGTCCGGTGTGTGGGTCTCGTCTGTGTCCTGTTCTAACTCTCTATCTTCGTCACCACCCCCTATCTGATTTACAGAACAAGAAGCCTCAACACTAGGGGGTTCTATATTACACAACATGGCTGGACAACAACATGTTCAGTATCAGCATTGTCAATGGTATCAAACCCCCTCACTAGCAAATCCACCATCAATTATCTCAATAACATCATCATTAACATCATCAGGGTCACCATCGGTCACACCCCCAATATCAAGATCGTCAGAGGGCCCACCCATCGTGCTAACAATGCTAACATCAACATCTTCGTCGGATATTTCAATAACATTGCCGACATCAATATTAGGGACAGCAGCAGCTGCAGCAACATCATCATCAACATGGTGAATATCATCATCATCATCGTCAGTACGAACAGTAGCACCATCATCAACACCTGCAGCACTAGTAACCACATTAGCAAC
Source organism: Lagodon rhomboides (assembly GCA_039737535.1). NCBI lineage: Eukaryota > Metazoa > Chordata > Actinopteri > Spariformes > Sparidae > Lagodon > Lagodon rhomboides. The sequence continues at coordinate 10,468,325 of CM077784.1, forward strand.
AGCACAAACAGAACGATCTCGGTTGAATGCAATGCTCGTCACCCGTTTTGTCAAGGCTTCGACTTGTTTAGTCCGTACTTTAGCCCACCTAGACATTGTATTGACGTCCCCAGCAACCCCCTCACCATAAGGCAGACCATTTTTTTGGGCAAATCGAATATATCTGCCATGAACACCTTCAGTGGCAATAGGTAAGGCTCTCTCATCATCAGTGTTCCATTCATCATCACTATCACTAGTGTCTAAAACAGTCCATACCCCGTCTACACGTTTGAAATTTTTTTTAGGAGGCGGCATGTTGACAACTAATAAACGATACCGAGAGATGTGAAAATTTAAGCCAAAAGCCTCTCCACTATTGTGTTGAGTAAAATGGAAACAGAAGTGTTAGTTACAGGATGATCCCTTAACAAATGTCTAATTTCTGCAAGCTCACCTTTATGCTGAGCAACAGATCTCGTCAGTTGTTGTACTATTACAATTAAGTTTTCGTTTTGCTTTTTTAACAGATCTTTTTCTTCATGCGTAAACTTTTCCAAAGTTTGGACGTACGTTTTAACTCCTTAACTGACTCAGCGTTAATTTGTTCTACAAAGTCTAGACCGGTTATGTCTAGACGGGGCCCATAATGTCTACTTAATTCGGGCAGTTCAGAACCCTCTTGGGTAGCAAAATGCTCTGGTGAGACATCTTGACTAATACAAACGATGCGTGTATGTAGTTTATCAGTATTATATTATAAGATGGGTTGTAACCACTATGATGGGGGTTATCTAATACCTCTGGCAAAGCAGGCAGAACCAATGATATATCTGTTGGCATATAATCAAAAGGAGTGCTGGTCCTATGACTCACACTGAAAATATCACTGTCAGACACACCATATTCTACAGCACCTGTTTGTGTCGAGGTGACCATATACCCAGAGGATGGCTGGACCTCATCACTCAGCATTGTGTTTAGCAGCATAAGCATCTGCACTGCCTCATCTGCTTCTCTATACTGCTCCACAAGATCGACCTCTGTTTCGTTGCCTTCTCTTGGGGGTCGGGTTTGTGTCTCCTTAGGAATGCCTAGCAATTGTGATACACTGGTCCCTGGTCTGTGATAATGTGATGAAGTTAGAAAACGGAAAAAACAAAAATAAATTAAAACAAACACACAAATTAAAAATAAATAAATAAATTAATAATGTTAATGATATGAATAATAATGATAATAATACTTATAATAATGACAATAATAATACAGGCTCCTAGATATATTTGTTACATACCCTGCATCATTGTCAGTCTGGATAGTCTTCTGTCCACTGTGTTTCTAAAGCAATAATGACTTAGTTCCAAAGGCTTTAGCACAAGCCGGGCGTCTGAATTTTTTACTAGGAGGCTGGAAATCTATACATATTATAAAAAAAAAACAACAAAAAAAACAGCGAGTTAGTATGTCTAAAATCCCTCAACATAATGTTGTTTTCTATTTAAGTATAAAACAAAATACTATTTCACCATCAAGGTCTTTTTGATCCTCCTCAATAGCTCTCTGTCTCCTATTAGCTACTTTTTTTTCGCTGTGCTCTGAGGACTTCAACAGAACGTCGTGTTTCCCCCTGTAGAGCTATACAAGAGGAGATAAAGAAATACATTTAAAACAACTCTAAAGAAGTCTAGAACTCTAGAAGCTTTAAACACCAGCCTCGGTTGTCAGTATCAGGGTTTTCACTAGCATCCAACACAGTAACCCCCAGGCGATTACCTAATAAAGAAGACCTTTAAAAACAGGATGCAAGATAATATTTACTACATTATACTAAGATTAAAAGAACCAATTAAACAATTCAATTAGGAATAGGATAATGAAATATTAACTCACCATTCAGAGAATCCATTGGTACTGCAATTGAAAAATTGTCTTTTCCAAAAGAATTTAAATATAAAACCTGACAGAAATAGTAGATATAAAAAAAACTTAAAGAAAAAGGTAAAACGAACCTACTAGCATTAGCCAACCGCAAAACCAGTAGAGCAGGAGAGAGAGAGAGAGTGCTAATCTTTACAGTTAACGATATACACACATAGATAACCCTAGGCTGGATCCCGACCAATAGTTAGGTGCTTGACGAAAGGGAGGGTAATAATATGTGTTGAGATATTTAAAAGCTATCCAACATTCTTTAACTAAATAGTAAAAACTGTTCTGTCTTGGATAATTCGTATGAAAACAGAATTAAACGCAAAAAAAAACCCATTAGTATATGTCTAAAAAGGCTTTTAGATAGACATCAAACACCAATAATATCTACTAGCGTATGCTTTATAATCCTTGAGTGATCAGGACATCCTCATCCAGCATGAGATAAAGAGGGACATGGCTGTCTGGTCACATGCATATTAAGATCACCCCCGATACGTCTGTGCCTGTTTAATCTAATGAAGTTTTTTATTTTCATTTATTTATTTTTTTTACCCCCATCAGATGCTGTTGCAAAAGGGGTTTACCATATAAACAATCCTCAATGTGTTAGGTAGGAGAGGGGGTCGAGAGGATTTGAGAACACACACACACACAGAATGAGCAACATATTTAGACGCCTGTTTTTCACATGTACTGTCATAAATCATACACGCACGTGCACATATTTGGAAAGCTGTTTTTCACATGCACGCACAAAGGAACATTATAGCTACTACTTGGGTTTCTTCCGGGCACTCCGGGTTTCCCCCACTATCAGAACATGCACCCTTGACCAAAGGCAATGGCTCAGAAATGGAGTTGGTCCCTGGGCGCGTACACTGCCCACTGCTCCCTCAGGATGGGTTAAATGAATACCAGTATCCCAAAGTACATTGTACATTGTACGATATGTGATCAAATACAGATTTTTCCTTCATGCTGCTCTACTACTGTGGCTGTTCCCAGTCTTGTCCTAGGCAATGTTGGTCTATGTTGTATCTTTCAGGGACAGTCAAGCAAAACTGTCAGCATTAAGCCTCATTTTATGCCAATAAAATAAGGAGACGTAGGTTGGATGCTGCTGTTGCTTTTTTTTTAAATATTATTTTTGGCCTTTATTGATAGAACAGCTTGAAGACATGACAGGAAACAGGATGAGAGAGAGGGGGAGTGACATGCAGCAAAGGGCCCCAGGCCAGGACTTGAACCCAGGGCCCCTGCAGCGAGGACAAAGCCTCTGTACATGGAACACCTGCTCCACCAACTGGGCTAAACGGCGCCCCCTGCTGTTGCTTTTTGTGAAGTTTTACTGTAGTGGTAGCTCAGCTAGCTTTGTTCATAGACGAAACCAACTTTTTTGCAACTTTGGTTAGCATACGGCAGTTAGCTTGCTAACACCATACAAAGTGTGTCACAAACCTGTAATTTTAGTGGCTGCTGGGCAGCGAGGCTTAGGCTAATACAGATCATGTTCTTCTCTTGAGTTGATATTCACGGTAGAAAAGCAGCTAACCGGAATCTCCATCTTTTATGTATGCCTCAAGGAGGACTTTGCTAAATCAAAGCATTCTCTCCACTGTTTATCCCATTGCTGTACTTACTGTTTGTAAGTTTTTTTCCAGACTTTGAGCAGCATCTCTCCTTGGTCAAGTCTCATTTGATGTCTTTAGTTCTTTTGAATATCTTGCCACTATATTTAAATCATTCACCCATTCTAACTTTTACTATATATAGAGCACCAAATCACTGTTCCAAATTTTTAACCGACTTCTCAGAGCTTTTATCTATTCTTAACACAAATTATGATACTAACCCACATCTGTTCACTCCCTAGTGGAGTTTAATTCAAAGTTAAAGGCAACAATCAACCTTGTTGCACCTTTGAAACCTAAAAAGACAGCTTTAAATGACAGACAAAAGACAGTGTCCTATAACATCTTAGAAAGCACTAAGCACTTTAAAAATACCTTGCACTCTTTTACTCTGGTGGATACAGAAATAATTAGTAAGGTGGTCTCTGACTTCAAACCCTCTACCTGCTCACTTGATCCCATACCGACTGCATCTTTTAAAACTGTTTTTAATTGTCTTTCTGAGGAATTATTAACGATTGTTAACCACTCCTTACTCACCGGCACTTTCCATGATGTTTTAAAGACTGCCACGGTTAGACCCATTCTCAAAAAAACTAACACAGATTCTAATAATTACCGACCCATATCAAACCTCCCTTTTTTAGCTAAGATCTTAGAAAAAGTAATTTTCAATCAAGTACATACTTTTTTAAAAACAACAACATATTCACGACTCTTCAGTCCAGTTTTAGAGCCCAACATAGCACAGAGACTGCATTAATCAAAGTAGTAAACAACCTAAGAACAAACACTGACTTAAATAACCTTTCAGTTCTGGTTCTCCTTGACCTCAGTGTAGCCATTGACACTGTCAACCACGAAATCCTCTTACATAGACTTGAACACTGGGTTGGTCTCTCAGGTCTTAGATTGGTTCAAATCATATCTGACTGGCTGGGAGTTCTTTGTTTCCATGGGTGACTCCTCCTCAGAGAAAATGGATATAACCTGTGGGGTCCCACAGGGCTCCATTGTAGGCCTCTACTGCCTAACGTCGTATCATCACATCACGTATAGTAGTGAAAGAGTTTTCTACCTTTTTACAATGACCGCTCAAGTGAGGAGAAAAGCCTGTCATCATAACCTCCTCCTGGCTGCATCCCACCAGCTCCCTGATCTCTGTCCAAGACCTCTATGTGTTTTGGTTGCCTTTGTAGTCCAAACATAATGAAATGTACAAGTGGGGACACTGTAGCCACAAGTTAGCTCTTCTAGCCTAACTGACTCTGCTCACAGCAAGGTTGGAGAGTGTACATGTTCACACCACTATCACAGAAGCTTTGGACCATTGGGAGGAGGAGGTTTTCAAGCACAGAGCCTGAATAGGCACCAGAACCAGAACTGGGCAGATGGACAACGATACTGGGCTAAGAAGCCTCTACAACATCTTATCAGAGGCAAAGCGATATTGCGGACATTTTCAGTGCAAGGTACGAAGAAACAGTGCCCAGGCAAGAGACAAGACTTTGGACTGTTTCTTTTGTTGATGGCATTCACTAAATAAAAGGCCGGCGTCGAGCTTGACTTGTTGCTGTTTAATTCGAAAAGTGACTGGCACAGAGTGAAGAACTGCAAAAAAGGCAAAGTGAAATAATGCAGTAGAGAGAAGGCTGAAGAGGTCAAAACTGCAGCAAATACTACAAATACAAATACTGTTCAGATGTTTTTCACTCCTCAGTTTCTGACTCATACAGGTGCACAGGCACATGAACTCCAGTGAGCCCTCCAGTGAGGCATCACAAATGTCATGCAGTTAAGTAATACAAATTAAGTGACTGTACTAAGTGTCCCTACATTGATATTGAACCACAGTAAAGTCACAGAGGTCAGAGGTTGTCTGGGCGGTAATAGACAAAGCAAATGGACAACTTCAAAAGAATCAGCTCTCCCTTTGTCATCAAAAGTGTGTTTCATTCTGTTGTGCTTGACGTAAATAGGATGTACAATGACATAGAATACCCTCCACCCCCTGCTCCGCTTGGGGTGAAGGGCATGGCTTTGAAAGGCTGAGCAAACACAAACAGGATCTATTTGCCCAGTTTTGTTCAGATGAAATGATGACAGAAATATCTTCTGAGGTTAGTGAGTTTAGCTGATAAAAAATACCTTATCATCCTGGTTAACATAAACATACAGAGACATAATAAACACACCGTCCAGTTTGTGCCAGATTACTGGAGGGACACGTGTGCAATAAGTGAGCAGCTGTGTTTGTAAATCAGGAAAAGAGTTGCAAAAATACATCCAAATGTCAAACGTGAGAGTGTTTGCTCACCATGTGTCATTGAAGGTAGAGGGATTGTGTGATGTTCTTTTTAACCCAGTACGTTCTTCAGACCTGTTGTGGCAAGCCCAAATCGAGTCACAATCAGTCTTCAATCACTGAGTGAGTGAATCTTTGTGCATCATTTAATTCAATCTAATCTTTCAGACCTTTAAATACAATTTAAACATTTATGCAGAGGCTAACCGTGACTATCAGAGCTGGGATTAAACAGCAATCTGACAGGTAGTTTGTGTGACAACAGGTGTCCGTGGCAGTTGCATGTTAGGTCCAGTAGAGGGCAGCAAACACCATACAATGATTGCAGAATAAATCATGTTTTCAACAGCTGTATGAGACTACTAATACTTGTATTGAGCAGTGGATAATTGCCATCTAATCTATTAATGTACCGTACATACATTTGTATAAAATACATAATTAAGTGTGCTTGATATTGAGGGCTGTAATTTTGAGTTTCTTTTTTTCTTCTTTTTCTGCTTCAGTACCACACACACAGTCACATTTAGCATTTATCTCCAGTAATATAATTTCTGTCTGTGTCTGAAATTGTTGAACACACATTCAGTCTCCACAGTAAAGTCCTCTACAGATCCACAAACAATAAATTAGGCCTGGCGATGTATCATCAGTGCACGTATCATGGTGAAAGTGTTTCTACCTGTTTACAATGACCACACACGAAGTGGGTGATCAAACACTTTAATGACTGAATCATTAAAATGCACTTCTTTCCAGAGGGGTAAAAAGATTGACCACACTAACCTTATAATAAAAACGCAGATCTCAGTCAAATTCTTGGAAAGAAACAAACAATACACAATGTGTTCAGCAATGCAATCCTAACCAACAAGTGAGCCAGCTCTATCCTTTTTTCTGCCTAGAGACAACAGCTGTTTGGTTAAATCTGTTTTAATGTTTCCAGGACACTAACCTTTCATTTCTGAAACAAATCAAATAGAAAAAATTGGCCAAATTAGAATTGGAAGAGAATAACTAAATTAGATATAACATTTAAATGCTGTCATGTTCGGGCCTTCTCTGAAGGCCTAAGAAGGACCTAAGGGTTCACCTCTGCATTTATGGCCTTTGAACATTGTGATTTAGAGTTGTGTTTGTAAGAAATAAGAATTATACAGTTTCAATTCTTGTTCAAACATATGTGTCCAAGTTTAGAATGAAGCTTCAAGCTCAATATGTAAGTAAATCATAAATTCATCCCTACTACTATTACTCAGAAGAAGTAGAGTTTTGTCAGTTGCTGAAATTGAGTAATTTCAGTACATATCATCCCCTTACAAAGTTGTAATGGCTAATGTGTTTGCAACTGTTGTGATGTGTTAGTGTGAATGTTGTGTCAGCATTCACACTAATGATTCTGAATAATCTGTGAACGCTGCTCTGTGCAGCGGGAGGGCGTGGCCTCAGGGCTCCGGCTTCAAGGCTCTGCAGGCTGAGAGTAATGCATTACAGTGTGAAAAAACAAAGGCAGGAGGCTAAATGAGTCTGCGGAGTGGGGAGACACAGTAAACACTGGTTTCTATTCTACAGTGAGAACTGCAGGTTAGATTTGAAGTTTCTGTCAACGGTAGTATACTAGCTAACGTTAGCCTCAAGGACTGGAATGTTTACCATTGCTTGGCAGTTGCGCCAGCTGCTCAGGGATGCCACTATCATTAGTTGATGTAGTCCAGCTCTGAAAGTATCAACGTAATCATCAAGTTTTTAAATCATACATTTCAAACACGTTTGATATTATCAGGGTGGCCCTGATGAGTCTGTGAGCAGTTTAGAAGGCATAAGGCTGATCTGTAAACCCCTCACATTACCAGATCATCTGTGCTGAATAGCGTGTTTTGGACGGGCACGGCACTAGTAATGTCAATACAATGAAGTGAAAGAAGCTATGTCCACAGAGATCTGTAGGTAACCCTCTTTCACATTATATGTAGTCATTTGATATTTTGTTATTATGAAAATATCAATAGTGTAGCTAAATAATGATCATTATCTTATCACACATCTTGGTGATTTAATTGTTATGATGAAAAGAATGAAAAGATGTGATAAAAGTTACATTTATAACTTTCTAGAAATATAAAATGAAGTAAAGCATTTTTTTAAGGCCTTCAATTGTGAGCATAATTATGAACCTCATACAAATATTTCTCTGTATGCTCTGCAGCTAAAAGTGTTTGTCATACACAAGACCTGTAACTTCAGGTTCATTTCATAGTGTCAAGACTGAGCAAGGTTTTATCTTTTCACTGAAGAGTGTCTTTAGAGTCTCTTTTGCAGATTGCACACTGAAACCTACCTGTCAATTACAGGAGTTGCCTGAGTCACAGGCATGAAGTGATCCTTCCTGTGTTCACCATGTTTTACACTTGCCACTAGTTGGCAGGGCATCATCTAAATGAGTGTATGTCAACACCATCAATCACATGCTTGTTGGTAAGAACATGCAGCAGTCTTTTTTCTGTGGTGTCTCATGTTAGGTTTATTCAGTCGCTTCAACATCTGATCTGAATTCACCTCCAACTCCTTATCAATACCCCCATCACCCAACTGCGTCACCGCCACTGACTACCATCTCCGTCTCCAACAGCACGTACATTTTATTGAAATTTGGATTTATGTAGAATTTTGTCAAACAGAAAAGTTACATAAAGTTGTGAAAAAAAATCGTATTTTCTCATCTATGTATGTTTTAGTTTTCAAATATAAATGTTTCACTGTAAGACAGCATTCCGACTGGAAGGCAAAGAATTGCATTATACATGAAAACTTGTTTTTTTTTTAACTGCGCATATGCCAATAAATATTTAGACTTTTTGACTAAATGACGCTTTGTCTGAATTGCTGTACATGAGTACTGTAAAAAAAAAAAGGAAGAAAAAAATAAATACATTTAAGAAGTCATATCTCTTTAAATGCCTTGACCTGGAGAAATCAGTTCAGTTCATACAGTTTTAATAGATTACATTTGGTACATGTTGGTATATATTTGAAATCAAATGACGTGAACAATTTCACTCTCTCAACCTTCCTCCACTGAGTGAATATACGGAGCAGCAGGGTCTTACACTGAGGGCTACTGGGAGGTCTCTTCAGATTCCTGTCTGACAGCGAGGGTCCTCCACTCTCTCTGGAGAGCTCCTTCACCTCCAACTACCAGAGAGCAAGGCCTGAGCTCTGGCTACACACACACACACACACACACACACACACACACACACACACACACACACACACACACACACACACACACACACACTCAATTATTCAAGACAAATTATGTACACTGGGGGGATGCTTCGACCCCTACGTGGTGTGGAGGGGTAACATTTAACTCATTGTTGCCCCTTAATCTTCACATCCACCCTTCCTGTGACCCCCGCAGCCAGGCCCCCACCCCTTCCCTATATGAGTCTATATTTCACTCCCAGTAAAGGTTGGTTGAAGTTTTGTCAACATCTTCCTGTACATTTGTTTAAGTTTTCTGATTTTTTATATACACATTTTAATTATTGGCAGTTGCCCCAAGCCCCTTTGTTTTGTTCACATTAATGCCTATTTTTGTTGATTAGAACCTATTTCAAATTGAACTTCTTCTCATCCATTCTGTCCCCATTTCTTTTATATATTTGTGTTGTGTCTGACCATAAGGCTAACACAAGAGGAGGGAGGAGCAAGGAAAAAAATCTTGATAGGCTAGAGGGAGGTAGCGGTCAGAGGTTAAACTGGGTTGAGCCGAGATGGGCAGTAATGAGAGACTGATCCTCATTACATCCAACTCCTGATGAGATGACAATGAGTGCTGATTAGGACAGTCAGATGTAACAAGCGACACAAAAACACAGGTCAACACACTAAAACAACAACTGTATGGTCCTTTTCTGACACACTTCCTTTTATCTGTTTATAACATTGTTATATAATGATAATGTCATTTCTGTCGTAATTCCCTAAGCAGCTTGAGGAAAGACACTGCTCTTCAGTCTGATGGTATGGCTGTGACAAAGCTTCACAAAGGTACAAAGCAGTCCTTGATAAGAGTATACTGCACATGATTTACAAACTAAAATGAAAACTTAACAAAGGACATGACCATTGAGGAGACAGAACAGACTTACTGATTACATCCACCGATTACACAAGATTCTCTCTGTCAATAAATATAGGCTATGAAATACATGTATGTTACGATTAAGGAATGAGAGGGATATGATACCAAAGGCAAGTGGTGTAGTGTGGAGAGAGAAAAAGGAGTGCAATGTACAAGCTTCATTTATTCACCATTCTACAGCACAAGGCTGAAAAGCAAAATGCAGGTTGCAGTCCATTTTTTGCTACTCACAAAACAAGAACTACATAAATGGATGAATACATTGTAGGTCATGAAAATCAACTAGGGTGTTGTCTTTTATACTTTATGCTTTGTGCAGACATCTCACTTAACGGATGGGCAGTTATGAAAAACTGATCCTCATCATATCTAACTCCTGATGAGATGATAATGAGAACACACTAGTCTTATATACATGTACGTATATACATATGTATATATGTACACACACACACACACACATACATATTGTGATTAATTAATCATAATGTATCACACATACCAGTATTTGCTGATAAACATTTACAAATATGTAAATGCAAATGTATTTTGGTAGATAAGTGGATGAATGAATGAATGAATGGACATTCTAAACTTTAAAAGGAGGTGCTTTTTCAAGTTTGAATTACTCTGTTGGCACAGACATTCATGAAGTGCACAAAACAGTGCTCATATTAACAGTTCCATCTGAGCATCAGTGTGTTTTGGTATTTTTATGTATGTTTTCTAAGTACAATCTAGGACTTTTAGGTCATCCACCTAGCTCACATGTTATCTTATAAGTTACAGTCATGGTCAAAAGTTTACATACACTTGCAAAGAGCATGTATGTACATGTTCTTTACAAGTGTATGTTAACTTTTGATGACCACGACTGTACATTTAAGAGTGGCATCAGGAGACAGCTGTTAGCCACTGGAGCAGACGGAACATTACATTTGCAGATGTTGTCTAGTGGCAGTAGACAACCTCTGTGTGTATATATATATATATGTATATATATATATATATATATATATATATATATATATATATATATATATATATATATATATATATATATATATATACATAATGAGTTTTGACAGTCTGGACATTTATGGACCTGGACCTATGAAACAAGCTAACACCAGTAAGCCCCTCCTAATTTGTAGTGACCTTATGAGTTTTAACAACTGAGTACTCTGCTGTTTAATCAATTAACTCCATGTCTACACCCAAAGTGAGAGCGTGTCATGTTTTGTTGGTGGGCACTTGCTTGTGATCACCTTTCAACTACACTGTAGCAAAACAGGAGGTATTTACACTATAGCTAGCAATAGCAACCACAAGCTAACAGGCTAAACCAGAAAAGGAATAAGCCAAAAAAAATGAAAAAATAGACATCTCACATGAGTTCAACATGTGCCAACATAACTGAGTTTAATAATGACTCAGCAGGTTATACAATTATGGAGGAATTAGTGCTAATATAATATTAGCAAGCCTAGTCTTACTGGTTTTGACAAGGAGAAGGTAAGCTGGTAGGTCCCGCTACCTTCCGAGCAGAACATAAACTGAACAGCACAGTGTGTCCCCCCAAATGCAGGGACAGATGGATTAATTCACTTACATTTAATGTCCACGTAGAGGTCTTAAAGGTGCACTATGTAGCACCACTACTGTGCAATAAATTTGAATCAGAAGAGAAAGATCATCATCGACTGATTTTTTATGCGTATACAAAATAAATAAACAAACTATCCTTGTTTTCATGACTGAATAAACTGAATTAACAAACTGACCTTAAAGGACAAGACAGTTTCATAGTGTTTTAATTTGCTTATAGGTGGCAGACCCTGCCACCTCTCTAGCTTCAAACAGTGTTCTGGGACATTATTTTCCTCTGAGAACAGCTTGTTTATTCAGTTATGGAAAAAATACACATTTTTCAGTTTGAATTTCTTCTCCAAAACTACATAGTGGCCCTTTAAGCCCAGACAGGTTTTCACTGGACGAACATATACGCAGCAGCTCAATGGTTCCCAACCTTTTGTGCTAGTCCCTTATATGAGGCAATATCTTTTAGCAACACCTATTCATAGTTTGCATGTCTATATGTTGCATGTTTTTTCTTAACTATGAACTATTTTAAAGGTTAAAGGTTACAACTAATTTAATTAATTTATTAGTTAATCAAAGAAAAGTCCATGAAAAAACAACAGTCCAGGTTCTCATATTGATACCCAAGATTCATCTTGAGACCCATCAATGAGGTTGCAAGCCACAGGTTTGGAACCACTGCTCTAACCAACTGATTTACAGCAGGTCATCTCGTGACCCTGCTTCCTGCCGCCAACAGCTTACTTACTTGTGAATGACAGCACTGCATGCTTGACTGATACAGTCTTAACGTGTGCTTGATGGATGAGCCGACGTCCAAAAGATCTGTTTGTCTTGTTGCTTTCAAAGGCCTAGCGTGACCCACTGGCATGGATCAAGATGTGAGCCTCACTCTAGCGACACTGGAACGCCAACAGGTTGTGACCTCTGACAACAAGATCCAACAACATGTGGAAACTGCACACCAATAAACACTTTGAAACTACACCTCAACAGCAAATCCAAGGCCCAACAAAGCCTCACTGTGACACAAAGGCAACACAATTAGAAAACAGGAATGCATGAGGAATGGAGGGGCAATGCTGGGGTGGGCTGGGGGTGTTAAGATACAAGTCATTTGATGAAGAAGCTTAGCGTAGCTATTCAAATGTTCGTAGAACTATATGGACTGTGACTTTTTAGGGACTGTCTCTCTAAAGATATGCAGGTTTTGAAAAGGCCCTCTGAAGTGACAGCTTTTTCTCTCTTTCTGTCCCTGTGTGGTGCAGCGACCCGGCCGGGGTTCAGAAACACTTATATCACTGGGCCATAACAGCTACACACATACACGAACACACAAACACACAGAGAGTGGTGGCTCCAAGCCTTTTGTTGTTGGGTCCTGGTCCACTGATCTTTTTCATTGCTAAAGGACAATAAGGGGGCAGCCAGTCAAACAGGCAGTCAGTCAGCTACTGTCTGCTTCCCAATAACATAGCAGGCGGTCGCACGGGCAGAACTAATCTGGGAATGTCTCTCCAACTCTTTTTGAAATACCTGATCTTTGATGAGTAGTAAAAGAAAAAGGAAAATCTACTAAAATCCTACTCACATCATGACTTAAATATTAGTACTAGGATTACAACTAGTAAATCTACTAGTAGTGTGAATCTCTCCTGTATAAGACAATCCGATACATCAAGATTCAGGGACTCAGATACGATTTAGGGATAATACATTTTGAATACAGGAAGATTCAGTACAATTTGGTGTGATTCACTGCGATTTGATGCAATAGGATGCAGTCTACTACAGTTCCTAACATTTGTTTCATTTAGAAATTAATTTTCCATTATAAATCAAAATAAGCTATTTCTATATATACTTCATGAAAGACCAGGGAAACCCAAGTATTTTTATTACTTTAGGGCATGGGAAAAAAATGGAAGATAATGTCACTTTGAAGTCACAGTGAGGGCAGGAATGAGAATAGTGATGGATTGACCTGTAACTAAAGTCCACATCAGTACTGTCTTCTACTCACGGGCTGCCGGCCATCATGATTGTGATTAAGACTTTTGCAGTAGACACAGACAAAAAAGACTTGCTGCATGAACAAATATTTTGACATTATGAATATGAACTGTATCACACAGTCAGGCCAAGGTGCCTCAGATACTGCAGAGTTGCAGCAGGAGAAACTGTCTGATGTCCGTGTCTTTGTCTTGTGCTTTCTTGCTCATGCAAGCCGTACCAGCATCCACACATTCCTCCTCGTTGCACACATACATTTCATCATACATCTCCTCAGGTGAGTGTTACTGTCATGCTGCTGGTGAACTTAATAGCTGTTCTACAGTCCTCACAAAGACTTTGTCCAGTTTTCCTTTTCCTTCTTTTAAAATCCAAATGTCTTCCAAACTTTAGACTTAATGGTGCACTGTACCTTGTCAGCACTGTCAGTTGTTTTTGTTTATACATCTCAAGCGTGGATCCAATAGCAACAGAGGCAGTGTGATAATGTAACTCTCTTAAAAGTTACGCCAGAGTCTTGCTCTGAACTTTAACCATAAACAAGATTTGGAGACACTGTGCAGAATTAGCAGCTAACCTAAGCCTCAGTCAACCGATAATTAGTGTGAATGCTAAAAAGCATTCACACTATCGTTCTTCTGGAATTTATAATTTACGTTTTTCAGCTCACTTCTTCTACAACAGAAACCATCCAACTATCAAAATGTTCAGCTTTTTAAGCTCTTTCAGCCTTGTACTTTTCAGTTGTTTTTTTTTTTTACTTTTCAGCTTTTTCAAAAAAGACAATTTAATATGAAAGTAAATGGGAAAATCTTCAAATCCTCTTCAAAACTCATCAGCTTTCAACATCTTCTTGTCCCTCATACTTTGAGCTGGAGACACCATTCCAACCTTTAAAGAGTCAGAAGACTTTGAACTATTGGACATGTATTCAGTTTTTTAAAATCTTTTACGGTTTTGGAATCATCACAGTTTCAGTTTTAAGGATTTTTAGCATGCTTCTGATTTTATAATGGGTGTGTATTGTGCATGACATCATCGCTAGAGTGGAGAGCAGCTGGAAAAACTGGAGAAAAAAATATCTTCAGCTTGATGTGGATCCCACATCTTTTACTTCACATAGACAATATATACATAGAAATGTAGGAAATCTTGTTGGCTTTCAGTTGATGGTCATTTCAGATGGTTATTTCAGATGTAGGACTCAAACTTTTGGCTGTAGAAGCCCATAAGCCGCAATGTTAATTTTGAGCCTAAATTTCCAGAGGAGAGCAGATGGTACCTGTTTTGTCTCTCGCTTTGGCACCCTCATTTTTCACTCTACAGAAATAAAAAGACATTGCAGAGTTCAGCAATGTCTCCTGTTACTCATTGTATATATTTTTTGGCGATAACCTTTAGACTTTTTCAAAAATTGCAGGAGTTTGGGAGGCATTTTCCCATTCATTCTTATAGGGACATTTTCAACTTTGGCTCTGCTACTGCTCCAGCACATGTGCAGCCAGAGAAACTGTTCACCTTTTTAAGCTCTTTCAGCCCTCTTATTTTTCAGCTTTTCTGCCTTTTCAGCTTTTTCAAATATTCATCTTTCTGCCTTTTCAGCTTTTTCATAAATTCAGCTTTATGATCAGCTAGAGAAATTGTTCAGCTATCAAAATGTTCACCTTTTTTATGCTCTTTCAGCCCTCTTGCTTTTCAGCTTTTTCAAATATTCATCTTTCTGCCTTTTCAGCCTTTTCATACATTCAGCTTTATATTCAGCCAGATAAACTTTTCAGCTATCAAACCATTCATCTTTTTAAGCTCTTTCAGCCCTCTTACTTTTCAGCTTTTCAATATTCAGCTTTCAAGCCTTTTCAGCTTTTTCAAACATTCACCTTTATGTGCAGCTAGAAAAACTGTTCAGCTATCAAAATGTTCACCTTTTTAAGCTCTTTCAGCCTTTTCAGCCGTTCAGCTTTTTCAAACATTCATCTTTCTGATTTTGCAGCTTTTTAAAATGTTCAGCTTTTCAGCCCTTTCAGCTTTTTCAAACATTCAGCTTTATGTTCAGCTGGAGAAACTGTTCAGCTATCAAAATGTTAAACTTTTTTAGTCTATTCAGCAGGCGCATCGTTAGACCTGGGCAATATTTGTAGCAAGAAATTTTCATATGATCCGAGTACTGCAAGCCTAAATATCAGCTAAATGCCAAACGCATAGCAGCAAACTCGGATGTCAGCTCAGCTCCTGATGCTAATAGTAGCATTAGCAACCAGGCTCGTCAAGCCTGAAGAAGCATTCAGATGGAAACTGAGTAAGTCTACTAGTGACAGATAACCAACTCAACCGCAAGATGGATTGCAATGGACTGCAGGCCTGTTCGACAGTTGAGGATGGGGGGTTAACGAAGCTTTACAGATTGCATCCTCTGACACTATATAAGCCGCCATCGTGAGGCCAGTCATGTCCAAAATCAAGCAGCTATACGACACTGAAAAGAGAACAAAGGCCGATGTATTGGCTGAGGCCGAATATGTTGCCCTGACTGGGGATCATTGGACCTCAGTAAGCAATCAAAATTGCAGCTGCAGCGAGAAAGCTTCCATTAGAACACGTGCCTTGTATTGCTTATACATGTCAGAGAACAATTGCTGTTTGCCTTGGTGACAGCGGGTTTAGTGACTGATTGGCAAAGTGTCGCAAGATAGTGGGACATTTTAAACACAGCCCTGCGAGACCAACAAATAAGGGGTGTTTCTACAAGATGGAACTCGCTCACCATGATCACTCGTCTCCTCAAAAACAAGGAGGATGTAATGGCTACTCTGGCCAGACAGAAGCAAAACTTAGTCATGTTGACCACATCTGAATAGGACAAACTGCAGAGGCTGGAGACCATCCTGGAACCATGCAGGTAAAAGCACCCACACACCCACATAGGCAGCAAGTTGTTTTATTATTATTTAAATGAGAAATATTTGTTCTTACTTTATGTTTTATTTTTTGCCAAGCTTTTTGAATTAACTGTGAAATTGCAATACTATCAAAAATAGCAATATGACTAAATGCAATATCCAAATCTTAGTGAAAATGAGATGCAAAAAATATGATTTTTAAAACCAACTGCAATATCTTTCAAAAATAATTGCAATAAGTTTTTATTCTGCATATTGTTTAGCCAAAAATATTTGAATAAATATTAATAACAATAGCTTCTCTTAATTCAAATGTACTAATATCACCTGAATATAGTAAAATGAATATATCCACCCCTTATCATCCACTGCAGATATGTGACTGAGCTTCTATGGGGTGAGACCTATGTCTCATGCTCTGCAGTGTTGCCTGCTCTCTGCCACCTGTACTGCACCACGGAGGTTTCCAGCCTACATAGAGAGGTTCTGCCTTTAAAAGGGACCTATGTGAATGGCAAGCTAATATCAATAATGGATGGCTGAAGATGGCTTCAGCCTTTGACCCTCATTTCAAACACTTAAAGTATCTACCAAGAGGAGAGAGAGAAGAGGTGTGGATCAGCCCTGAGGTACTGCTGCAAGAAGAAACCAGCATACTTTTCCAGAGCCCTCAGAGGAACCAGTAAAGAAGAAGGGGATGTTGAAAGGGGGCCCAGCATCAGTATGGAGGAGTGACCACTGCAGTGGTGGTCCACTCATGCAGGGGCCCATCCACAGCTGTTTGGCCTGGCTCGCAAATACCTGGCCAACACTGCCACTTCTGTTCCTTTGTGAGGGACTTTTTCACTTTTAATAACACAGTTCAAAAGAAGAGGGCAGCCCTGAAGGTCAAAGGAAATGTTAGCCTCTTACTTAGATTAGAATTGTGGTCTGAGATGCTTTGCATGTTTATTGAAATTACATGTCATTTGCTGTTAATCTATGTTGTTTAAGTCATTATAGTTTAGTTTTTTTCTGGTATCTAAAATATGACATTGAAAATTATAACAATGTCCTACCTCATTGTTTTTTCTGAAACACGTCTGATTCTTTTCTGTTTCTCAGTTTCATATGCAAGACATCATATTTTTTAATGTCATTATTGCATACGAACAGTGAAAATTTTTTCAGAATGTTTGGGAAATACAAGATGTTTATCTTTTAAAGTTTATAATGTCCATCTATTCATTGTTTAACTCAACTGCCAAAATCCATTGCATTCAAACATTTTTAAATATTTCTCACAGCAAATACTGGTATGTGCGATTCAATTTTCATTAATCACAAAGCGTGTAATTAATTCGATTTTTTTTTAATCGCTTGTCAGCCCTAATAAATACATAAACAAACAACTCTCAATCATGTAAACACAAGCAAAAAATTGCTGTCACTAACGTACCTCAGGCTGAAAAGGCTGCCCAGCATGACAGTGATGGATGTGTGCTTTAAGTCAACATTAGCTGCTGAAAGAGGCTGTTGCTTCTGCCGCAGCTCTATTAGACTCAGGGCTGTGTGTTTTATACCATATGTTAGCAGCTAAAGGAGTGTAATGCTGCCGCAGTGCATCTTTTATTGGGCTCTGGGACTGTGTGCTCGGTTAGCGACTGAAAGACAGTCTGTCACTGCCACTGCTTTTCATTTGTTCTTTGGGTCAAGGGCTGTGAGCTTAGTGCTGCTGAGTTAGCTGTTGAAGAGCAGCTGCCATTCTTGTGCCACTAGCTTGCTGAGCTTTAGTAATGCACCCACCTAGCCCTGCTGAAGACTTGACCAAATGTAGCAATGGTATGAAGATAGACACACAGGTACCCTGTCCAATCGTTTCATATAGGCCAAATAAGATGATGGGATGGGCTTCACAGAGGCTTGCAACAACCACGGTTACTAAATTTATTTTTTCATTTGTTTTCAGGGCAATTGAATTATTCATTGTTGTCAGGATGTTAAGAGATTTTCAACAAATATAACAACAAAAAGCTTTAGAATGACTTACCAAGCCTAGCTTTATAGGAGATTTGTCCAGCCTCAACTTGACTCAGTTGATTAATTAACCCACCTGGCCCAATCTGAAGAACCCTTTAAGATCCAGCCTATTAAATTTTAATTTTTTCTAATAGGAGTGTCCAAATCATTGTAAGTGGTGCATTCAATTTAGGGATTGGTGTCCATTGCCATTTGAAAGCATTTGAGACACACATGCATAGAAAACTCCTTTATGATCCATTGTTTAAAGGAACAAAAATTTAATGGACAAGCTTTTCTAAATGATTTCCATGACAGTGACATTCATCTAGCATCTGGCATTACTGAAAAAGCCCTTTTTTTAATTTCAATTTTCCATTTTTTTTTAAAAAAACATTCCTTTCTGTGGTCCATAAACATGCACCCCTTAAAAAGATCATAGTAAAAAACACATCTAGTCCCTGGTTTCCTCTTAAACTATCCAATTTATCCATTTCGAGGACTATAGCTTGGTTGCTTGCTGGACGTACTAAAGATACATCCCACTGGGCTACTTTTAGAATTAGCAAAAATGCACCTACCTGTTAGAAAAGCCAAATCTTGATGATTATTTGAACTTGGCTTATATGGGATTCAAACCCTGCTAAATTCTTGAAGGTGTTGAGGGCAAGGGCTTAGCAATCAGTGAGGTCCAGAGAGGTGAGGTGGGTAGAGAAGACAAAAACTGTACTCAAGTATAAGTATTGTTACTTTGCAATAACAAGTAGGGCTTCTCAAATAGATACAAAGGTAGTGATCAAAATAACTACATAAAGTAGAGTATGAAAGTACTTATTGAAAGAATAAGTACTTTCATGAGTAACTTCAGAAATTAAAAAGAAAAGACACCAAGAAACTATCCTTTATTTGATGTGGATCTGATCTGGGTAAACAGACGGGTGAACAGACATCTGTTTTTATTTGTGAAGAAATAATCATCTCCTAATTAGATGTATAGCGGGAAAATATTCCCAGTTTGTATCTCTCAAGTGTGAACAAAACATTACATTATCGTTATCCTCTAAATAACCATGTGCCTACACTACCTACAATGTAACTTCACCATTGAGTGACATCACTTGAGGCAGTTTATCAGATTACATGCAGCTTCCTCTGGAGCCACAAAAGGTTTTATACTACTTTTTCACATATGCATTGGTACTCCCCAAGACCTGCAAACACACATCAATGTGTAAAATTTATGGAATTATCCTTTAACAGTACTTTAGTAAATGTACTTAGTTACATTGGCATTCTTGGAATGCCAAAACAATTTGTTTAGATGTTAGAATTATTGCAACTTTAAGATTGTCAGGAAGTTGGTTCCATCTGTGTGCATCTAATACTTACTGTTAATGCAACTTAACTGTTGTTGCTTCTAAGCCAATAACTGACTGCTTCCAAAAGAGGTGTACTAAGTTAGTACTCTTTTAATATATCAAAGATGGTGCCAAATGGACAATCCCCATGAGCCACTACCTTAGAATGCAGTATGTACTGAATGTAAGTCAGTGTATTTAGGTGAGGATGTGCCAACAACAAACTGTATTTGCCATGAGGTTGACTTCTCTGAGCACAGTGCTATTACAAGGCTAAACTTATCAAAAATGTCAGGTTTTAAGCATGAAAATGCATATGCATGTTACAGGATAAAGACACAGAAAACTATTCGTCAAATTAAAATCCTGAACAGTCACAACAGTTACAACAAATAAACATAATTTGTTTGCTGATATTCAACAGAACCAGTACTTAATCAGGAGTGAAACCAGTGCAGCTTAAAGAATAACTCACTGTCCTTATTCTTCCCTCTCCCCCTCTCCATCAGTCTGAGGGCTCCTATTTGGGATGTCCCTTTTCATTTGATGTGGCAGCAATTAGCAGGGAGACTTTTGTCCCTTTGGGCAGACGGGTGGTCCACTCCACTGATCCCCGTCCATACGGGCTGAATGGAGAAAACTGAAGATAGCACGGCATGGGGATCAAACAGACCTACCCTGCCACTGCTATGACCCCTCAGCTCTCTCTTCTTTATTGGAGAAGAAGGAAGAGGGGTAGAAGAAAGGAAAGAGGGAGGAAAAAAGTAGTGAGATGTTAGTTTTCCCATGAGAATGCTCACTGGGCAGGCAAGGCTTCTCCAGGGAATTGGTTTAATAAAAAAATAAATGATGCGTTGTTCTGCAGTGTTTCACAGCATTAATTAAACTCTTAATTTTGATGTCATGATACATTAGCAGATTCACATGTTTTAAAGACCTGCTTTAGCAAGCAATATAGAAATTCTTATGTTATTCTTTTTCTTTAATTGATAGTAACATTACATCTAGGAATTATAGAGAGGGTACTTGTAACGTTGATGAAAGGTTTTACGCACAGTTTTTCTGCACCAAATAATATCAACATGTGAGTATCAGGATACATTATCTAAATGTGTTCATGGGGAATTGATATTGTTTCCATTAGTTGGTCCATTGTATGAGATCACAAGTGGACAGCTCTGTTGGTTCACATCTGGCATTAAATTGCATATGGACATGCATCTTGATTGATCACTTCTGATTTCATTCTCACTTTCCTGCTCTACAGTCATGGTCAAAATACACTTGTAAAGAGCATGTTTATGATGACAATCTTGAGTTCCAATGATTTCTACAACACTCATTTTTCTGTGATGGAAGGAGTGGAACACATACTACTTTGTAACAAACAAAAATCATCAAGTTTGGTTCAATAATGAATTTATTGTAGGCCTTCTGAAAATGTGACCAAATGTGCTGGATCAAAAAATACATACAGTAACTTGAACCATTAATTTAAAGAAAGTTGTGTCAATAAAATGTTCTTTGTAGCATGGCCTCTTAACTTCTTCTGAGTGATTCTGATTGATAACTTTTCTGGGCCCATTTAAACAGGGCTTGTTCGATACACCCATTTGACTCAGCCACAAACACTACAATGGGGAAGTCTAAGGAGCTCAGCATTGATCTGAAAGAGCACATTATTGATTTGAACAAGTCAGGAAAGTCACTTGGAGCCATTTCAAAGCAGTTACAGGTCCAAAGATCAACTGCACAAACAACTGTAAGAATAAAGTGCATTGCACAGTTGAGTCACTCCCACGATCAGGAAGAAAACACAAACTATCACCTGCTGCTGATGGAAAACTGGTCAAGATGGTCAAGAGTCAACCAAAAACCACCACAAAGGAAGTCTGCAATGAATTAGAAGTTGTTGCAAGACAGGTGGCCGTGTCTACAGTAAAGTGTGTTTTACATTGCCATGGGATAACTGGCACTGTTGTGGTTGTCATACTATTCCCGCCAGATGCCAGATTCTTCCCAGCCAGGAGATGTTACATTGTCTGTGACAAGCACACAATTAACATTTTCTGAATGGTCCAGTTGGATTTCCACTTTTTGTTTTTCTATGCACAGAATTGATTGAAAATCGAAACCACAGAAAAAAATACCAGTATTCTGGTTAATCCTGTTGATTTATGAAGCTGTAGTTTGTTGTGCCTGGACTGCTGCAAGATTAAACAAAAATCTGTGTATTTGTATGTATTTCTGTACGTAATCGGTAACTATTTTTACTCAGTATTGCATTTAATATTTACCACTAGTGACTCCTGTTTGAAGCCAAATTGCCCTTGGGGACATTTAAGGTGCTATTTGTAAGAAAAGTTGATTTTTAATTCTCATTCCCAACTCGTCAAAAATTGATGCTTTGGCATTGTAGGACGTGTCGGCCGCCATCCCAAAGCGTCATGGGAATGGGACTCAAAAATCAACTTTTCTTACAAATAGCCTTAAAAACACCCTTAAAGCTTTGTTCTGGTCTGCAATGACAGAACTGTTGCTTTGGGTTGCATTACACTGTATTGTAATATTAATATGTTCACATGTTGTAAGGAATACAAACACTGTTTGTAGATAGGAACAGTGAGTTGTTTTGCTGAAATACCAGCAGTCTGGTTTACAATTTACAAGTACAATCTGGTGCAGCAATGAAAAGGAACCTGCACAGTGAAAAATAAATCGCCCTATCACTTAACCAGTAATGTTTCTCCAGTCTGTCAGCTGGCAATCCGCTCACCACTGCAAGCAACACAGACATGCACAATGTATAAATGCTCACTATGCTGTAGGCCTCTTGCAACCATAAATATGCCTTTATTATAATACCAGACTACATGAAAATCCCAGATTATATTGTAGTCAAATCCATTTCAGAAACAGCTAATATTTTAAGTTTAAGCACAAAATTAAGTTATTTTTATTCCGTTTTATGCAATTTTTTTATCAACTCCTTTTCAAGCTTAGAATATTTATTTTTTCATTGATTAAATCATCCAACAAAATACATTTGCATTGAAATATTTGGAAATTCTTACAGCAAATATTGGTATGTGTGATTAAATTCAATCAATTTATCGCAAAGCTTGCAATTAATTAGATAGGGCTTTTTACTACATAATAAAGATGTGTGGCTCTCAACGGAGCAAGTGAAACTTTACATTTCAAACCTTTTCCTGATGTCTGCTCTTTCTTCTTCTGTAGTTGAACTGCAGGGTTTCTGGTCCTAGAGAAATCAGCCAGCCTGTGAAAATGAAGAACAATTCTTCAAACGGCTGGAGGGAAATGGCAAGTCAGTGAAAACCACAGCTGTCTCATCAATAAAGAGTGTGGAGCATTGTTGTTTTACAGTTGGCAGGGGGTCGAGGACAGCCCTGAGGGGGACAGTGTGTATGTGTATGTGTGTGTGTGTGTGTGTGTGTGTGTGTGTGCGTGTGTGAGGATGTCAGCAGGGGACCTCTCTATCAAACTTTAAGACAGTAATTTGCCACCTCATTACTAACATTCAGCCAACAGGGACTGTGAGAGAGACCCCAGGCTGTCAGGAGAGAGGGACGGTGGCAGGGAGAGGTTAAGATGTTAATTCCTTCACAGAGTCATGAAAACAGAGATTAAAGATGACATCACACAGTTTGGGGATGTTTTGACTGAAGACTTTACACTATGATAGCCATTTGATTTATTACCATTTTTTGTTTCCTCAAGTAAAATGCTCAACAAATCCTCTGAACTAAGCGACACAATAGGATAGCAGGTAATTTGTCAGTGCCTTCCAAAATGACACCACAAATCAACGTGATCACTGGACAAGGATGGTGATGTTGAACAATTGTGCAAAACCTTGGTTTTCATTCCAAGATGAGATTTTTTTAATGTTACATGCCAATGTTTAAAATTCTTTCTCCCGGGGTGGTCTAAAGAGCCAGCAATAAACCAGAATGTGTATGGCTCGAGTCCAGCTCAGGAGCTCACGTCCAGCTATGCCTTTTTATAGAGCACCCAATAGGCTTCCAAAAATAAGCTACAAGCTAGAATTACAATTTAGCATATATTAACAATACGTAAAACCCACATTTAACATAAAACCACCTGGCATGAAAATCAACAGCACGGTCCTAAATAACAGTGTGGAAGGCAACTGCAAGCTTTCAGGTCTGTGTAGCAGAGAATAACAGGATTAATATCCACAGCACTATAAAACAGTATGGCTGCAAATCCAGCAAATGCATGGCTTGCTAGCTAGCATTAGCTTAACATGTAAACAAGAGTGAAATTTAAGAATAAAGTTACTATTTCTGCACACAAGTGGCTGTTACTTTCAGATTACATTCCAGTCATGTTTAAAGTTGAAATGCATGTCATAGATAATTACAAGAACAACTTTCAAGCATTAAATATAGACATAGAAATTGCACTGTAGCTCGCATGCACCTACCTCCAGCTCGGGATTTTTTTCCTTTGCTGAGTAGTGATGGCATGGCAGTTCTTTTAGAAGTACTGAATCACTAGAATCAGTTCACTAAAAAGATTCGTCCAAAAGATTCATTCACTGAATCGTTCAGTTCTTGGCGGGAGGAGCCTGCGACTCCAACTTCCTGAACTGATACACGGCTGAACGGTTCATGTTTCAGTTCAGTTCACGGCTTCCGGGACCGGGAGACGAGAGTGTTGTGGCTGTGTTGCTTTGACAAACATGTTTGTAAAAATAAACTTGTTTATAAATCATGATGTTTTCAGTGATCCTGTCCTATGGTAGGCAATGTAACTGGTCTACTCAGCAAATTGGGCTCAGTGAGTGATCCTTTCACTGAACGTACCACAGTACCCCACAGTGCATTCAGTGAAGGATTCACACTGAACATGCACCTTTCCCTCGCAAATTGTCGCAATGAGAGGATCAGACAGTCACACATTTTCTCAAACTGTGGGTTTTATACACTACTTGTTACATGCTGTGTCCTGTCCGTGAGTTGTTGCAGTGGCAATTTAGCAAAGTAAAAAAAACAAAAAACGTTTTCTCCGGGGTACACTTGAACACAACACACCCATAGTCCCTCCGTCGCTGCTGCCTGCTACTACAGCTGCACTGGTGAGTCTCACTCATTACTGCCAGCCTAACTAAATCTGTAAAAACAACGGGGAGGTGTGTGTCTATGCTTATGTGACTTCACTCCTGGAGAAAACGGTTGCCATGAAAGTGTATCCCTCTCAGAGAACAATGATTCAGGAGAGTGAGTGATTCAGGCGGTAGGCGACTCGGCGCAGTCGGCGGTCTCTCCCTCCCTGCAGCAGCTCGCTGGCTCTGCTGGGCGCGCACGCTGCTGACAGCTCAACTGAACTGGTAAACGAATGAATCAATTGATGAAGTGATTCGGTTCAGTATGTTCACTTAAAAGATTCGTTCAAAAGAACGAATCGTTCGCGAACGACACAACACTATTGCTGAGGTACGTTCGATGCACGAGCAGGAGCCTTGTCTATACAGTTGCACTATTAACCTACCAGGTGGCTCTAAAACTATACACATGAAGGAGAAGCACATCAATTTTGAAGACATTCATAGTAAGATTATTTCTAAATCTGTTAAATGAACAACCAGAGTTGGCTGTTTGCAGCTGTTTCTTTCTTGTAATAAGCAACCACACGTGTGCTTCGCGCTTTGTGTGTAAAAGTGTATGGTCGAGCAAGAGAGGGTAAGCAGCAGACTATGGATGTGAGCATAGCAAAGGAAAAGAGTTTTCAGTTTTCATATGTTGTCAGTCAGGCATTAGTATATAGATCACGGTGTGCCAGTCAATAAATGCAGCAGCCTGTCAAGAGTTCGACCATTCTCCTCTGTTGTTTCCAAACTGCTGGAAAGGTGAAGGCAGGTTTCCCAGAAGCCCTGCTTAACAACACTGACAACATAAAGAGTAATTTCATGATTTACTAACTGTACACAACATCTAACAGTGTCATTGCTGCTATGAGAAATGTGTAATAAATCTTTTTATGTCTTCAATAATGTATAGCGAAGTTAAATAAGCTCAAATCTTGCCTCATCTCATAACAGTTATGCCAAGTGGTTAATATTTGATGAACTGAATGACATTTTTGACATGTCTGTCTACTAGTATATCCATACAATTTACATTCATCTGCTATAAATAATAACTGACAGCAGAGCAAGAATATGCGACCAAACTGTTGAACCTTCGGCAGCTGGTCAAAATAAGAAGGCATATGATCTTCACATGTTTTTACATTATAGCTGACATAGCTCATAGCTTTGTGCTGTCATTAGTTAACTAAATATTGGTTTCAGTAAATAGACAATCTTAGATGTTACTTACCGATCTAAAGAAACTTTGCAAGTTCATCTTTTCTTTTCATCGTCTCTCCCGAGGCTGGTAACTTCTCTGCGGTAGCCATTTCTGCTGACAGGCTCACTTGTGACCCACCAGAGGCTACAGTGGCCCATCAGGCCAGGAGGACTTATTGCAAGAAGTCTGTATTTATCTCTGCAATACAACACATAGGCATCTTGGACAAGATGCCAGAACTGTTACTTCTTCACACTCTGCTGATAGAGTTAGTTAATTTTTTGGATGTTTTAAACCAAAATTATGTCTCGATCATATAAAATGCATTGAACTTTAATGCTGGTAAATAAGCAGAATAAATGTGATATAGTTGACAGAAATGTCTTTGGGTCTGTGTGACAGGGGAAAGAGGGCTCTGTAGACACACAATGAGATAGGTGTAACATATTAGGATGGACAGGTAATCACACAGGACGGAAGCACACGAGGGCAGCAAGTGCAGGACCTGAAACAAGACAAGGGGTCAGTATCAACATACAACTAGAATACTAGGCAAAGAACAACAGGAGAAACAAAAAAGGGTAATGTAACTATCCATGTGAGACGTGACAATGCTATTCGTGTAAGATTGATCGCACTGCTTTATTTGCCCCTAACAGCCAGAATTCTTTACTGTATATCAGCCGCAAGATTCAAGATTCAAGATTCACGATTCACGATTCACGATGTTTATTGTGATATACACAGTGGAAAAATTGATATAAAATCTGTTCAAAGAGCAGAATTTAGTCAAACAAAAGTTAAATATAAGGTGCTGTTTAGCATGTGCAATGTTCGCACACAGCAGAGGGCACTGAAAAACATTGAAATATAAGAATATTGAATATATACATTGGATATTAAATATTATTATTGGATATGTACATAATATATGCATTGGATATGTACATAGTGCAAATGTAGTTCACAGCTGAGTATAGTTCACAGTAGTGAATATAGTGCAAATGTAGTTCCCAGTGTTGAATTGTTGTGTATACAGAGTTGTTATGAATGTGTTACAGAGTCGTTCAGCAGCCTGATGGCCTGTGGATAAAAACTGTTTTTAACACTGGTTGCTCTGGCTTTCACACTCCTGTAGCGTCTGCCAGATGGTAGCAGTGTGAACAGTGTGTGCTGGGGGTGTGTAGTGTCCTTGGTGATGTTGTGTGTCCTCTTTGAGACCGGGGTGTTATAAATGTGCTGAAGTGATGGGAAGGCTACTCCACAGGTGTATTGTGCAGTTTTAATCACACGTTGGAGAGCCCTCCTTTCCTGTACCGTGCAGTTCCCAAACCACACTGTGATGGATTGGGTCAGGATGCTCTCCACTGTACATCTGTAGAAGTTGCTGAGGAGTTTGGTGGACAGTCCAAATTTCCTCGGCTTTCTTAAGAAGTACAGCCGCTGCTGAGACTTCCTGGCAATATGCTGGGTGTTGTGAGACCAGGAGAGGTCCTCGCTGATGTGGGTGTCGAGGAATTTAAAGGTTTTCACCCTCTCTGTCACGTCCTGTGTTTGTCTTGTCAAGTTTCATGTTTTTAGTTCTGATCACTTCCTGTTTTATTTTGTAGTCTTGTCTCATGTCTCGTCTTCCCCGGTTCTGTTCTAATTACGTGCACCTGCCCTCTCGTGTCTCACCTGTTTCTCGTTCCTCATTTGTCATGTATTTAAGTCCTGGTTTTTGTTCAGTCTGTGTCTTGTCATTAATTGTCTTCAAGTAGTGTCCATGTCATGTTCATGTTTTTTGGAGAAATAAATCCTTTGTTTTGAAACCCGTAACCCTTGGATCTCCCTCCCGTCTGTGCATCTGGGTCCTTCTTCCACGTCCTCTACCAGCCCTACCTGACAGAATGACAAGACCTAAACCGGACCCAGCACGGACGGAACCCCAGACCCACTTTTACTACCTTTTTTACCCCTCCGACGATTCGGAGGATGAAATAGGGCTCCCCCTTGACTTTCTCTGGTCCCAGTACCGAGACGATTCCGTGGGGGAGGAAGAGTGGGAGGATTTGTTTGGCGGAGGGAACCACGGGGCCGGCCGCCGTCGCAAGCGAGTTCGGCGACGCCGAGCCTCTTGGCAGCCAGCTCCCTGCGATGCGGCCGGTTCTCTTCCGCAGCCCAGCTCCCCAGTGCCCGCCAACCCTGAGAGGTCTCCGTTCTGGGGGACCCGACTAGCATTCAAGTTTCCTCCAGGCTTTTACAGCGGGGAATCAGAGCCAGAGGTGCTTGACGTTCTGTGTGGCGGGGGGAACCACGGGGCCGGCTGCCGGCGCAAGAGAGTTCGGCGACGCCGAGCCTCTCGGCGGCCAGCTCCCTGCGAGGCGGCCGAGTCCATGCCTCAGCCCACGCTGCCACAGTCCTCGCCACAGCCCATGCTCAGCGCTCGCGAGCCGGAGCCGCTCAGCGTTCCCGAGCCGGAGCAGCCGGAGCCGCTCAGCGTTCCCGACCTGAGTCTCACTGATGTGAAGTGACCTGTGCTGGTCTCTCCTCTTCCTCGGGTCGATAATCATCTCCTTAGTCTTCTCTGTGTTTAAGGAGAGATTATTTGTGTGGCACCAGGACACCAGCTGAGCCACCTCAGACAGACTGCACCTCCTGTAGTCTGTCTCCACCCCACCAGTGATCAGTCTGATGACTGTTGTGTTATCCGCAAGCTTGATGATGGTGGTGTTGCGCTGGGTGGAGGTACAGTCGTAGGCGAAGAGGGTGTACAGAAGAAGACTCAGCACACAGCCCTTGGGGGTCCCTGTGCTGACTGTCCTTATGCCTGATGTCCGGGTACCAACTCTGACTGTATGGAGTCTGTCTGTGAGGAAATCCAGAACCCAGCTGAGGGGGAAGGTGTCAATCCGAGGATGAGGAGCTTCTCAGCCAGTCTGGTTGGGAGGACTGTGTTGAATGCTGAGCTGTATTCAATAAACAGCATTCAAACATACGTGTCCTTGTTCTCCAGATGTGTGAGAGCTGTGCGGATGGCGGTGTTTACTGCATCTTCAGTAGACCAGTGTCCAGGATGGTCTTTTTAATGTGGGTAATGATTATCCTCTCAAAACACTTAATTGCAATTGGAGTGAATGCGATGGGACGGTAGTCATTTAAGCAGGTTATGGTGTTTTTCTCTGGGAGGGGCACAATGGTGGTGGTCTTGAAGCAGGTGGGGACAGAAGATTGTGAGAGGGACAGATTGTAAGTATCTGTTAGCACCTCAGCCAGCTCCGCTGAACAGACCCTCAGTGCACGGCCCGGGATGTTATCAGGGCCTGCTGCTTTCCGGGTGTTCGTTCTCCTCAGCGCCCTGCACACCTCAGCTGATGTCACCGTGAGTGAAGAGCTCTGTGCTGCCCCTTTGGTAGAATCGGTCTGTTGCTGTTGAGGGTGTCAAAGCGAGCGTAGAACTCATTCAGCTCATCTGGCAGTGCGCTTTGGCTGGTTGTGACCCCCCTGCTCCACTACTGGTAGTCTGTGATGTGTTGCAGGCCCTGCCATATGCGCCAGGGATCCATGGTGGTATAGTATCCCCCCAGCTACACTCTGTACTGTCTCTTGGCTTCTCTGATGGCTCTACGTAGGTCATATCTGGCCTTTTTGTAGCCTTCGGCGTCACCAGAGTCAAATGCAGTGGAGCGGGCTCGCAGCATAGACCGTACATCACAGTTAATCCAAGGTCTTTTGGTTTGGGTATGTTTTACAGCACTTGGTGGGGACAATGTTGTCTATGCATGTGCTGATGTAACCAGTAACCACTGAGGCATGTTCCTCTAAGTCCACAGTACAGTCCTTTCTCACAGCAGCAGTCAGTACTGTTAAAGCTGTCCTGCAGCACAAGATCAGTCTCTTCATTCCATACTTAACAGTTTTACTTACTGGGGGGGCTTGTTTGAGGAGTTTCCTGTAAGATGGGTAGAGGAACATGGAGATGTGGTCGGACTGTCCGAAGTGGGGGCGGGGGGCAGCCTTGTAGGCACCCTTCACGTTGCTGTAGACGTGGTCCGGAATGTTGTTGTCCCTCGTCAGGAGGCTCACGTGCTGGTGGTACTTGGGGAGGACAGTCTGAAGGTTGCAGTGGTTAAAATCCCCTGCCACAACAAACACAGCATCTCGGTGTATAGTCTTGTGTTTGCCGATAGTGCGTGCAGTAGTCCTAGCTCTGCGGTCCGGTTCGCCCGCGGCAGGATGTAAACAGCCAGAATAAACACAGCACTGAACTCCCTCGGTAAATAAAAGGGTCTGCACTTAACCATCAGCACCTCTATGTCCACTGAACAATGTTTCTACACCACCTGAACATCCAAACACCATCTGTTGTTGATGTAAACACAGATACTGCCGCCTTTGTTCTTCTCCAAGTCCGATGTGCAGTCTCCGTGGTGGACGGAATGGGTCTGAAGCTGGATGGCTGAATCTGCCGTGTTGTCTTTGGTCCAGGTTTCCGTGAAAATCAGAGCAGCACTCCCTGAGTGCCTGGACTGCCGCAACTTCCTCTTGGCTGGACTCGACTAAACCGTTGCAGTGTATCCAGAGCACTGCAGTGCACCTCATTTTCAATCTACCCAAATTCTCTCATGTGACCCCTCCTCCTCCGTGACCTCCACTGGCTTCCTGTTGCGGCCCGCATCCGATCAAGACGATGGTGCTGGCCTCCAAGGCTGTCAATGGAAGTTAATCCATGTACCTCCAAACACTGGTCAGACCACATGCCACAGTGCGAGCACTTCGCTCTACTACATCAGTTGGCCGGCTGGTACCGCCATCGAACGAACTCCCGACCAATGTCAGGACAGCGGAATCACTCGCCGTCTTCCGCAAAAGACTTGTGACTCATTTGTTCAGACTTCACCTAGATCCTGCATAGCATGACTCCCTCCCTCCCACTAAATTCACTTTATAGTCACAAAGGTTTAAAAAACAAACTCTGTGCTGTCCTCAATTACAAAGACTTTTAGTCCAATTGACCGCACAGAAAGACATCTTATCTTCTGATATTTGCATTCAAAATTCTCCAAAAAGCATCAACTCCACAAACACGGCCGGGACATCAAGATCAATGACTGTTTTGTCTAGCTGTCACTCAAAGTGGCCATGCCCCTAATTATGCATAACTTTAAAGGCGTTCACCCAAAAATGAAATTTTTTGTATTAATACTTTTACTAATTTTATTCATGATGTTTTAATACAACTTAGCTGCTCTCTAGTTTACAATTCATAACAACGAGAATCTTCTGTCGAAATTCCAACAAAACTAAAAAGAGAAATAAAACAATAAACGTGTATACATACACACCTGTACACATATTCATATCCTGTATTCATAGACACACCAGCACACCTATATATCCATTCATGTACGCACATATACACAAATACGTGCTACGTATGTACATACACATGTACACACATACCCATGCACATGCATGCATGTACATACACACAAATACACACATCTACATAATTCATATACATATGCATCAATATGTACATAGATCTGTCCACATCCACATCCCAACCAGTACAAGTTTGAGTGTAAATGCATGTGCACATATTGAGAGCCTGATCTGTAATATTAAGATATCATTTCTGGGGTCAAGAAGTATCTCATTTAATTTAGAGTGAATTCTCTCTGAAATAAGGATTTGGCAGTTTTGTGAATTTAACTAAACATCTGTTTCCATTCTTTATCTGTTATTTGCGTTCCCAACTGTTCTCTCAATTTTGTCTAGATAATGTTGGTTGTTGTTTCCTGTTTACCTGGTAAGATTTTATATACTTTGCCCATGTGTTAACAGTATCTATTAAAATTGGTTTGAATTCTGGGTCTCAAATTTCTCTCAAATAAATAATTTCATCTTTATTCATGTTAATTGCCTTGATGATCCTCCTTCACATTTAAACTATATTGGTGACACAATAATTATTAATCTCCCTACTTATTTTCACAAAATATTATTGAACTCAGTGATTGCATTTATTTTTAATTTTCACATTAATTTCACATTCAGTTCCTACACATGTTGGATTTGATGTGTCAATCATCCAAATCATGCCTAATCAGTGCCTTATTTGAGTTGCATAAAAATATCCACTCAACTCTGGTAACGCTGCGAACCCTCCACTGTGTTTCAGTAACTTTAAGTTTTTTCAATTTTACTCTTGGCCATGTATCTTCCTGTATTTTTTGAGGGTGTTATACCATTCCTTAAAATACTTATCTGGTATACAGATTGGTAAAATATGGAATAAAAGTAAGAGTCTGGGTGAGTGTACTTGTCATGGTTCTGTATTTTGTTGTGTCTTATGTTTTGATTTCCTTGCCCTCTTGTGTCTTGTCAGTGTCTGTTCTGTGTTTTTTCCTTCCCACCTTGTTGCAGGTTTGTCTCCCTCTGTCCGTCTGTGTTATTTCTCCTCTGTGCTTCCCCCTCGTTAGTTCACCTGCCCTCGTCCCTTTTTTCTCTCCTCACCTGCTCCTCGTTCCCTCATCAGGTTCCTCATTGGGTCCATCATATAGGCATGATGTGTTGACGATTCCTCCTGTACAGCTTTCCTTCTGTGTGAATGAGGTAGGACCTTGCAAATCTCCTTCACCACGCCTGTTTGGTTGTAGCCATGTGGGGTTTGCAGCCTGACGGTCTGTCCTTCCTTGAAAGGTTGAAGTGGACGGCTTGATCTGTCATAGCATAACTTTTGCAACAGTCTCTTGTTAGTAAGCTGTGCTTTTACTTCTTGTGGCTTAAACACATGTGGTTCCAGCAGCTTCCTTGAGACTGGAAGAGTGCTACGTGTCTGTCTGGACATTAGTCTTTGTGCAGGAGAACCTAGTTTGGCATCATGTGGCACGTTTCTGAGATTTAGGAGATTGAGATAAACATCAGAAATCTCTGTGAGATTCCATGCGATGTTTGACACTGCGCACAGCTCTCTCAGCTAACCCATTAGATTGGGGATACTCTGGGCTGCTGGTAACATGAGTGAAGTTCCATTGTGCAGCAAAATCTTTAAAGTGCTGGCTTGTGAACTGTCTACCATTATCTGATAAGAGAGTGTGTGGTGCTCCATGAACTGAAGAATGTCTTTTGAGTTTTGTGATAACTGTTGCAGAGGTTGTATCACGAAGCAGGTCGATCTCATACCAGCCTGAATATGAGTCCACTAGCACTAAGTACTGCTGACTGCACCATTCAAAGATGTCTGTTGCCACAATTGACCAAGGCAGGTCTGGAACTGGATGTAGCTGGAGTGGTTCTTTCTGTTGGTGTGATTTTGTACTGTTACACACAGAACATGACTCAGTCTCTTTGTTTATGTCATCTGTTATAGTGGGTCAGAAAACTATGCCTCTCGCTCTCTGTCTAGTTGCTTCAACACCAGGATGCCTTCTGTGCATGATGCTGATGTACTCCTTTTGTAGTGACCCAGGAATGACTGCCTTGTGGCCTTGCATGATGACTCCATCTTTGATAGTAAGCTCATCTCTGAAAGGAAAATAGAGATGAATGGCATGTGGAAGATTGCGTTGTTTCCTCAGCCATTCATGTCTGATGATTGTGCTGAGTGTCTGGGGAATGGGGAACTGCAATACCTGAACTTATTCTGATTCATGTTCGGCATCATGACTTGTAGGGCTTTCTAGACTTGAGCTGAACATTCAACCAGAAAACCATTGTTGTGCCTAAATGACTGCCTATGTACCACAATAAAGCCTTATTCATAGACCAGTGTTTAAGATTTGACCTAGGTAGGTTGAATGATATTTTGATTAGAATGGTATTAAACTAATTCTTAACTGAAACCTAACCTATGTTGTGAATAATTGTATTCTTAAGAGCACTTAAGGATTTATGTTCAGCCAAAAATGACACAAGATTAGTTAGGGAGGGACATTCTTCATTCAAAGCCTCCCACCACATGGTCCATCAGAAACAAATAAAGTGCATCCGTCAGAATCAAATAAAGTGCAACAAATAAAGTACTTAAACAGTACAACTCAAGCAATAAAACAGATGAATGCATTACAAAAATAACTAAAAATGAGGCTTCAGTATCAGAAGCAGATCAGAAGCTGGGTAAAGTCCTTGTCTATGATCTGTGGGTATGGTTATACTGGCCTGTGGCCTTCTTGGAGGCCTTGACCATATCTGAAGGGGGACGATATCACTGTCTCTCAGTAACACCTTTCTCAGATGATCATTGTTAATGCCACGGACTAGTCTATCTCTGATAAGTTCCTCATAAAGCTCTCTAAAGTTACAACTTTTTGCTTTGATCCTTAAATCACTGACATATGATTCAATTGTCTCACCAGCCCTCTGATTTCGTGTGTTGAATTTGTGTCTTTCCATGGTAACATTAGTCTGAGGGTTGCATATCTCCCGAAATTTCTTATTCAGACATTCAGGATCCTCCTTAGACTCCGCCGGAACGAGGATCCGTCCGTCCACACCGGGCTCCCTCACTTCAGCCGCATACACAAAAGACCTTTTACGTTCAATGGCCTCCGATCCCGCCAGATTGAGGAGGATGTACAGTCCCTGACAAAAGTCTTGTCGCTTATCCAAGTTGTAGGAACAACAACTAATAACTTCATTTGTAGTTGATCAATTGGAATCAGAAATGGCTTATATGAAAGGCAAAGTCCTCTAGATTATGCTTATTATACCAAAATAAAGTTGTGTATCATTCATTGAGTTTTATCATTTAATTAGGACACAAAGGTCAGATTTTGCTTGGACAAAAGTCTTGTCGCATACAAAAATAATGTATGGTAGAAATTATATTTTATTTTGAATACACAAACATGCAACAATAACATCTGAACATAAAGTCATGGTGCCTTGGGAAAAATAATTAATATTGTGTATGACTCCCATGAGCTTGGAGGACTGCATCCATACGTCTCGGCAATGACTCAAATAAATTATGGATGAAGTCATCTGGAATGGCAAAGAAAGTAGGCGTGCAGGACTCCCAGAGTTCATCAAGATTCTTTGGTTTCAACTTCCAAGCCTCCTCCTTCATCTTACCCCAGACATGCTCAATAATGTCCATGTCTGGTGACTGGGCTGGCCAATCCTGGAGCACCTTGACCTTCTTCGCTTTCAGGAACTTTGATGTGGAGGCTGAAGTATGAGAAGGAGCGCCATCCTGTTGAAGAATTTGCCCTCTCTTGTGGTTTGGAATGTAATTGGTAGCAAGAATCTCTTGATACTTCAGGCTGTTGATGTTGCCATTCACTCTTCAGATCTTTCGCACACCCCCATACTGGATATAACCCCAAACCATGATTTTTCCTCCACCAAACTTGACTGTTTTCTGGGTGAATCTTGGGTCCATGCGAGTTCCAACAGGTATTCTGCAGTATTTGCGGCGATTGGGATGCAGTTCAATGGATGATTCATCAGAAAAATCAACCTTCTGCCACTTTTCCACTGTCCATCCTTTCCACAAGCTGTGGGCCTTGGCAAATGCAACACGATTCTTTTGTTGTCTTCTGTTTAATGCTGGTTTGTGAGCAGTAATTCGGCCATGGAGACCACTGTGTGAGAGAATTCGACAAACTGTTCTTGTAGATACAGGGGTTTTTGGTGACCAGTTCCCATGTAGCTCTGCTGCAGTTGAAAAAGGGCTGGCCCTGGACTGCTGAAGCAACAAATGGTCTTCTCGAACAGTTGTCTTGCGGGGTCTGCCTGACCTTGGCTTGTCATGAATGTCAGTTTCTTCAAATCTTTTTTTTATCCTCTCCACTTGACGTTTGGATACATAAAAGATGTCTGCCACCTCAGCAGCAGACTTGGTCTTCAGGCTCTTGATGATCAGCACTTTGGTCTGTGGTTGAATCTTTGGCATGTTGTCAGAGGTCAGGTTGCACTTCATGGGAAGAACATGGGAATGTGTTAATTACAGTATTTGTCACAGGTGGAGCTCTAATTTGTGATTGGTTGACTCGTTTAAAGACACGACAAGACTTTTGTCCAAGCAAAATCTGACCTTTCTGTCCTAATTAAATGATAAAACTCAATGAATGATACACAACTTTATTTTGGTGCATCAGGTCAAACAATTAGAGAGAACATTACTGTCCCACTCAAATGTGTGGATGGGCCAGATACGAGTTTCAAACATACATTTTTGCTCTCAAAAGTCTGTCCTATTAACCTGTTGGGCAGAGACTTGATGTGCAAATTAGGCCTTTGTCTGATCTCAACTCCAGAAGGTGTCAAAGTTCACACGGATCTAGAGCCAAATTTTTCATCTCATATCAATATCATGCATATCAATGGAAACTGCAACCATCAACTGCCTCTGAGATTGTGACTTTAGCTAGAAAAACAGTTCCAACAGCTACAATAAATTTCATGACACTAGAAGATCTGCATTGCACCTCTCATGTGTCACCAGGACCTGATGAGCCATATGAGGAAGGTTGGTTGAGAGAGAGATTTGATAAACTCACACTGACAAACTTCTCATCTCTCCACAGCACGATGGCTAAGATACAACACTGTACTCTTAGACATGCCTAACATCGCTGTAAAAAGATGCAGTGTTTTAAACCCTGCCACTCTCTTTCCCACACCTGACGATGGACAAGAACATAACTGTGTTGCTGTCCTCCAACATGTTTGCTCCCCAAGACCGGATCTACAAGAAACTCCATTAACTAACCCTGATTTAGTTGTTTTTGTAGATGGATCTGCTTCCCGCAACCCACAAACTGGTCGTAACAGAGTTGGCTTTGCTGTTGTCACTAATCATGAAACTCTTGTCTCAGGTTCACTCCCCTCTCACTATTGCATGAGCCTTGGCATGGCATAGCAGAATGCAAAAGCCGCAGAACTAACAGCATTGACAGATGCATGCAAATTGGCAAGCAACAAAACTGTAACTATCTACACTTACTCTAGATATGCATTTGGTGTAGTACATGATTTTGGTACTCTGTGGAAACACAGGCAATTCCTAAAATCTGACAGAAAACCCATTCTCTATCAAGACAAAGTCACAGCTCTTCTAGATGCTATCTTGCTCCCAACCTCAGTTGCTGTTTGTAAATGCCTTGCCCATACTAACAACTCAGATTTTGTCTCTCTAGGAAACGCAAGAGCTGATGCTGATGCAAAAAGAGCTGCTCTCCAACCCACCATCCTTGATCCTTTGTTTGCTTCTACTCCAGTCTCTGTTCCCAGTTCTCTTACAGCAATGCAGTCCTTTGCCACACCACAAGAAAAGACGTTGTGGAGATGCTGCGGTGCCACACAGAAAGAAGCAGTGTGGCGGGGACCTGATAACAAACCTTGCCTACCCAAACATTTCTTCCCTCACTTTGCAAAATTGACACATAGATTGGATCATGTGTCAAAAGGGGGGTTGTTGGATGCCTTAACTCAACACTGGTTCACCAACGGTTTTTCAGTTCATGCGCAGAAGTATTGTCAATCATGTATGGTTTATGCAACACACAACGCAGCAGATGAAGTCAGCCCTTCCACTACCAGCTTCCACACTACTTCATGACTTCCAGCCTGGCGACTGGATGGTGATAAAGGACTTCAGAAGCAAGCACTGGCACTCCAAACGTTGGCGAGGTCCATTCCAGGTGCTCCTGACAACGCATACTGCTGCGAAGATTGCTGAGAGAGCAACGTGGGTCCACGCCAGCCACTGCAGGAAGGTACCTGAACCAACAGAGGAATTTGGCTGACAACCTGAACAACGCAAGGATGGACAACGCGTAGACGGACAACGCGAGGACGAAAGAGCGCAAGAGAGGACTACACAAGGAAAAACTCCATGAATTCAACAGACACCAACTAGACATCAGGATTAACAATGTAAAACTTTTTCCCACTAGACTACACCATGCACCACCTGATCCTGCTCCTATCATGTTGGACAATGCTGATAGAGACCTACACCTACAACCCCGCCAAGACCGTCACTCTGACAGAAGGACAAAATGCACTGCACTGTTTATCCCAAAATTTGGCGTTCAGGTCAAATTCGCTCATATTATGCCAGATATGACAATTACCTATGCAAAGACCCCTGCAGCCCACACAATTGGCACTTGATTGTGGCGGCTACTGATAAAACTTTTGCTCCAAACAGAGATCCCCGCTTCATAATAACAAAAATTCCAAATTCCAACAGAGCCAAAATCACCATCTTTGATGTCAAATCCACTGATGCAGGCACATATTGGTGTGGAATTGAATATCCAAGCTCTGATATGTACAGACAACTCAGAGTCATAGTCAATGGGCCACCAGACCCATATGATGCCCCACTTGACATGCTGTCAGATGTTAAGACTGTCTCACCAACCCCTGAGACAGACTACCACCCCGGCAACTTAAATGTCATTGATCACAAAGATGAAACAGTGCAACAAGAGCTCAGACAATGCAGTGAAAACAGTGCACGTGCTCTAGCTCTTTTACACAAAAAAGAGTTGAAGATTCCTGGTGACTGTTGGGTTTGTCATGCTTCAGCAGCTACATGGCAAGCGAAACCCCTGATGACAAATATTGTATTACAGGGCCACATGAAAGAATCTTGGAACCATGTTTCAGTTGCTTCCACATCCCAATATTACCTGTACTGATTCTCATTCAACCCTTAGTAACATGGCATTTGAAGTTCCTGTACAGCATGCAGAGACTTGTGTTTGTTCAACGTCACCATCAGGTCCTTACCTAGGCCAATCAAATTGTCAAACTAGAATATTTGTGAATGCTACAACAGCAACCAATGTTCTCACAGATGGCCAAATAATACCCTGACAAGTTTTGCCTGCCCATTTAAACGGCTTTCATCCCAACCAGGAATCATGTGGTCTTGTGGCAGAAAGGCCTATCATAATTTGCCACCTCAATTTCAGTGGTCCAGTTGTTGCCACCAATCAATTGTTACAACTGATAATTCTTCCATAAGAAGGCTCCTACCACCAATATTCAATCTAACACACATTTTCGAGTTCACAGAGACATAATTGGTGTTCCCTCCAAATATGATGGTTATGTGCTAGCTGACCCCTGGACCTCTTCCAACGGCAACATTGGCTGGTCCCTATTTCTAGGAGGTAGAACAGCTGCCGCCCTGAACAAAATTAATGGACTAGCCTGGTCTGTTCTTTCATTAGCAAACCAAACTGAAATGGCTCTTACCTTAATGAATACTGAAATGTCTGCAATTAGAACAGCAGTTATCCAACACAGACTTGCTCTCGATAATATTTTTGCTGAAAAAAGGAGGTATTTGCAAAATACTCAATGTATCTTGTTGTTATGTCCCAGATGAATACGAGAACATCATCAACATCATC
This sequence comes from Lagodon rhomboides, assembly GCA_039737535.1. Taxonomy (NCBI): domain Eukaryota; kingdom Metazoa; phylum Chordata; class Actinopteri; order Spariformes; family Sparidae; genus Lagodon; species Lagodon rhomboides. The sequence goes on from CM077784.1 coordinate 10,507,889, forward strand.
AAACACATGCAAGATGCCATTGCTAAAGTCTCGGATAATTAAGTTGTGACTATGTACTTTACTTTGTTTTATCTTATTTTATTATTTTTTTTAATTATTATTATTTTTTTTACTGTTAGTGATTAATCAATAATCAAAAAGGGGAATTGTAATAGTAATTTCAATCTCCTTGTCTCAGCCACATGACATGCCCAACCTCCCCCTTTCTAACACAAGACATCAGGTTCTTTTGTGTTTTAAATTGTGATGTCCAGACTTAACTTTGCACCTAAATACAAGATCCTGCAGGATACCCCAGGTGTAAAACACATCCTAGGGGGTCGGCGCCAATGCCTGCAGCAGACAAGAGGGTGTGAAAACACTCTGGGTAAGGGGGGCTGGCCCCTGCAGCAGACATAGGGATGTGAACCATATCCTATGGTTGTTCCTCAGGTATAAATGTATAGGTCTCCTCCTTTTCGGGGTCTTTCTTCAACTTTGACCTCTCGTGTGTTGATTGACCTTTTCTTTGCAAAGAAAATAAAAACCTTGTCAGTCGGCAGAAGTCTCTATTTCATTCTTCACCAGCAGCAGAGAAATTTCTGTAACAATGTTCATTGACTCTAACTCTTGCATGTATTTTACACCTTTATAGTACAACCTTTCAATAAAAATAAGTCTTAAAAAGTGATTTAAAAGAGGACAATAATGCAGCCAGTCGTAGTTTATCAGTCAGGTCGTTCCACAGCTGGGGAGCCCTAACAGTAAATGCTTGGTCCTCTGTTGTCTCAAGGCGTGAGCAGAACAGTCAGCAGGTTCCTGCCTAAGGATCTTAGGTCCTGTGCACTGGTCGGTAAGGGAAGGCAGTTCAGATATATATTGCCAAGGAGGGAGGGCAGACATGTTTGCAGACAGAGACAAAAGATTTCAGGCATGAACAAAACCACTTGAGAGCTTTTTCAACAATACCTATCCAGTGCTGCAGCCTCTGTTAACTGAATTCAGTCAAACAGTACAAGGATCGACCATAATAGACCATACCATAATGCCGTTTTTCCACTTGGTTTGTCTCGGCGTGGCTGGGATTTTGCATTAGAGGCATTACAGGAAATGTTGTGTTTTTACCAACAGTCACTAAACATGACTACTGAAACAGATGAAAGTGAACACGATGAAATAATTAAACACAGCAGATGGTTGAAAGAACAGACAGGATGAGAGAAACTTAAGAGATTCCATTGCAGGAGTGGCTCGGCGCAGCCAAACGTGCTGGTGGAAAGGCTACATGAGTAAACACCAGGTCCAAAGTATGCCCATGGATATGTGTAGGCCCAAGAACATATTGTTTTAAAATGAAAGAATTTACTCTCTTGAGAATCTCTAAGGCAAATGAACATTCCTCAACATGGATATTAGCATCACCAGCTAAAATAATTCTTTCACAAATAAGAAAGGTGGATGATAAAGAAATGTAAGAATTCAGGTAAAAAATCTGATGTAGCTCTTGGAGCTACAGACATCATTCACCTTTATGGAGGAGAATCTGATCAATTAATCAATCCCTTCTGTTTTCTTGCATAATGTATTGTGTCAGAGGGAGAAGTGAACCTTTTCAATGATTGACTCCCTTTCATTGCCTCATCCTATCCCAAAGTCTTAGTGTGTGTGTGTGTGTGTGTGAGCGAGTGAGCGAGAGAGAGAGAGAGAGAGAGAGAGAGAGAACAAAAGAGAGAAAACCTTGCATCCAGTTACAGGTGGTGGCATCTCAATAGGCCCAAAGAGGAAAGAGCTGCCTTTGAATGCCACATGAAAGGACAGGGAGGGATGGGATATCTGGGGATACCTTCATTTCTCTGACGGCAGCCGTGCATACAAATGGGAAGCTGTGTAAGGAATCTCCTCTTCCTCACTCCTTTATCTTGTGCCTTTGTGTCGTCTCTCTATCTCAGTGGAGCGAGGAGGGGGTTGTTCTTCTGTGGTTTGATGCGCTCACTCTCCCATGCCACTGGGGTGTTAGGAGTCTTGTACGACAAGGGTGATGACACTAAGAGGCACACCGCTGTGTGTGTGCGTGTGTTTGCATGTGTGTGAGAGGTGTACCATGTCCAACCTATTCATCATTTGTCAATGCCATCTGCTGATCAATTAGGGGAGAACAAGAGAGCCACTGACTCAATGCTCAAGGATGACTCGGCCACATACACACACACAAACACACACCTACACACACACACACACACACACACACACACACACACACACCCACACACACACACACACACACACCCACCCACACACACACACACACACACACACACACACACACACACACACACACAGCAGCAGTAGTAGCAATCTTCTTGGTGTCATCCCTCTTGTCCTACAAGACTAACATCGCAGTCATGTGGGAGAGTTAGTGCATCAAACCCAGTGATCTCGTTGTCAGTGTAATGACATTTTTAGGAGCCAATAGCATTACCAAGTATTAATCTCAGATCAGCAGGTGACAGCTCACTAATTGATACTCATACTCTTACTATTTAATATTTTCAATAATAACCACTAGAAACCCTCACTAGGGGGAGTTAAAGGTTCAGTTTTACCAAAGTTTTATACAATTAAATGAATAAATAAATTAAATGCCAGAAAATGGTGAAATTCTGCCCACTTACCATTTTTAACCATTTAATTTGTCAGACTTACAAATTTGCAAATAGAGCATCATTTATCGCTGCACAATAGTAATATCAGCTTCTTATTAAAGTAACATTTTACAGTGGATACTAATTTACTAGCCCAGACTAGAGAATAGAATGTTACCAGTAAACATTTCTGCAAACCACTGATACGTTTAAATTTGTACGTTTCATGTGGACAATGCATGTTCACATTACATGTTCACGACATGACTTTCTTGAGATGGAGGCGTGACAAGGCTGCCTAGCCAGTCAACATTTGTAAGTGATGCTGGATATTTTTAAGGAGACCTCAGGACAATTTTCAACCATGTCTGTGATGAGGAAAAGCAAACCTTCCTCACACAATTGAAAGAACCACCTATCAATATTATATATTTATATTTAAATTAAAAGTCGTCATTCATCAACTCATCAATGACTACATTGTATTCACTTTTACAGTTCAAAACATGTCCCCGCACCTCTCATCATGCTTGGTTTTAGCATTTCATTTGGTCATGTTTCTATTCAGATACATTCAAGTTGAGACCATGTTTTTTTTTTTACCTAAATGTTTATACAGTTTGAGTGAACTGAGCATAAATGGACCTCTCCATGTAAACCCAGGGGCTGAATTGTTTCTGTTAAAGCTGTACACTAACTTATGTCTGAAGTAGACTGGGAATCTTTGAGAATGCCCTGTTCATTTAGATGAGATTCCATTAAGAATGGATTCTTATTTGGATAATGCAAAAGGGGAGCTATTTGACCATTTACCCATATTCCTTCGCAACCATTCACATGGAATTGCACAATTTAATTAATCCTACAGTTTGTCATGATCTTTTTTCTTTTGTTGAAGAGAGAGCTGTGCATGAGGATAAACTGATAAAAATTACAAGTAGAATAGCAAATACTTGAGCAAAGTCTTATAAAATATTTTTTCTCACTTTATCTATAGAGAGTTTAGTATTTGAAACCATTTCTTCTCAGTTTGAGCTTTTTTAAAGAGCACCTAGTTGCCTAGTTGCACCTCCATAAGTGTACAGTCCCTGACAAAAGTCTTGTCGCTTATCCAAGTTATAGGAACAACAAATGAAAACTTGATTTGTAGTTGATCAATTGGAATCAGAAATGGCTTATATGAAAGGCAAAGGCCTCTAGATTATGCTTACTATACCAAAATAAAGTTGTGTATCATTCATTGAGTTTTATCATTTAATCAGGACAGAAAGGTCAGATTTTGCTTGGACAAAAGTCTTGTCGCATACAAATAATGTACGGTAGAAATTATATTTTATTTTGAATATACAAACATGCTGCAATAACATCTGAACATAAAGTCATGGTGCCTTGGGAACAATAATTAATATTGTGTATGACTCCCATGAGCTTGGAGGACTGCATCCATGCGTCTCGGCAATGACTCAAATAACTTATTGATGAAGTCATGTGGAATGGCAAAGAAAGCAGTCTTGCAGGACTCCCAGAGTTCATCAAGATTCTTTGGTTTCAACTTCCAAGCCTCCTCCTTCATTTTAACCCAGACATGCTCAATAATGTTCATGTCTGGTGACTGGGCTGGCCAATCCTGGAGCACCTTGACCTTCTTCGCTTTCAGGAACTTTGATGTGGAGGCTTAAGTACGAGAAAGACGCCATCCTGTTGAAGAATTTGCCCTCTCTTGTGGTTTGGAATGTAATGGGCAGCAAGAATCTCTTGATACTTCCGGCTGTTGATGTTGCCATCCACTCTGCAGATCTCTCACACACCCCCATACTGGATGTAACCACAAACCATGATTTTTCCTCCACCAAAATTGACTGTTTTCTGGGTGAATCTTGGGTCCATGCAGGTTCCAACGGGTCTTCTGCAGTATTTGCAGCGATTGGGATGCAGTTCAATGGATGATTCATCAGAAAAATCAACCTTCTGCCACTTTTCCACTGTCCATCCTTTCCACAAGCTGTGGGCCTTGGCAAATGCAACACGATTCTTTTGTTGTCTTCTGTTTAATGCTGGTTTGTGAGCAGTAATTCAGCCATGGAGACCACTGCCTGAGAGAATTCGACAAACTGTGCTCGTAGATACAGGGGTTTCTGGTGACCAGTTCTGATGTAGCTCTCCTGCAGTTGAAAAAGGGCTGGCCCTGGACTCCTAAAGCAACAAACGGTCTTCTTGGACAGTAGCTTTTATGAGGTCTGCCTGACCTTGGCTTGTCATGAATGTCACCAGTTTCTTCAAAGCTTTTTTATGTCCTCTCCACTTGACGTTTGTATACATTGAAGGTGTCTGCCACCTCAGCAGCAGACTTGGTCTTCAGGCTCTTGATGATCAGCACTTTGGTCTGTGGTTGAATCTTTGGCATGTTTATATACACCTGGAAATGTGTTAATTACAGTATTTGTCACAAGTGGAGCTCTAATCTGTGATTGGTTGACTCGTTTAAAGACACTACAAGACTTTTGTCCAAGCAAAATCTAACCTTTCTGTCCTAATTAAATGATAAAACTCAATGAACGATACACAACTTTATTTTGGTATAATAAGCATAATCTAGAGGCCTTTGCCTTTCATATAAGCCATTTCTGATTCCAATTGATTAACTAAAAGTTAAGTTATTATTTGTTTTTTCTACAACTTGGATAAGCGACAAGACTTTTGTCAGGGACTGTATGTGTCAGAGTCCATGATAAGTCCAAAACGTAAAGGGAGAAGGGGGCCTGGAGGTGGAACGAAAACAAAGTCACAAGTCTATAGAGAGCAAAACCTCTTGGGAGGCCAAGCAGGAGGTCGACGGCAGAGACGAAGGATGTGAGCCTCTGGGGGCCGGCGGCGTAGGCGAAAGCATAAGCTGTGTGCGTCTGGAGGCCGGCGGCGAAGGCGCAGGCGAAGGCTGTGGACGCCTGGAGGCTGGCGGCGAAGGTGCAGGCGAAGGCTGTGGGCGTCTGTCGGCCTGGGAGCCGAGGGAAGGTCGCTGGCATCAGTCGGCCTGGGAGACCACGGAGAGATGCTGGCGGGGACCGAACTCGGCCGGGCCTCTGACCGAGGGGCTGGGATAGGACTCGACTGGGCCGCCGCCTGAGGAACAGGCACCGGTGCCGGACAGGCCGCCGCACCCGAGGAGCAGGAATAGGCCGGACCGCTAACCCAGGGACCGGTGAAAGACTGGGCAGCTCCGGCTCGGGGGCGCTGGGCAGCTCCGGCTCGGGGGCGCTGAGCTGTGGCGGCGTGGGCTGTGGCGGCATGGGCTGTGGTGGCATGGGCTGTGGCTTCACCCTGTAGCAAGGCTGCTGTGGTGAGGGCTGTGGCAGCGTGGGCTGTGGTGAGGACTGCGGCAGGAGCCCAGCCACGTCCCATGGTTCCCCCCGGCCAAAAACAGAGAGTCCATTTCATCCTCACCCACCGAGTCATCCACGTAAATAGAATTTAAAAAATCCAGGGGTATCCCTTCATCTGAGTCATCAGAGAAAGAAAAGGGGTAAAACTGAGGCTGGGGGTCTGTTCGTGCTGGGTCCTGTGTCGGTCGGTTCAGTCTGTCAGGGAGCGTGGTAGAAGACGAGGCAGGAGGACCCAGATGCATGGACGACAGACTATGGTTGCTGAGATTCGAAAATATTTAATTCCTCATGGATCAAAAAACAAGGAGTCAAGAACATAGCGTGGCAAGGCTTACATTCAAACAACAAACAGATGCAAACAACTAACACAGGCAATGAACCGACGAGGACTGAACAGAAAACCAGGACTTAAATGACAAGACACAAACGAGGGAACAAGACACAGGTGAGCCACAAGAGGACAGGTGCAGGTAATCAAACAGAACAGTGACAGGGAGGACGCGACATGGAACACAAGGACTACAAAATAAAACAGGAAGTGACTTAACCAAAAACAAAACATGAAACAGAAACTTGACTGTAAAAAAAAAAAAAAGCCACAGGGCTTAGAAACAGTGGAGGAAAAGTAGATTAAATGTCCATTATGACATCTTAAAGCTGCAGTTGAAAAACTATAGGGATTCTATCTGAAAAGACAGACAAGCCCATTTTTCAAACATCATTTCTGAAAACAAAACCAACCCCAAAGTTCTCTTTTCTTCTGTCAACACTCTTTTGAACTCATCGCCAGAGGTCATTTTTAACTATCAAGCCATAGTTCTGAAATGTCAAAAGTTTGCATTATTTTTTAGTAATAAAAGCAAAACAATCAGATCCAGTACTACAAACACTGACATATCAACTCCTTGTGTTCCACTGGTGGGCAAGCCTCCGTCTATCCTATCATTTTTTAATTTGAAGACACATGATGAGATTGGTGTCACCATCAACAAAAGCCCTCCACATGTTCACTTGACCCCATTCCAACCAAATTGTTTAAATCCAGCTTTCAGTACCTCTCATGAAACAATAAGAATGATCAACACATCTCTGCAATTAGGTACCTTCCCTTCTGCTCTTAAAACAGTTCTGGTAAGACCTCTGCCTAAGAAACCTGATCTAGACGAGAAATTCTTGAGAAATGGGTGGGTCTCTCTGGAACAGTACTTGATTGGTTTTGCTCATACCTGTCAGAAAGGACATTATTTATAAGCATTGGTGAATTTGTTTTGAATTGTTTGATGTTAAATATAGTGTTCCTCAAAGGAAGCATTCTTGGAACTGTTTTCTTTGTATGTACTCGCCCTGGGCAACAAAATTTCTCACCGCAATGTCAAATACCACTGTTATGCTGGTTACACTGTTATAACTGTGTTATTCCTGACAACCCCAGCTCTCTGCATGCTCATTTTACCCATCTCACTTACAATAATAACTGGATGACTAAATAAAAAAAAACAAACAAACAAACAGAAAAGAGAAATCCTACTCGTAGGACCAGATAAGGAAAGACTGAGACCTGTGACAGCATTTTTTAGGTAATTGCTTGGTAATAAAATTAAGGCACATGCCACAGATCTCTTAGTGATCTTAGATTCTGATCTTAATTTTATCCGCCATTTTAACAAGTCAACAAAACATATTTTTATCATCTTAGGAGCACTGCAAAAATTACATAATCTTTAACCCAGAGCAATGCTGACATGCTTATACATGCTTTTATTACAAGTCGTTTAGATGATTGTAACTCTTTTTACTGTCTCCCTAAAAATCAACTAGAAAACTACAGATAATTCAGAACGTTGCTACTAGGATCCTGACAATTCAAAGAAAAGAGATCATATTTCCGCCATTCTTGCTTCTCTCCACTGGCTACCGGTATCGTTTAGAATTGATTTGAAAGTCCTTTAAATCATCTACCAATCCCTTCATAATAACCTAGCTCCCTCATACATTGGTGATTGTCTCTCACTGTATGTCCCATCTAGAACCCTCAGATCCTCCGCTGCCTTTCTTTTTAAAGTTCCAAAGGTATACCTCAAAAAACCAGGTGAAGCTACTTTCTGTCATTATCTCCCTAAACTTTGGAACAGCTTTCCTTTATATCTGAGAACTGCAAACTCTCTTGATATTTTTAAAAAGAAGTCAAAAACCCATCATTTTAATTTGTCTTTTAATGTGGAGTAACTGCATCATTTGTGTATTGTCTTGGTGTATTATGTCAAGGCTGTTATATTATCATTATTACTCTTATTCTTTGCAAGGTCGTTCATCTCTGCCTCTTTGGGTTTGGTTGCCAAATACCATGACACATGTCCAACACAGAAAATACTTTGAGGCATGTCCAAAATTAAAGTGAAACACTTCAGATTGATTTGTATGACTATTAAATCCGGATTAGCTGGAGACATCATCTTTCAGGAGCACAGCGGTAGTAAGGATTAAAAATTGTGAGACTCCCGTGACAATGGGAAGTGTTGGCTGGTATGTTTCTTCTGGTCATCTAGGCCCATCCACAATGCCACGCATGCTCTGCTGTGTCTGCATCGAGGTCCCTCTTGCTTTTTTTTCCCTTTAGAAGAAATTTAGAGGAAATATACCTGCATATCTACAATATCACCATAATCAAGTGCAGACAGAATTGTAGATGGCCTTCTGTCAATTAGAAAAGAAGCATTATTTGATTCGTATCAAATTATTATTCTAGCTAAATGGGTACCTGTTATCTGTTGGGCAGTTGTTTACCATCCACTGGAGAGCTTAACAGTCTGATATGGAACAGTTGCCATACTACACTGGAATGCAGTCAGTGAGAATGTTTTTAACTGTACAGTGGTAAAAGTCTACTAGTTTTCAGGGACATGGGTGAGTTTTTTAAGCTCTGCAGGAAGTGCAGGTGCTGGTGTGCCTTTTTGATTTGAATGAAGGAGTTTAGGGAGCAGGTGAGATCATCAGAGATATGGATGCCAAACAGTTTGAAACCTGAAACACGCTCCACTACAATGCTTCGCCATGTTTCTCTGAATTTTTAAGAGAAATTTTTTTGTTTACCAGATTGTGTACCAGATAACTTCACACAGAAAACAGCTAAGGACCATTGCCAGTGTGTCTGTGTGTCTGTGTGTGTGTGTAGCTTCATCATCAAAGCACCTTCAGTCCTAAACACACATATCCATCTGCACTCCACGCCCACCTGTGGTTTGGCATCAGGCCCGGCCTTCCAATTTCCTTATAGTGGGATCAACGGCAGGTGGAGGAGCTTTGAACTTTGCTGCAGGTGGAACATCTTTGAACCTTCACACAGTGTCACCTACTGAAGCACAACTTCAATATGTTCACACAACTGTCAGAAAACAACGACCAATAGTCTCCCTTGGTTCAATGATAACATTTAGATATCGATGCAAGAGCATTATCTTGCTCAAAAAAATGTCAACAAAACAACAACATGACAAGTATCACTTTGCCATGTTAAGGAATAAGGAAGTGATGGAGCTTAGAAAAGCTAAGGCAAACTTTTTGAAAACAGCAATAAATGAGGCCAGAGGAAATGCTAAAATGATCTGGAGTCAGCTGAAAGCTGACAGAACACCACAATACCACACAAATGCTTGAAATTATCTTTTTGAGGGACCTAGTTGAGATTGCAGAGGCATTCAATGTCAACTTTGTTGACTCTGTGGCTGACTTCAGCCAGGGTTTCTTAGTTAACCAGGAGAGAGAGATTTTACCATAAAAACATCACTGGGCCAGACTTAAAGGTGCACTTTGTTGTTTTGGGGAAGACGTTTTTACTTGACTGACAGATTATTTTTTTATGCCTAAACAAATTAAGTAAACAAACCCACAATTTCATACTTTTTTACTTACTTTTACTGACCCTGCAACCTTTCTAGCTTCAAACAGTGTTCTGTGGACCTTATTCTCCTCACTTATTCACTTATGGAAATAATAAATATTTCTGAGTCTGTATTATTGCCTCATTAATATTGTAAATACTGAAATTATGGTCAGGGGTAGAGCCAGCGACTTGTTATCGGAAAGTTGCTGGTTTGATTCCCCTTGTCGGCACCCTGCGTGGCGCCATCGCCATGAATGTATGTATGAATTACTTTAAGTTCCTTTGGACAAAACTGTTTGCTAAATGCCCTAAATGTAAATACAAATGGCCATAGCACACTGGTGAGATCAATTCAATTTACTACCACTCCAATCTGTTACTGGCATGTGTCTTTGGTGCATGGCCAGGTATGTTATCATGTAAGAGTTTATTTAGCTGATTTTATTTTCTCTCACTCTTCATCATCATTCAATTCATACTTGTGATGAGTTGAAAGTTAAATGTGTTTCATGTCCAACTTGTAAAATTAATCTTGTGAGTTTTCCATAAAAGCGGCTTAGGCCAAAGGGGTTCATGTTGAACAGATTATTTTGTCCTTTGATGCTAAAAACTTGTTAGGAAAGAGAAGGTAATGTTTTATGGGTGGCTACTTAACTCTGATTTTTTTTACTGTATGAACCATGACTGTGTGTGTGGCCTATTGGCTGTGTAGAAGAACAACACTGATTAAAGGGACAGTTCCCTCCCAAATAAAAACCTCTTTCCTCCTACTAGCAGTACTAGTGAGTTTTGGAGATATCGGCTGTGGAGTTGTCTGCCTTCTCTCCAATATAAGCTTGTAGTTCTCAAAGCACCAAAATAACTCAGCAGCAATGTCTCTTTCCAGAAATCATGACTTAGTTACCAGAGATAATCAACAGACCTTGTTAACATTTTTTCAAAGGAATTATTTTCTCTCCACCAAACTACACCCGCTAACTACAGCGCTGAAGTATTTGGGCAATATTAACAGATTACTATTATTCCAAATGTCCCCAATAAGAAGATAAATCTTGGTAAATTCAGCTAGAAAGAAAGAAAATAATAGGCATTTGGTACAAAATAAGTTGAAGCCCATTCCCACACTGGATCCTGATGACCTCCTGTTATTACAGTCTGCTGTCAGTCTAGAGGAATCCCACCCAGAGAAAAGTAATAAAACAAGACGTCTGAATGCACACAGCAGGCAGGAAACAGCAGAAGTCTTTCTTCTCTCCGGTGAGCAGCTCCAGTGGAAATACACTGACTGAACTGTACAGTGTGTGTGGCCTGAAAGACAGCAGCATTTTTATGAAGCTAGGTTGCACAGTAGCTTTTCTCACTGCATTCCATAGTTCAGCCAAATTCTCCCAGCCAGTGAGGTGCCAGTTATACAGTGGTGAGTAAAGGCAGGGAAAACGTCCTCCTCCAGTTTGGTCATTATGATTTGCAAATAAAAGGTAATGTTAATTCAAATCGCTCATTTTCATATATGGTAAAAAAGCTACATTTCTGCAAGACCACAGATAAGTTAAAACTGAACATTTCTTAGTGTCAAAACTTCACGTGACTTTAGCTTGAATTTTCTCTCTTGTCACAATGCTGTGCCTATGCTCTGGTTAAGTTTGGGAAAAAAAGCATTGTTTGACTTTAAATACCTGTTTTGATCGCCATGACCACAGATGGAGATGATCTGATTTTCCATTAAACTTATAGGGTTTTGGTGGCCACTTAAACAGCTGGACTCCGAAGGACTCCTTAAAAACACATGGTTTTGAACAGTTGCAAATGTCCCCAGGTGTCCTATTGGTTATTTGGCAGCATTGTTGCCTTGTAATAATGCTGTAACAGTTGAAATTGTGAAATATATCTTTAAGACATACTGGGTTGCTTAGTTGTGAGCAACATTACTAGACAGCAATTTTGTTTTTTCCATGCGTTATCTGAGCAGTGCTCTTGCCATGGACAGATGCATATTATTAAGCTCCTGTTTGGTTAAGGCTCTTAACTCAACAGTGATGTTTGGGTTGTATGTGGCCACGGTGTTGGTCATGTATGATAGAATCGTGGCCACACGTCTGGGCTTTGTAAGGTTGATGTGTAAATACATGACAACATGACAACACGACAAGCATTGTGGAAACCTCAGACATGTGTGGCGGTGTGTTTGGCTAACTTTATTGTCAGCTGCATTCTCCAAGCTTCACTGACAAAGTAACATGGACTCAAACTGTTTTAATGCCACCAACACCCCCTTCCACCTCTACATGGGAAAGGTACTGTCTGGTACTGATGTCAACCTTGGACATATCTGTGGTTTCCAGAAACGTTAACAACTAACATTATATCCCGGCAACTGGGCAGTGTGAACGAGTCTATTTTAATCCAAACACAATATTTATGTCCCTTATACAAAACAGCTACAGAAAACTGTTAAGACACTGCAATTAATAAGTGATTTGGTCTAAAAAAAAAAAATAGGTGGACAGTATAGTGATATATTTGACGCAGGTTTTGATCCCCAGATACCTGATTCCAATTCATAACCCTCTCAACCACAAGAGCTTGCTCCCGAGGTGGTTTTCATCAATTTTTCTGCAAAAAAAAAAGTTGAAATGACTGCCCTTGACCAACATTAACTATAATGTTGGAGGGACAACACCATGACAAATGGCATGCTATGACATCCCAACAACATGATTGGTCAGTTTCAATGATGGTCCTAGAACAACATTAATTATTATGTTCTAGAAACAAAACCAAAACAGATAAACCACCACCTAAATAAGCCTGATTTTTAAAATCAAGATCCATGCATTATTCACTGAGAAATTAGCAAAAATGTTGAATGACGCCCTTTTCACAATGTTAAAGAAAGTGAGAAAAAATTCCTAGATCCCTGCCTTTATCCAGATCCACACCAAAAGGTAATGTGGTCTATTCTGTCCAGTCCAAGTTTCGTGTTGTTTGTGTTATCTGGCTAATGAACCAACAAATCAACCAGCAAACAGACTTAGGTGAGGTCCTTGGTGGAGGTAACAATCTATTTATTATATAACAAATAACAAAACAAAAAACAAACATAATATAGCTATGCTTTATATTATTCAGGTAAAATACAAATGTTTTTGATCTCACAGGGAAGTGAAGATTTCTATCGGATATTTGGAGACAACGCATAATTATATGGATTTATGAACCTAAAAAATATATTTTATGATGAACGCTCGTTGATAAAGAATTGTCTCCGTATACCATCATCAAGGCCTTAAGGATTTTCTGACCAGTTTTTGAGGTGGAGTTTGTCAACCTGCTAGTAGGAATATGTTGAAGTTTAAAAACATGTAATTTCATGTTGCCACTAGGGGGTGCTATGACTGCAAGAGAATATTGGCATATAAATGGGTTCAAACTCGAATCCTTATTAAACATGTGAAGTTATGGGCAGATTTGCCCATGTACAGTGGAGTTGAGGGGATTTCCTGCTTCGCTCAGTGCTCAGGCCCTAATTAACTGCACTGGAGCTGTTTACCAGCAACAACAATCAGTTGGTTATGTTTTCACCTTATGAGTCTCTGTGTGTCATCATGACAAAGAAATGTACAGCCCAAGCATAGTCATAATTAAGTAAATGAATGAGAGCATCAATAACGACAGACAGTAGAGACATAAAGGCACAGAGAGAGGAGTTGTCTGTCTCTTGCACAGATGAAAGATAGTCAGCGACAAGGAGGAGGAGTAGTCTTTTCTTTTGCTGATGAAAACAAGAATCAGTAGGTCTAAGGTAAAAAGGGCGTTCATATGGCAGCGGGTTATGTTCAAAAGACACACCTGTTGTTTGGCCTGTCGCAGTCTATCCGTCCATTCCTGTCTGTCTGTCTGTCTGTCAGTCTGTCTCACCACACACAGACGCAACAAGCAAGAACTTCAAACAAGCCACCACACCCACTAAAACACACACGCACAGACACACACACAGTATCTAAGCATCTGTAGCATGTGAGGAGAGGTCAGGATCCAGCTTAGCTTGTCTGGAAGAACAAACAACAAGCAGCAACTAAAGTATCCAACACTAAAATAATATTCAAACTAATATTCCAAAATCTATTTCTGAGTACCAAGCTCTTCATGCCTATGAGGCTGACATATAGAGTGCTACTGGAATAAGTCCTTGAACCCAGAAACAAGTTAACATTTATGTACTTTCATTTCCTTCTTCTTTAAGTCAAAGTTTTTTTTTATGTGTTTTCAGTTAAATGGCTGAAGTAAGGTCTGTGGTTTAAAATGTTCTCATGTATTGTTCTACAACATAAGGATGTCATACATACACCGTGTTTACATTAAAACATGTTTATATGCCCTAAAGAATGCAGTTGAAGTGGAGGTTGACATTAAATGTCGCCACACTGAACACAGAGACTCATTTTAATCACAGTCTGTCTTGACAGGTGGACTTTAGTTGCAAACTATTCTAATTACAACTCACACATTGATCAGTTTATAGTAAAATATGTCTAGTATAGAGTAGTAAGATGCTTAATTTTGGTGACATTTACATTTCTGCAATAATTCAAAATCAATTTGGACAAGGGAACGAGGGCGATGCTAACTTCTGGGTTAGACAACAAAATAGCTCATCCCTGCTGCACTCTTTAGGGGCCACCGTCTGGGAGAATAATAAAGTTTGGATATTTCTTGGATACATTTGTAATATGTTGAAATGAAAGTAGAATTTTTGAGAGAAAAACTATTATAAACAGGTGAGAGCAGCTGGCTTTTACTGGTCATAACTTGGTTTAAGGTATATTACCAATGTGAACCATTTAACAGAAAGTTTAGGATATTGAAATTAAATATTACATAATGCAGATTCATTTGTTTTGTTTGTGGTCATAACTCCAAGTATTGGACAAATCACAATTTGGACCTGATGATGGTGCTAGATGAGAAGTAAGAGGAGGAAGTTGACGAAGTTGTAGTTTTCTAGTTTTCACTCAATAGTGATAAGAAGAAGTTCAGTGCATGAAAACAGTCAGTAGGGCTCATCCTCTGAGGAATAAATAAGGATAAAAATTATCAATCCCTTTAGTAGTTGTCAAGATAGTACAGTCTGGACCAAAGCAGTGGACCGACCATCTGACAGTACCAGCTCTGAAACCAGCTATTGGTACATGTACCTCTCTCTACCTGTGTCATGTGCTACATCGAACATGATTGGCAGTGATCATGGGTGGCAATATGATGATAGCTGCCCTATAGGTAAAGCTTATTATATGTAAAAATAAATGTATGGAGATGTGTGATGGATATAACACATGTCTATCAGCAGTCCTCCTCAGGTCAGCAGTAGAGTTAGTGACAAGGACAGAGGTTCAGAGGGAATAAGGCAGGAGGAAAAGTAGGAAATGATCCCCATAAAGAGACTTTGTTTTAAACAAAATAACCTGCTTAAAGACAGGTGAACATTTGAAAACATACTATGTTCCCACCTTGGTTATATTTTTGGTATCAATGTCTGAGCAACAGATTTTCCATCACAAGTTTCTCAAAGCTATTGAGGGAAGCTTTGGAGTTATCGAAGATGTTACCAGCATTAGGATTTCAGAATCAGAGTCAGAAATTCCTTTATTAGTACCACAAAAAGGAAACTTTTTATGTATATATACATAAATATATATATATATATATATATATATATATATATATATATATATATATATATATATATATATATATATATATATATATATATATGCACTGTGGGCAGTGTATTGTTATTAATAAATAATAAATAGTAAAAAATTTCCCAATGACAAATGAGTTATGTATACAGTTTTTATTGCACAGTGCACAGTGAGGTCTACTGGGAGCAGTGCTGATTGTAGCCTCTGACAGCAGCAGGAAGGAAGGACCTGCAATACCTCTCCTTCACACACTTGGGGTGTATCAATCTATCGCTGAAGGAGCTGCCCAGTGCTGTGATAGTGTCCTGAAGGGCAGGGACTCCTTCACCAGCAGCGATGACAGCTTATCAATCATCCTGCTCTCTCCCACCACCTGCACTGGGTCAAGAGGGCATCCCAGGATGGAAGTGGTCTTCTTGATTAGTTTATCAAGAATCTTCCTATCTGCTGCCGAGATCCTGCTGCTCCAGCAGACTACTCCATAGAAAATGGCTGATGCCACCACAGAGTCATAGAAAGTCCTCAGGAGTGCCACCTGCACTCCAAGGACCTGGGCTTCCTCAGCAGATGGAGTCTGCTCTGACCTTTCTTATAGGTTGCTGCAGTGTGATCACTCCAGTTCTGTTTATTGTTCAGGTGAACTCCCAGGTACTTGTAAGATGTCACCATCTCAATGTACGTTCCCTGGATGCTCACCTGTGTGCAAAGTTGTCTGTGCCTGCGGAAATCCACCACCAGCTCTTTGGTCTTCCCGGCGTTTTAGTCACAGAAATACTGAATATTTTACAACCATCAAAATAAATAATCATGTGAGGTATGGAACTCTATCACTAACTACTCCATGGAGTTAGGAAAAAAGTAAAGGGAGGAGACAAGGGTCACTATGAGCAACAAGAAATCAAACGTGTTTGATGGTGATATAGTGTCCTGTAAGTTCCAAGCCCTCCCTGCTGCTTCACTAATTGAAACCCTGCAAACCACTCTGACTGCAGTCTGAACCATCCCACTTTGCACTGAGCAGGCCTCCATGGTAAGACATAAGCAAAAGCCAGCACTCCACACAGCCTCTCATTTTCCATTTACGTATCTATGCTGTTTAACACAGAAAGTTTGTTATTCACCTGTGTCTTTGTCCATTACTATTTTTAGTAATTCATTCAATAATTCACTCACCAATTGCACTGCCAAGAAGGGTCTATTTCCTAATATAGCCCATTTATCTAAGCCACTTTTTTGAACGTAATATCAAAGGGGGATGCTAACTAAATGTCCCCAATGTCCCCATTCGCACAAACTTTTGTCTAGATTATGACATAAAGTCGGCATGATTGTTGTTTCTGTTGATTTACAAAAATTGTTGGAAGTTATCTGATCTCAAAAAAGCATAAATGCATCCATGAAGCTTTTAAAAATGAACTGAAATATGATTGTTCAAACCACCTCTGCTGAGACTCATTCCAGTAAGATGTTGAAGAGGTGTAAATGCTTTTGTCTCTCTAAGACATGCATGTAATCTTTACTCCTCCCATAGTGCATCTATGTCAGTGAGCAGTATGTGAAAATGTACATTCACTGTCCGATGTTCTGAACATATCCACCTCCCCTGTTATAAAGTTACACGAAACTGAGCCATTTGTTGTCCGTCTTATGAAAACAACAAGGAAAAACAGCCCATATACAATGAAATACGATATGATCGCTGATCAGATCAACCATTCAATTATCTATTTGGGTGAGAATACACTTGTCTATATGGGTGAGAGAGTGGTGTAAGATTGAGCCTTTAAGTCTTTTGTCATACTCATAGTTCATATTATGAACATAATGTTAAATAAAATAAAATAAAATAAATTTAATTTATATAGCCCAAAATCACAATCACGTTGCCTCAGTGGGCTTTACAATCTGTACAGTGAACAGTATCCTCTGTCCTTAGACCCTCGATTCAAGTGAGGAAAAACTTGCCATGTTGATGGGAAAAAAGGCCCTTTTAACAAGGTAAAAAAAGAAAAGAAAGGAAAAAAATACGACTCCGAAAAATGATCAAGCTTAACTATATACACAGCAAATAAACACAGAAATGGTAAATGTAGATGGAAGCCAACACAGGGCAGGATGATATTCACAGAGAACACTGTTAAGGCTTGAGTGTAGCTGCATTTCCTAGCAGAAGTCAGAGGTAATGGGTTTTCATAATCAAACTGTCAACCAGATAATTATCAAAGAAAAAAAAAAAGACAGTCATGTCACTGACCAATCACCCGCCACGAGCTTCCATTAGTACCCCCCAGACAGATTTAACTCCCAGGACAGTCAGACATGCAATAGATGTTGCATGTACAGAAAGAACAACAAGATCACAGTTTACAAGTTATATTGACAGAATATCTGATACAAATGATAATATATGTAAAGTGTGTGGATCAAGGAGACGACTGAGCAGGCCAAGGCATCACCAAGTGGTGCCCGAGCCACACGACTTCCTCACCACAGTGGTGACCTGGAAGAGGGCAGGCCACACAAGATAATTAGTAATAGACAGAGAGATAAAACTTTACAGAAATACAGATATAAGGAGATAGTGAAACAGAGGAGAGCAATGATCCAGTGGAGCCCACGGTATGATGATCAATATGTCGATATGTCAATATCAGTGGCGGCTGCTGGTCTTTCAAGGAGGGGAAGCTAATTTTTCCGGCCTACATCATAAATGTGTTTGTTTATTTATTATATATATTATTATTATTCAGGACACCTGAAAAGACCTGTTACTTTTCCCCACCTTTTGCACTAAATCAATCTTAGGAATGAAAAACTTGGAAAATGCTCCGGTGGATGTTTATTCTTCAAGATCGCTGATTCGCTCATTTAGCTGTCAATCAAAAAAGGATTCCGCCTCAGACAGCTCATCCAATCATCATGCAGAAGCTGAGCTTCCAGGCCAGCCCACTGCCCCATAGACCCCCAGAGAAGCTGAGCTTCCGATGGGCGGGACAAAGCCCAGCATTTATCCAATGACCGTCTGGTTTCGCTGCAGTGGAACAACCCGCTCTATGCTTCCCCACTGAAATCAGTAGAAGCTGAGCGTCCGACTGTGGAAAGCGCTGTGGCGCTGCGGGGATGAATGAGAAGGAAGTTGCGCCGGTTACCTGTGATAAGTAGCTGATTCTGAACAAAAGATGAAGGCTTTCTAGCGCGTATTTAGTCAATGAAATGTACACACAGCAGTACATATTTCACCACTTTTTTTTTTTTTTTGGTGACATTTTAGGGGAAGCTGAGCTTCCCTTGCAGTCTTAGAGCAATCGCCACTGGTCAATATGTGAGGCAGCAGGAGCCAGGAGAGGCCGATGGTCCCAGTGACCCGTGGTCCATCAGAAGGGAGCCTGAATGAAAACAGTGGAGGAGGAGGAAGCTATAGATGTGGCTCAGCGGGTAGAGCAGTTCGACCAGTGTTTGGGAGGTCGCTGGTTCGAATCCCAGCTCCCCGGGGTGGAGCTGAGCTACTTGACGAAGTATCCTTGAGCAAGATACTGAACCCCAAAATCACTCCTGATGTGCACTTGGCACCTTACGAGGCAGCCTCTGCCATCAGTAAAGGGCCCTGCGATGAGATGGCGACTCGTCTGGGGTGTACCCTGCCTTCGCCCTTAGATACCTGGGATTGGCTCCAGAAACCTCCCTGTGACCCCTTGAAAAAAGGGATAAAGCGGCTACCGCGACCATCAGCGGTTGACAATGACATGACATAAGATCTAACATGTACGGTGGGGCAAGGCTGTGTACAATTTTGTATATCATCAGCAGCACCTTAAAGTTTGATCTTATATGAATTGGGAGCCATTGCAGTGAGGCTAGGATTGGTGTAATATGATTACATTTTCTTGTACGTGTTAAGACTCTAGTTGCAGCATTCTGAACCATCTGATGACTTTTGGTGCTTTCACGTGGAAGACCCGAAAATAAGGCATTGCAATAATAATCCAGCCTAGATGAAACAAAGGCATGAATCAGGATCTCTGCGTCAGCCGTGGACAGGAAGGACGTAATTTTAGCTATGTAGGTAAAAAAGCGATCTTGGTAATTTCTTTGATGTGCTGATCGAAAGAGAGGGCATAATCAAAAGTAATACTAAGGTTCTTGACAGTTGAACTTTGAGAAATAACACAGTTGTCAAGAGTTATGGTCACTTGATCAAAGGGGTGTCTGTCGAGCAGGGGCAATGACCATCATCTCAGTTTTATCTGAATTCAGGAGCAGGAAGATTTCTGACATCCATTTCTTCACTGCAAAGAAGCAGGTCTCTAATATCGTGATTTGAGATTCATCATCAGCTTTTATGGGCACGTACAGCTGAGTGTCATCCACATAGCAGTGGAAATGTATTCCATACTTAGAACTTAGAATAATTTGGCTGAGAGGTGATATATATATGAAGAGAAGAGCAAAGGGTCAAGAACAGAGCCCTGGGGAACTCCATAGTGCAAGGCCAGAGAAGCCAAATTGACTTCCAAGTCGGTCTGACAATATGCCATGATCCATGGTATCAAATGCAGCGCTGAGATCCAGTAATAGAAGCACTAAGGTAGAGTTTGAGTCCAAAGTAAGTAGAATGTAATTTACCACTTTAGTAAGGGCAGTTTTGGTGGAATGACAGGCTCTGAAAGTTGATTGTAAAGGTTCCAGAAGATTATTGTTAAGAAAGTAGCCTGGAAGCTGGGACCCAACTCTTTCCAAGACTTTAGAGACGAAAGGAAGCTTGGATACAGGTCTATAATTATTTAGAGATCCTGGGTCAAGATGTGGTTTCTTAAGTAGAGGCTTAACCACAGCAGACTTAAAACTAACTGAGACAACACTGGTCATGAGTGATAAATTAACAATATTTAACATTGTTAGTCCCAGTGCTGACCATAGATCCTTAAACAGTTTTGCCGGAAGGGGGTCCAGGGTGCAGGTAATTGGTTTTGAGGATGTGACAAATTTAGACAATATCTCAAGAGAGATATTTTCAAAAATGTTAAGAGCTGAGAATAATTGAGAATGTTTTATAATCAACTTTGACGAGGAAGCCAGAGATGAAGAGTTAATTTTGGTTTTAATCTCATCAATTTTATTGCAAAAGAAATCTAAGAAGTAATTTGCATTCAAGGGTGCACAGCTCACAGGCTGTGGTTTTTGAGTAAGTTTTAAATGTAATGTAAGTCTTAAATGTAATAAGAAAGTGGTCCGACACAGCAGAAGAGACTGAAGCAACATTCAGGGCTGACACATCTAATCCATGGGAAAGGATCAGGTCCAGAGTGTTGCCACTGGAATGAGTAGGTTCGTGAACATGCTGAATGAAGCCAGAAATATCAAGAAGTCCCAGAAAAACTTTACTTAAAGGGTTGGAAGGCTTATTTAAGTGGATATTGAAATCCCCAATAATTAGGATTTCTGAACAAGTCACAAGATCTGCGAGGAAAGTCTGTTCCCTGGACAAGGCTGTTACTACTTGATGAAGATGGTTTTAAAACCAGAGCCTCAAAAGAAGTAAATTGAATATCCTGGTTGGAGGTTAAACTGAAAATAGATTTGTAGATTAGAGCAACACATCCCCCCTGTTTAGAGGCCCGAGCAACATGGGCTTAGTTTTAGTCAGGAGGGGAGGCTTCATTTAATGGCAGAAAACTGTTAGGTTTCAGCCATTATTCACATAAGCCAGTCATGTCCAGCTTATACTCAGTAATCAAATTATTAATCAGTAAGGCTTTGGTTGACAGTGATCTCATATTAATGTTTGCCTATGCAGGTGAGGATGACAGGATGTAGTAGTGATTACCTTTGGTATTTTATTATGTAAGACTGTGTAAGGTGCTTGCTGAGACATTTCCCCACTGTCAGAGGTGGAGATCAAAATTAGATTATTGTGATATACACATTTAGAGGATGATTCAATGAGAGAGTGGCGAGGGAAGGTGACAGTCTCAAGTTAGTTATAAACTAAGTTATCAGTCTGGTAGTCTGCACTGTATCCCTGACTAGCCATATTAACTAGGCTAGTAGACTCCATACCAGCACTGATTGTATCACTAGCAGGTTCTAGTCACCTGGGACCCGCCGAGTGCTACATCCCCAGTGTCAAACCTGCTTCAAACACCTGTCTATGTTGCTAGATAAAATAGCAGTGCCGACTCCAGTAGGATGAAGGCCGTCTGCTCTCAGCTGGTGGAAGCGACCCCAGAAAGAGGGCCAGTTATCCACAAAACTGTATCCCTGCTCCCTACAGTGACGTGGTTAGAAGTCGGGAGGGGTGACTGCTGACCAGGCCACACAACCGGTGACTTGTTCCTGCGACACGGCATGGCCAAGAGGGGATAAACTCCACAGCAGCTGCCAACACGACTGAGCTAGTGCTAAAGGCCCCCACACACCGCCCAAGGCCAACTTCCTTATCTGACCACTCCGTCGGATCTGTTCGGTATAAAAGTTGCATTGAAACACACCGCCCCGGCTACACAGTAGCGTATACGTTCTGCGCCTGCGCGAGATGCAATAAGTCTCCTAAACATCGGGTGGCGCTAGTCTCGTGCCAGTAACCCAAAACATAAAAACAGGAAATGACGGAACGGAGTGCGGACCGTAACTTATCAAAACAAAGCACACACAGTGTTGGCTCGGCATTACTTGCGTGATGTCGTATTACGGTGGTCTGTCTTCCACCAGGGCAATCAGCTGATCCTCAAAGTCCTTGGTCCACACAGCCATGGCTTCC
Source organism: Lagodon rhomboides (assembly GCA_039737535.1). Lineage (NCBI taxonomy): Eukaryota > Metazoa > Chordata > Actinopteri > Spariformes > Sparidae > Lagodon > Lagodon rhomboides. The sequence continues at coordinate 10,530,226 of CM077784.1, forward strand.
AAAAATACGTTGGTTTATCCCCAAAATAACGAATGGCAAAGTGTTGTTTGTAACTCTGTGCTGTCTCTGTTTATGTGGTTTGTTTATCATCGTCACTTCGGCCACCCCTCCCACACGCCGCGCTGATTCGCTGGCACACCGCCAATCAGAATGGTCACTGAACAGCTAGCTAACAACCAATCAGAGTATTCGACGGCATCCTACCTCAGACGTCTGACTTCGCATGTTCACTTGGATCAGACGCCGTCCCCGCTCTTCCACGCAGCTCCGACACAGCTGAACACACCGAACAGAATAGCTCCCGAACTCGTCCGACTCTCTCCAAACGCTTCAGACGTCCGACGTCTGATCCGGTGTGTGCCGGCCTTAAGGCTAGCAGGCCTGCTATCACGCCCGTGTTTCTAACTGAGTGAAGCTGCTCTAACTCACGGACACTTCTCTCTAATAGTCACACCCTATCTGCAACTACAGAACAGTCAGTACAAGCCATCATAACACTTGTTTATCGAGGCTGTATTGACTGCAGTGAAGGGCAAAAGCAGTGAGCTAGGCTAGGTTGAGGAAAGCTAACCGGGCAGCAACAGACTACCCAGTAACAGAAGATCGGTTCAATAAAATGCGTACAAGTTATATAAGCCAACGTTAGCTATGGTACAAAACCAGTGGGACTATGAACTACTCAGGAAACAAAGAATAAACAGCTAAGATGGAACAGAGAAGGAGAGAGACACAGTAAACAAAAGCTTTCTCATGGAAGTCCCAGGTGGGCGTCACATGAAGTGCCACACGTCCCGTCCAATCCCTCTGTCTGGACTCAGAGTCTGGAAACAATTGTTTTACAATGGCCTTGGCTCATTGTCAAAAAGGGTCACTATGAGCCAGCTTTTCACCATCTCAACCATCTTTGATGCTGGTAATTCAGAGGAGCTACATACTTTTTAAACACATTCATTTTCATAGGTTGTCACTTTGTCAGCCACTTGTTCTATCTTCAAAGTAAGGTGAATGTGATTACTGTTAATTAATGTGCATACTGTCATGGGATGAGGGGAATTGAAGATGGACCCAAATGCAGACTCAGGGAGGCAGGATAACGGGGAAACAAAAGGTGAGCTTTAAACCAAAGCTGAACACTACAAAACCCAGGAGCACAAATGAAAAATGAGTCCAAGGACCAAAAAACAAAGTAGCAAATAAAACAGCTAAACAAAGAGCTAACACAAAGCAAAGTTCAAATCAAAAAGGCAACAGAGAAATCAAAAACCAAAACATACCAAAACAGGAGACTGGAGACACGAGAGGAAGCACAAGGAACTCGAGGGAGACGTCACCCAAACACCAACAACGAACTAACAAAGAGTGCAGGGGGAACAAAGACTTAAATACACAGACACACTGATGACTAGACGAGGAGCAGATGAGGACAGAGAGGGGAGAAGAGGGCAGGTGAGATAATGAAGGGACAATACTGACAGGTAAACATGCAACAAGGAGGGAGGGGAAAACGTAGAGGCAAGAACATAGAGGAGACACTGAAAAGACATAAGAGACACAAAAGGGCATGGAAATCAAAACATAAGACACAACACAAGACACTGAATCATGAACCATGACACATAGTTGATTTGCTGTCTTATCAAACCATCATTAGCTGTAGTTGCTTATCTGTTAGAGGGTTGTGGGGGGCAAGAGCAAATCCAGCTGACTTTGGGCAAGAAGCAGGACACACACTGAACAGGTCGCCATTCAATCACAGAGATTTTCCATAGACATATGGCTTGGCTTGGCTTGACTCTGTTTGACCCTGCGCATCAGCCCAGCTCAGCAGAGTTGCATCTCCATTACAACAGGACTGCCAGCTTGAAGGTGTGTCTTAAACTGATGACGCTCTTGTCTTGAGTCAATAACCCTTTTCACAAGGGCCAAAAACTGCAATTTCTTAAATCATACTCAATCAGAAACTTTTGGGTGATGTCATGGTGGCTCCGTCTATGATTGGTACAGTGTCAGGTACACAGCCAAGGAAGTTAACAGGTCCAGCATCTTTACTCATACTCATATTTTTTTCACATCCACCATGGACACTGACAGTGGCCAATCCTTTAAAGATTGAGTTGACTTCACAGCTGACTCATTGTTGAGAAGATAAAAGTGAGCATTAAATGTGCTTAGCTTATCTGGCAGCGCAGCCTCACACATGATTGGGGCGATCCATCTTTTGTACATGTGATGTTCTGGATTGCCTACCACATATATTTGCTGCTGGTTTTGAGGTCCCTCTACCTTCTCTGCTCATGCCTCCTCTGTGCTTCCTTGATACCAACTTTCAGTCTTGCACTGGCTGTGTGGTATGCTTCCTTGTCACCTGACTGAAAGGCAACTTTTTGGACTCTGAAAAAAGAGCCCTCACCTCTCCATTCATCCCAGCCTTCTGATCGGGGAAATATTTTATTGTCTTTCTTCTTGTTCTTCTTCTTGATGTATTGATATCATTCTCCTGGGTTGCGGCATCTCTGATCATGTGCCAGTCTTTGGACATTCTTGTAGGGCTGCTGTAGCTTTATCTGTCTACACTTAATCAGTTTATTTGATGGTTTTACACTCTGTATCAGCTGGGGGAAGTAGGCAGAGGAAGCAGGGAAATAAGGTCCAATGGGCCAAAATGAGGATGGAGGATGGCTTTGTGGCTGTCAGAAATATTTGTATAAACGTGATTAAGAATATTTCCTTCCCTGGGGCAGTGGGCATGCTGGTGGAATTTAGGTAAAACAATTTCTACCAGACATTATCATGTGTCTTGGGTGATCCCTACACAAGTGGACAGTGCTAGATACAAGTTTAAACCACCACCAAGATGTTCTGTGATCTGATCACTCAAACCACTTGTTGAGGTCACCTGGGATGCATGTGACCACATATCTTTAGCAGTGTTAATGGAATGCATCCTGATGTGTCCATTGTCAACGACCTCATCAATGCAGGAGGTGGTGGTTGTTATGGTGAAAGGATGTCAACATGTGTCCTGGGCCACATTCAGGTATTTCACTCTGATGGTAAATGGAGAAAGAAACCCAACTGAATCAAATTGTAGCAGCTTATAACATTCCCCTTTTTGTGTGGCTTTTGTTCCCTAAAGAGATCCAACAAAACACCTTAAATCAAAGTGAAGTCAAACTGCACCATTCTCCATGTTGTTCCAAGAACTTTTATTTTACATTTTAACATTTCCACTTCCTGTGTCCCACATTTTCAACTGGGTTTTCAGCTCTCCAGAGTTTGTGCTCCTTTTATAAAGACTAATACCTGCATGTTGGCAGCTGCCTATACAGTCAGATCACTACATCTCCATACAAACACTTATTAAGTGTAGATGTCATGGTAGGATGCTATTGTTAATATTTTCATAAGTGCGTTGGTAATCTGCATGATGGATATATTGACTTCCTCATTGGGTTTTGGAAAACCATCAGCCCAAAGGGAATGTTAAGGAATCACTGTCTTGCTCTCGAATACACGTCTGCAAACTGCTTCATATTAGCCATAAATGCCACTCCATGCTCTCTAAACTTCAACAGTATATTAAGTAATCCAGGAGTCGGATTAGGTCTGTCATTAAACAGTTATTTAAAACTGGGGTTGGTAATTCTGTTCAGATGTCTACACAGCGCACTGCTGGAGCTGTGGCACAGTGAGCTTAATATTTACGGACAAGAATGGCAGAGAAAGTAAGGCCACACTTTTCATTAACAGCTGTCCCTTCAAACAATCGCTTGCCACCCATCACCTAAGCTTCCCATCACCAAACAGTCCTGTGCTGTCTTTGAGAGAATCAATAAAATGTTTATGCCCCATAAACACGTTCAGTTGTAACTTTATGTCCTGTAAACACATTGAAATGTACCTTTATCTCCTGTAAATACATTTAGTTCTCATCCTTATTTAGTTTTCAGTCATTTTTTAAATTTTCGCAGAGATGATGACTTTCCAGTCAAGTTGGACAAGTTGTAAAGTATGAAGTATTCTCTAAGCTGGAGCTCTTCTGTTAAACCAGGTACTGCACGTGTACAATAAAAAGTGCAGTAAGTAGAGCTTTTACATTCTACCGTCAAAATGCATAGTAAAAATAATGAGAATGTGAGACTATGTAAATGAATCTTAAAGTGAAATTTCCTAACCTCCCAAAAAAGTAGAATTGGTAAATATGAAATGACTGTAAAAGGCACAATTCTGATGTAACAGAGGCTATTTCTAGTTGTTTCTTTAGGAATATTTGTCACTGCATAAATACATCCAAAGTTGTGGTATTATAATAAATTTGAAGTAATATCAAGGTCCTTGAAAACTCTTTCTACAGGACAATCACTGCTAAAACAGTAGAGGATTGAGACAGCACCGACATCAACAGCCTAACCTGCTAGCCACCACTGATCTGTCTTTATAATCAATCAAGAAACCTGTGGATGTCCTTCCAGTATATAGTCGTTTATGCTAATTGTACTGTATATTGTCTAAGCGTTAAAAGGTATACTATTTTTGTAGTTTATTTACATGTGTACCAAAAAATTAATAAACAAAAGTCTTACCTAATTCTGTTGTTATTATTAGTGCATCACGTATAGTGTAAGAACTGTAATGGGTTGGCTGTTTATGCTGGAAGTGTAATGAAAAGGTGTACAAGGAATAGTTCCAGCCGTTGATGTGATTGCTCCAAATGTAGTCCTTGAATTCTGACCTGTAAAGCAATAGATGAGCAACATGATTAGATATTTTATGGAACAGACTTCAGCCTACTGTAAACATATAGACTTTCAATGGTGAATACTTAAGACATTCCTGGACAAAACTGTACAGATTTTCTTTATCTATTCATGCTTTTGACTTAAAGAACCAGCCCTTCATCTTTCTTTACATTTTTCTACTTACTATGTTTATTATTACTGTTTACCAAAACACAAATTTAAATTGTGAAAAACTACTTGGCAAGAAATGTGATTCTGATTAGGGCACTATGTTACATGCCTGGTCAATATACTGTACAAACACAAGAAGTTAAGTTGTAGGTGGTGTTTATCAGAAAAGAGTCACAATGTTCTACTTTAGATACCTGCTCATGTGCAATCCTTTGAGCTATAAGGTCTTCTACTCGTATGAACATCTGTTCCTTGACCTGTCGCACTCCCACGCCCAAGGCCTCTCTGCCTCCACCTCCTCGGTGTGTACTTGCCATCAGAGTCAACTCCTCTCTCATCATGGAAGCTCTAACATGTATAACACCATATTATTATGAGTCCAATACAATATTCGTCGTCTGTGAATCACTAAGGGAAACAAAAGAAACAAAAATATGTTGTAGGCCCACCACTAATCTTGATGTTTTAGCTTTGCCATATCTAATGTTACCATAGCCAGCTGTTGCTAGCTAACCAGCAATGAGTTACAACATCGAAATACACTTTCAAAACACTGTCTGAATGCTAACAAAGCTAGATTGACAGAAATCAGTACTAGCAATGGGTGTTTTTTGTTTACATTCAATATGATAATGTTAGGTGTTTACTTACAAGCGAATGAGACATGAGGTAGCTAATTGTAGTTAGATGTTGTGATGAAAATGATACACCGATGCAATTTCATCCCCACTGCATGTAAAGACTCGGCACTCTGTTGACAGCATTCAGTAATTGTCGGACAGTGCGTGATCATGGTTTGGGGGGATTGGCTTTGGAGAGAGGCCTGACTGCAGGGGTGGGATTTTCTGGCTGGATACTTTCAAAATCTAGCCTGGGCTTGACGATTTTTCCATCCCCAGCTTTAATGATAGGCAACCAGTAACATGTAAAGACGCATCAAACACTACTCCGAACTTGGTGGTTAAACGATCCTTGTTAATGACAGCTCTGTGTGGTAGATTATAAGTGGGCTGTCTGTTACAATATTTTCATCACATTCCATGATGCCCTTATTGACACAATCTCAAAGAAATACACTGTATTGACCATAAAGTGGCACATAAGTAATGAGCTGATCAAAATGTCTATTAGCTTAGCATAACTGGAGGATAACTAATTGTTTTCATGTTATGAAGGTAAGCTCACCTCACCTGGTGTCTGGAGTTAGGGCTTCGTTCTTGCATAGCAGCCTCTCAGCTCATGTTGATGTAAAATACACTTGACTGTGGACACTGTCATCTGTCTTCCAGCAGCTTTTTTGGGGTTTTTGGTTGACTCTTGACCATCCTGAACAGTTTTCTCTCAGCAGCAGGTGTTAGTTTGTGTTTTCTTCCTGATCGTGTCAGTGACACAACTGTGCTATGCACTTTATACTTACAATGTCTAATGAGTCAAATGCGTGTATCAAACAAGCCCTATTAAAGTGGGCCCAGAAAAGAAAAGTCAACAGCTGTTATCAATCAGAATCAGTCAGAAGAAATTAAGAGGCCATGCTGCAAAGAACATTTGATTCACACAGCTTTCTATAATCACCTAAATTGATGGTTCAGTTTGCTGTATGTATATTCTCACCCAGCAGATTTCTTCAAAATTTCAGAAGACCTTCGGTAAATCAATTATTGAACCAAACTTGGTTGTGAAATTATCTCAAATAAAATTAAGCATGAAAACAATAAATGCTGTTCCCAACTACAAATGACGGTGATTCACATCAACCTCAAAAGTGCAGGGTGCCAGCTTCAAAAGCACATTTATCGCCCATTAATTAGTATTATATATCTACATTATTTAGAAATTATAAAGTCTAAAATGTCCATGCTTGTGTGTCATGGTGCTGTGGAAGAGTTTCAGAGAGCAAAGGAAGGGGAGCCCAAGAAGATGGAGCAGACTCACAGACTCTTTGACACTAATTTCGGCCTGGCTTGCCACTGTGAGTAGCCTCAGGTTTTAAATAGTCTCCCCCCTAATCACACACACACACACACACACACAAACACACACAAGGCAGTTTATGCTGTGTCTGGTCAGTCTAATCACTCTAAGGAAGTATGTTGATTGGCCTCAACAGACAAGCACACACACACACACACACACACACACACACACACACACACACACACACACACACACACACACACACACACATTGTAGCACTAGTAGCATGGCAGTGCCTTTGACCTGGTTTCCTGTATTTAAAGCCTTTGATTTCCTGACTCCACTTATTGTTCTGGTCCCAAGCATGTCATCCATTCATGTTCCACCCTAAGCCTGCTTTACTCTTTCCCTTTCGCAACTGAGGATACATGCACAGAGCGAGTGAGCTGGGCCAAAGAGAGAGGGAGAGAAAGAGATGGACAGTATGAATGACATGCCGAACAGGGGTGGGGGTGTTGGATTGTGCTGCATTGACACATAAAACCAGTGTTTCTCAGTTTTCAGATATCTCATTGAAGGCTCTCTATGCTTTGATATTTTAAGTAGGTATCACAACAAAAGGGCCAACAAATGGCAGGAGTGGTTCTGGAGGACTATAAGTGCAGCAAATGGAGAAGCTAGAGTGTAGTGCATGGGCAAGGGAGAGGTAAAACTCCATCCTCAGGGACAGGTAGGGTTACCTGGGGAAGTATACTCACATACTCCCCTTCCTCCTGTTCCTGTCAGGCCACAGAAGAAAGCACTGCGCAGCTTTAGCTTTGCTATTTAGTAAACTATTTAGTTTATTTTAACCGAGATAAAATCTTTTAGTTTGTCCATAAAGGAGGAAAGGGATGATAAAGCTGAGAACCACTGGGAATGTCATAGGTTTTGCATGTATCTGGTGATAAACCTGGTATAAAATTGGGGGCTATTTGAATTATATATTTATTTATTTGATGATGGTGCAAATTGAAAAGTCAGAGGATCACCAAAGTTATCAAAATTCATCCTAAGGGGAACGTGACTGTTTGAGCACAATGTTATGGAAATCCATCCATTAGTTGCCAAGACATTTTACTCAAACCACAAAATTTGACTTGCTGGTGGCACAGGAAGAAAAGTCAATAGATCACCCAAGTCAGTAGGATTTGTTCTCAACATGAGAACATGAATATCTTTATTAAACTGTGTGTCAATCCATGTGGTTGTTGTTGAGATATTTCAGAGTGGGCCAAAGTGGTGGGTAGTCAAAAGGTGGATGGACCAACATTACATTGGGTTCGGAGGGTTGGTGGTTTGTTTCTCAGCTCCAGCTGCATATCAAAGTGTTCTTAGGCAAGATACTGTGCCCAAAATTTATCTTGATGGCTGATCCATAGGTGTGTGAGTGGATGTGTCAATAGCTGAGCGTAGAAATATTGTGGGGTGCTTCAGTTAAAAAACGCTGTATTACTCCTGATAAACAGGTCAACAGCTTGCATGGCAGCCTCTGCCATCAGTGTATGAGTGTGCATGTTAATGGGTGAATGTGGCAAGCGCTTTGAGTGGTTCAAAGATCAGAAAAGTTCTACATAATCACAAGCCTGTTTATAGTTCCAATTACCATCTGTAGAGCATGAGTGGCTTTAAACTTTGTAAAGGTATCCTTGCCAAAAAGTTGTTTCCATAAAACTTTTCAGCTTTTCATTCAACACTAACCACCACAGCATTAATTGTCACAGAATTAAAATTGAATACATTGTACATTGTATACATGTCTGTGATCATTCATATGCTTACATTTGCTGAAAAGGAGCAGCAAATTGACATTTATAAGATAAAATAACATTTTATTGCCCTTAATTACTTATGACTGATTCTAATTCTTGTGATTTTAGACACAGCCATAACAAAAGGTAGAGGTTTAAATTCATATATTTTTCTGAGCATCACTAACACCAAACAAATTGACTATTTCAGTGAACCATCCAAGGCCAACAACCTTTGGAAAGTCTAGAAGAGCTGTATCAGCAAATTATTACATGTCACTCATATGTGTAGGTAATCAGCAGGACGGCAGCTCTGACATGGACAATTTGATACATTTCCTTTCTGGGACCAAAAGAACTGATGCAGTTAGAAAACTGGAATGTTCTAAGATGGCACCCCATTCACTCCAATATTGTTCTCTGGCGGGAAAAAGTTTGTGTGGGTCCAAAGAGCATGCTCCTCCTTCTGCCTGCATTCACAGCACATACAGCACATACATAGCAGCTCTGAAAGTTGTGTTTGTGAGTGGATAATGCATTTTTCATTCAATTAGCTCAGTCAAGAAAACATGATTCACATTAAGAAATGTTTAGATGTGTTGGTAGTTACACTGTGTAACTTCAGTGAGAGGGAGATCACAGTGTTACAAATATGGGATAATGCCTGACGAGCAAGGCCGTAACTACCATTGGGGACACCGAGGTCGTGTCCTCAGTATTTTTTTTAGCTTAAATTGTGGTATATAAACTCAAAATAAATTACCCGTGAATCTGACTGTATACTTAACTTGAAGAGCAAAGAGTAGCGCAACTGTTTAATAAAACAGTAGCTCGACCCGCAGTATGTTCAACAACATGCACTGTCGCTATGGTAACTATCACACACAAGTCGGACGTTGATGTTGTTACCGCTATCGTTAGTGAGTCAGTAGTGACACCAGTCACTGGAAGATGAGCACATCACATCAAGCTAATAATGTAGGTGGAGAGCAGTTTTCACCATTAACACGTTTTTATGACAGGGATTTAATGCCAGTTCTCACAGTTTTGCATTGAGTTTGGCTCTTTTGGTTTCAGTATCAATGACCAAGACTTTTTTTCCTTAATGAGCTGAAGAAAATTCTTAATCATCCATAACCTGATAACTAACATACAGTTAAAAAGGCAATATATTGGTCCCTAGTCATTGGGAGACATCAATGTAATGTGTGTCATCAGCATAGCTATGGAAATTTATACCGTGCCTCCTAATGTCCAAACTGCCACATATAAAGATTAAAAATTGTAGGACCTACGGTTGGACCCCGTGGAACACCAAAATCCATCTTATAGCTCTTGGATGAACATTGATTTATGCTCACAACAAACTCTCCATCAGTAACATAGGATTTGAACTAGTCCAAAACGGTGCCTGTGATGTTGCATGTGTTTTGTTCTATTAAACATTATAGCACCTCCCATAGGTCATTAAGAGGAATGCAGCTTTTTCACAGCATTTCAGATGTTCACATTCTCATTGGTTGTTCAGGTCACCTGATTTTCAGTCACAAGATCAGGTCACATGATTAGTAGTAGAAGAAACCAGAAGACCGCATGGGTTAAGATTTCCTTTTTTTTAATCCAGTTTCATCTGCCTGTGTAGAGCTGGGAGCAGCTTTGTGTGTGAGTAGATTAATGCATCTGTGATTATAAAAATGATTTCTGCTCATATTTCATTGTATTGCACAATATTTGTTTGCATTATTTCATAGCTTTTTTGCATTGGCTTATTTACAATTTCACATGATTATTAACAGCTTGACATGAAACGCTGTATCTTCAATGGAGTCCACCTTGACAACTCACGTCCTCCCTACTCATCATTGAAGTTACCCAGCCACTTCAGTTTAAAGTGTTTAGCTGTCTGGTGAGGTGTGCCTCGCTACACGTTCAGGTGCCAGAACAGTGCCAGAGAGACAAATCAGACTGTGAAGTCTACCTAAAAGAATCGAGTGATCTGCTGTAAAAAAGCAAAAGCTGCAGTTAAGTCAAAAGCAAGCTACTGTAAAAATTGGATACTGGTCTGTATCAAGGAGCCAAAGCTGGGACCAGGTTCTTATAGAGCACCTGTGTAACGCCCGCCAATGTAATAATGTCCACAAACGTAATAAACCACAAACGTTATAAAAATCTGCAGCATTTAATGTAATTAACCCACAAATGTAATACATTTTCCTCAAACGTAATAGCCGCTGCCTACTACAAAACTCTCCGCGCCGCTATCACACAACAGATAGATATTTATATGCCACAAAACAATTAAAAAAGGGGGGGGGTTCCGTTGTGTGATAGCAGAGCGGAGAGTCAGCAGCTGGATTTTGCACCCGCGGTCAGTAGTATTAGTAGGTGTACAGGCAAACAAACAAACAACAACCACAACGACCATTATTCATTGTATTATTACATTTGTGGAAGTTATTACAACAAAGATTTTCACTTCCCCACAAACGTAATAAATCCCTGCAAACGTAATAGTTATTACATTTGTGGTAAATTGTGTGTTACGTTTGTAGTAGGCAGCGGCTGTTAAGTTTGAGGAAAATGTATTACATTTGTGGGTTAATTACATTAAATGCTGCAGATTTTTATTACGTTTGTGGTTTATTAATCTGTGGAAATTATTACATTGGCGGGCGTTACACACCTGTTGCAATGTTAGGATTAGTGCTTCACAGCCCAAAGACAAGATTCAATAGGGCAGCATGTCACACTTTTTCATAAAGATTTTGTTAGGACTGCTGACTGGGAACCACTGGCAGAGTCGACCGGGCTGCTGACAGAGGAACAGGAGCTTGAGTCGGCCTTGTAGACTTGGCCGGTTCAGACACTGGAGCTGATGGGAGGCTAGCTAGCTGGTAGCTCGCGGACACTGGAGCTGATGAGAGGCTTGCCGGAATTGGAATTGGAATGTAGTTTGCCCATCAAAGTTTCTTCAAGCTTAGCCACTCCAGATATGAGTTCAGCTGAGCCTGGAGTTTCCCACAGCCAAGGCTTAAAAAGCAGCTTCATCTCAAATCTACTAATGGTCTTTAGCATCTGAACAGTGTCTGAGTTATGTTCAAAGGAGAAAACAGATTGTCCCATATATCCATTAGCAGGTGGTGTCCGTTTGGTCCACATTGGTCAGTTCATTCAGTTTGGTAAAAGAATGAGGACCCAAATGCAAGACACTCAGGCAGGATTGAGGCTTTATTTAATGAAAGCTGAAATCCAAAAATCATTTCATCCCAAAAACCAAAACCAAAAGAAACAACACAAAAACAAAAACAAAGTATCAATGAAGAGGAGCAAAAAAAAATTCTGAAAAAAACACGAGGAATAAAGCAGAAGCATAAAGCCAGGTACAAAAAACAGAAAAACATACCACTGGCAGACATGGGAAGACAATGGAAAACATGGGAACAGGCTCAGGAAATAACACAGGTGAGTAACACAGGACAAACTGACAAAAACATCAGGTAGCACACAGACTATATACAAATCCAATCAAAATCAAATCAACTTTATTTATATAGCCCAAAATAACAATCACATTGCCTCAATGGGCTTTAACCATCTGTACAGTGAGCGACATCCTCTGTCCTTAGACCCTCGATTCAAGTGAGGAAAAACTTGCCATGTTGATGGAAAAAACCCTTTTAACAGGGGAAAAAAAGAAGATGAAAGAAACCTCTGGAAGAGCCACAGAGAGAGGATCCCTCTCCCAGGACAGACAGACATGCAATAGATGTCCCATGTACAGAAAAGAACAACAAAATCACAGTTCACAAGTTGCATTGAATAATTGATTCAAATTATAATATACTATGTAAAGTGTGTGGATCCAGGAGATGACTGTGCAGGCCAAGGCATCGCCAATCAGTGCCAGAGCCACACAGCCTCCTCTCCACCATGGTGACCTGGAAGAGGGCAGGCCACACAAGATAATTAGCAATAGACGGAGAGATATTAGTGAAGAGGCATCACATTCTACAGAAATACAGATTTGTATGTCATCAGCAGCACCTTGAAGTCTGATCTTATATGTATTTGGAGCCAATGCAGTGAGGTTAGGATTGGTGTAATTTTCTTGTACGTGTTAAGACTCTAGCTGCAGCATTCTAAACCATCTGAAGACTTTTAGTGCTTTCACGGGGAAGACCCGATATAAGGCTTTTCAATAATCCAGCCTAGATGAAACAAAGGCATGAATCAGGATCTCTGCGTCAGCTGTGGACAGGAAGGACCTAATTTTAGCTATGTTGGTAAAAAGCGATCTTGGTAATTTCTTTGATGTGCTGATCGAAAGAGATCAAAAGGGAGGGCAGAATCGAAAGTAACACCAAAGTTCTTGACAGTTGAACTTTGAGAAATAACACAGTTGTCAAGAGTTATGGTCACTTGATCAAAGTGGTGTCTCTGTCGAGCTGGTGCAATGACCAGCATCTGAATTCAGGAGCAGGAAGTTTTCTGACATCAATTTCTTCACTGCATACAAGCAGGTCTCTAATTTCGTTATTTGTGATTTATCGTTAGCTTTTATGGGCACATTCAGCTGAGTTTCATCTGCATAGCAGTGGAAATGTATTCCATAACTCTGAATAATTTGGCCAAGAGGTGAAATGTATAAAGAGAAGAGCAAAGGGCCAAGAACAGAGCCCCGGGGAACTTGATACTTCACATCAGTAAATATTGATGTAGTACTATTGTGAGAAACACATTTAAACACAAACAAAAAAACATGGTACATATATTGGCTACATAGATATAAAGATCTTTATATACAAACGTTGTCAAATGTTAACATACGTTTGCATGTTCTTTCGGATAGGTAAGACAAGCAAGAGCCAGGCCAGAGATGTCAAATTGACTTTCAAGTCGGTCTGACAATATGCCTTGATCTATAGTATCAAATGCAGTGCAAATACTGAGATCCAGTAACAGAAGCACTGAGGTAGAGTTTGAGTCCAACGTAAGTAGAATGTCATTTACCACTTTAGTAAGGGCAGTTTCGGTGGAATGACAGGCTCTGAAAACTGATTGAAAAGGTTCCATGAGATTATTGTTAAGAAGGTAGCCTGGAAGTTGCTGGGACCCAACTCTTTCCAAGACTTTAGAGAAGAAGGGAAGGTTGGATACAGGTCTATAATTATTTAGAGATCCTGGGTCAAGATGTGGTTTCTTAAGTAGTGGCTTAACCACAGCATGCTTAAAACTAACAGGGACAACACTGGTCATGAATGATAAATTAACACTATTTAACATTGTACGTCCCTGTGCTGGCCATAGACCCTTAAATAGTTTTACTGGAAGGGGGTCCAGGACGCAGGTAGTTGGTTTTGCAGTTTAGACAATATCTCGAGATACATTTTCAAAAGCATTGAGAATAAGAATCAGCAGAAGGATGTTTTATAATCAACTTTGACGAGGAAGCCAGAGATGAAGAGTTAATTTTGGTTCTAATCTCATCAATTTTATTGCAAAAGAAATCTAAGAAATAGTTTGAAGCTCACAAACTGTGGTTTTTGAGTAAGTTTAGCCAAAGTGTCGAAGAGAAATCTAGGGTTGTATTTATTATTGTTTAGTAGGCCGGAGAAATATGCTTTTCTAGCAGCATTAAGAGCATGCTTACAATTAAGTACACTATCACGTCATGCAAGATAAAAAAGGTCCAATTTAGATTTTCGCCATGCACGTTCCATTTTCCTGCAGGCCTGCTTGGGATCTTGGGTTTTATAAATAAACCAGGGAGTGGATTTCTTTGGTCGTCTTTTCTCAGTAGAGACATGTGCCACAGCATCAAGGAGAGAAACGTGCTGATTTGACTTCATTAGTGATTTTTTTCCACAGGTTTTGTCAGTTGCAAAAGGAGCCAAGATCCCAGGCAATTATTAACTGAGTGTCACTTAGGCTGATATGACGAGAAGCAAAAACATTTGTGTCACCAGTACAAGGACAGGCTAATGATGCCTCAAATGTAATAAGAAAGTGGTCACACAGCAGACAGAGAGACGGAAGCGACATGCAGGGCTGACACATCTAAGCCATGGAAAATGATCAAGTCCAGAGTGTTACCACTGGAATGAGTAGGTTCATGAACAAGCTGAATTAAGCCAGAAATATCAAGAAGTCCCAGAAAAACTTTACTTAGAGCAGTGGTTCTCAAACTTTTTCTGACACGCCCCCCTTTGGAGGAAGAAGAATCCCCCCACCATCACCACCAAAAAAGTGTAACAAAATGGGTGATGTTTAACTTTTATTGAAAAAACATCAATTCACTTCACTTTCCTCTGATTTCTTCTGCAAATAAAGGAAACAAAAATAGTAGTACTTCCATGACATCTTTGTAAACCAGTTTTGATGCAAATTGGCACTCAATTGCATCACATTTAAGAATAATAAGGTTATAAGTAATCAAGCAAATTGGCACTCAATTGCTCCATCAACCTGTGCTTTTTTATATACAATTATTACCAATGTGCAATCACATTTAAGAAAATAAAGAATAATTAAAGCTCAATCTGTGCAAAAGACCAAACAACAACATTTGGCAACAAAGCCAGCTGTTTGACCTAAAACTCTGAACATTTGCAATGTACAGCCTCTAAACAACAACAAAGTACATATTGTGCAACAGAACAAAAATAAGTGCAGGTATCTTATTATTTGAGATTTCCAGCCACTGTGTAACTATAAGTACTGCTATTTACATTGAAAATATGTTCCAGACAATAACAAACAAGAAGGAAGTGGCAAAAGGAAGCAAAATCCCCACAGCCCTCTGACCAGTGAGAGGATGCTCCCTCTCCACACCAATCCAGAACTCACTCAGTGTCTGTGACACAAACTTCAGTCTCACAGAGGAGTCAGACGTGACCTCGATGAACTGGTCCTTTTCAGCAGAGCTGAAATCAGCAGGTGCTGCTGCATTGAAGGGATCTCTCACCCAGTCATACTGGGCACTGCTGTCTGGGGAGTATTTTTGGAGGAAACCTCCCAGTGAGGATATGTGCTCCCTCAGACACCCAATCACCGTTGTGGCATCCAAATCATTAATTTCAATGAATTCACTTAGATTCTCAAAAGAATCAGTATTTCTCCTCTCAAGGCGTTTGTGCCAGGCTTCCAGCTTGCGAGTGAATGAGCTGATCTTGTCTGCCAGGTGAGGTAGGTGCTTATCTCTGCCTTGAAGTTGGAGATTTACGTTGTTCAGCTTTCCAAATATGTCACTCATATCGGCCAGTTTCATCAGAAATTGTTCGTCTTTAAACTTGACTGCAAGTTCCTCCATGCGCTCCTCCTCCTCCAGATATATGCAAATTTCTTCTCGTAGCTCAAACACTCGCGAAAGCACTTTACCCTGCGAGAGCCACCGGGCTGAGTGTTGCGCTCCCATCTCCTCGCATAACGCAGAAAACAGTCGCGCTTTCAGGGGTCTGGTCTTGATGAAATTGACCCCGTTGATAACATCGGTCAACACAGTGTCCAGTTCAGGGCTGATCTGTCTCGCGGCCAACGCCTCCCTGTGTATTATACAGTGCGTCCACTGAGCTTTTGGCGAGACCCTCATGATGAGTGCCCTCAGCCCCTTCCTTTTTCCTGCCATGGACTGTGCTCCCCAACAGTTCTCCCATTCTATTCCGTGTTCTGTCAGGTAACTGTCAATAATGTTGAAGAGCTCGTCAGCTGTAGCTCTCTTCACCACATATTTACGAAACAGCAAATCTTCATCAAGCGACTCAGATGTGACAAATTGAATATAAACAATAAGCAGGAAGTCTTTATTGCTATCAGTGGCCTCATCCACTTGTATGGCGAAACAGGCACCTTTCAGTTTTTCCACCAGCTGATCTTCCGGGTCATTGGAAATGTCACATGTGCGCCTTGCAACGGTGTCGTTAGACAGGGGGACAGCCTTTAATTTTTCAGCACTGGTTTCATTAATCATAATGGACACCATATCTATAGCTGCGGGGAGGATGAGCTCCTCCGCTACCGTGTGTGGCTTCCTACATTGTGCAATTCTGTATGCGACCCTGTATGATGCTAGCTGTGCTTTGCTGCTCACCGATGCTGTTGTTTTAAAGCGATTTTCCTGCTTGCAGTATTCATCCAGTTTTTATCTTGAAGAAATCTGGTGGCTTACTGACATGGGAGGGATGTAATGTTTCCAAATGTCTTTTTAGTTTATTGGGCCTCATACTGTCAGCTGCCAGAGTTTTCAGGCACAAAACACAAACGGGTTTCTCCTCCTGTCCTACCACATTCACTGTGAATCCAAGGGAAATCTAAGAGTCTTCATACTCTCTGGATTTGGGCTTTGGCAGTTGGTCATCATCACCATTGCCCGACTTAACAGCTAATTTTCCTTTTACTGTTGAAAAGTATCCATTTTGCCTTGCTTCTTCTCTCCCTGTCTCTGTCTCCATGTCTCTCAGTGTCTCTATCTCAGTTTCTCTCTCTCCATGTCTCTCTCTCCGTGTGTGTGTGTGTGTGTGTGTGTGTCTCTCTCTCTCTCTCAATGTGAAAAATTAGTCCAGGTAAAGCATTACGATAACCATGAAAAAAAAAACAAAGAACGGGAGTGGTCACATGCCCCCCCCTGTCAGATCGCCACGCCCCCCCGGGGGGCGCGCCACACAGTTTGAGAATCACTGATTTAGAGGGTGAGAAGGCTTATTTAAGTGGATATTGAAATCCCCCAAAATTAGGATCATATATGAACGAGTCACAAGATCTGCAAGGAATTCACCAAATTCTTCTAGGAATTGGGAGTAAAGCCCCGGATGTCTGTAGATTACCACCAGGTGAAAGCCTGTTCCCTGGACAAGGCTGTTACTACTTGATGAATATGATTTTAAAACCAGAGCCTCGAATGAAGTAAATTTGATATCCTGGTTGGAGGTTCAACTGAAAATAGATTTGTAGATTAGAGCAACACCTCCCCCCTGTTTAGAGGCCCGAGCAACATGGGCATTGTTATAGTCAGGTTATATTTAATGCCAGAAAAGTATTAGGTTTCAGCCATGTTTCACATAAGCCAAACATGTCCAGCTTATGTTCAGTAATCACATCATTAATCGGGAAGGCTTTGGTGGACAGTGATCTCATATTAATGAAGCGAAATTTGAGGGTTTTAAGATCATTGGAGTGGCAGTTTCCAGTGACAGGCTGTTCAGTGGAGCACATGGTAGATAATTTATGAATTGGAACAAGGTACCTTTTAGTAGTAGTGTGTTTTGGCTGCCTATGCAGGTAGGGATGATGGGATGCCGTAGCATTAGCTGTGGTATTTTATTATAAAAGACTGTGTAAGGTGCTTTCTGAGACATTTCCCCACTGTCAGGGGTGGAGATCAAGATTAGATTATTGTGATTTACACATTTAGAGGATGATTCAATGAGAGAGTGGTGAGGGAAGGTGACAGTCTCAATGTTATAAACTAAGTTATCAGTCTGATTCTGCACTATATCCCTGACTAGCCATATTAACTAGGCTAGTAGTGTCATGGTTCATGATTCGGCGTCTTTTGTTTTATCTTATGTTTTGATTTCCATGCCCTTTCAGTGTCTCCTGTGCTCTTCCCTCTGTTTTCCCCTTGTTGTATGTTTGTCTCCCTCTGTCTGCTAGTGTTATTTCTCCTCTGTCCTCTTCCCTCCTCTCTCTCCTCACCTGCACCTCGTCCCCTCATCAGTGTGTTCTGTGTATTTAAGCCTTTGTTCCCCATGCACTCCTTGTCAGTTCGTTGTTGGTGTTTGTGTGATGTCCCCCTCGAGTTCCTTGTGTTTCCTCTCCTGTCTCCAGTCTCCTGTTTTGGTATGTTTTGGATTTTGATTTCTTTGTTGCTTTTTGATTTGAACTTTGCTTTGCTTATACTTTGCTTTAGCCTTAGTTGCTACTTTGTTTAGTCCTCGTCTAGTTTGTTTTTTCTCATTTGTTCTCCTGGTTTTTTGTATTTCTCAGCTTTTTTTAAAATAAAGCTTGCCTTTTCTTCCCCCTTATCCTGCCTCCTGTGAGTCAGCATTTGGGCCCACCTTAGCTTTCCCTCGCTGTTACAAGTAGACTCCATACCAGCACTAACTGTATCACTAGCAGGTTCTCTAGTCACCGAGTGCTACATCCCTAGTGTCAAACTGGCTTCAATCACCTATCTGTATTGCTAGACACAACAGCAGCGCCAACTCCAGTAGGATGAAGGCCGTCTGCTCTCAGCAGGTGGGGGTGAACCCAGAAAGAGGGCCAGTTATTGACAAGCATGTATCCCTGCTCCCTACAGTGGGCTAGCCAGCTGTAAGCCTGCTATACGTCTCGTCATTACCCCGCTGGGGTAAGGGACCAGAGACAATTAATCAATGCTGAATCATTCTAGTAGCCTGAAAAGTCCTGGCAATCTTTTGTGATCCCAGACTGCTTCTGATGGATATTGTTGGTGCCAGCATGTGTTACAATGTTGCTGTAGCTTGTGGTGCTGTGTGCCTGGGTACCCTCTTTCCCCCTGCGTGATGGCAGCACCCAAAGATTAGCCTCTATGTCGGAAGCTCTGGCCCCAGGTAAACGGTAAACAGTGGCTGATGATGTAACTTAACGTTGCAGGTGATGGAGACACCTATCACTAGCGTGTGGAGTTTGGCACATGAGCCACAGGACTAACAACTGGGCTAGCGAGGACAGAATACTGGTCAGCAGTCGGGAGGGGTGACTGCTGACCAGGCCACACAACCGGTGACTTGCTCCTGCGCCCGCTCCCTTGCCAAAGCCGAGCGGGGACAAACTCCACAGCAGCTGATTATGAGACTGAGCTAATGCTAAGGCTAGTGGGCCTGCTATCAGGCCCGGGGCTAGGTAGAGACACTCTATTTAGTAGAGACACCCTATCTGCAACTGCAGAACAGTCAGCGCAAGCCATTGTAACACTTGTTTATCTAGGCTGAGGTTGAGGAAAGCTAACAGAAGATCAGTTTTAACAAAATACGTACAAGTTATGAAAGCCTTATGTTAGCTACGGTACAAAACCAGTGAGACTATGAGAGACTCAGAAATCGAAGAATAAACAGCTAAGATAAATAGAGATGGAGAGAGACACAGTAAAAAACAGCTTTCAATTTCATGGAAGTCCCAGGTGGTCATCACAGGAAGCAGTGTCATCACAGGACTTGTCCATCAACTTTGACCATACACACAAGGGCTGATTACTAACAAGACACAGGTGAAGACAGAAAAAGGGCAGGAAATTACACAAAAGGCGGAACTGAAAAGCAACACATGACACATGAGGACAAAACTTCAGAGTAAAACAGGAAATCACATAATTGCAAACTGAAAACATGGCAAAGATACTAAATATAATGTTTGATCACGCATTTTTAATATTTCAAACATGAGGAGTGTAATGGCCCTCACTTCTAATCATTCTTTCAAATACTCAGTCTAACCTCTGAGTAAAAACAGCTCTTCCTCAAAGTTTCCTGTTGGTATGAAGTCTGGAAACAGGAAGTGCCCTGTGTTTATATCGGAAAAGTATGCATCATAGTGTCACACCTTACTGAGTTATGCTGCTCAGTGTGCAAACACACACACACACACACACACACACACACACACACACACACACACACACACACATTAACACCAGTCTGCTTTTAATTAGACAGCCCACCCTGCTTCAACTTACTGTAGACCGAGTTAACCGTGTGTTTTCTGTCATTTCTCAAGTTCTTCGCCTGTGTATAAGAAAAGCACTCTCACACACATAGTCAAAACAAAAGCAGCAACGGTGATCACACCTGCTATATCTCTCTTTGGTTTAAACCAAAGGTACAAAGTTTTTGTTGTTGATTTTTTGTTTACTCTGCTAGTTAAGTAAAGACCCACTGAATCAACCAGATTGCATAATTTCATGATGGCGAGCGAACGAAACTCCAGTACTGTCAGAGAAAAAAATCTTTGTTTTATTGTGGGCCAAGACAACTGTGTTTCAGCACTAATTCAGCACAGTTGTTTTGTCCCAAAATATGTATGCACAGTATGTTAATTTTTTGGCCACAACGTAACGAAGATTTATTTTCTGAGAGTGCCGGAGTTTTGTTTTTTTTATTTAATTAACACAAACAAAAAAACATGGTACATATATTGGCTACATACATATAAAGATATTTATATACAAACGTTGTCAGAAGTTTACATATGCTTGTAAAGTACATTTATATCATGGCAGTCTTGAGTTCCAAGAGTACGCTGAGTATTGGGACCGAGTGCTATTGAATGTGAGCATTGCATGTTGGCTTATTGCTTGCTTGGTGTTTGCCAGAGGGCTAGCAATAAGGACGATAGAAATAGCTGAGTAAATGAATAGAAATGAACAAAGCAGGGTGAACTTTTAGGTTTAAGTATAACTAAAAGTTCAGATCCAAATAAAACAATAACAATAAACAATGTCACAGGAGGTATATGAGAATCAACAAAACTAAAATTGCAGACAGACCACGCAATAAAGAAGCAAAAACGAGGCAGGAAGAAGGTACTAGGAGAAAGTAAAGAATTTCAAATAAGAAATTGCAGTCAATATTAGGCAGACTGCCATTCGGTCCAATCCTGTTAACAGAATCCAAAACCAACAAACAGCACTCAAAAGATTAATTACATTCAGAAGGATATACTATACCAAGTCAAACTGCAGACATGTGCATATAAGCTATATAAGATATATGCAGTGAAAAATCAGCACTTATGAATTACGCAAAGGGTTGAGCGTAACCCACCATGACATACTCCTGATGGACAAATATGATTTGGTAGAACATGACATGTGTACACCCCTATGCCTTGGACCAGAGATACTGGTCAGCATATGTTTAGTATTGCAGAAACATAGGACGTCAGGAATTAGAAGACTATCTGTTATGAACTCCCCTGGGAGATGTGAGGCAGGTGAAGTGTGAGGGCCGGGTGAGGTCAAGGTAGACTGATCCACAAATACACAACACAGAAACATATCATGAGATGGGAGGTAGCTCACTTAACCCTGTGAGTGGGTGGAGTTGAAGAATCCGTGTCACCTGGTCTGGAGGCGGAGGTGAGACAACTTCCAGGGTTTCGAGAAGAAGAGCGGGAGGTCTCCACGAGAGGAGAGACCACGCTGTCGGCACACTCACAAACACCCACATATCACACCGGAGTCACACACCAAATGAACTAAGAACCAAACACACTGGTGTCGAAAGAACTACTCAGGTGACTCGGATGACTAGCATGATAAAGTAAGAACACCTTTGTATTTATATCATCCAGGCAGATAAACGTATGGCCAAACAATTCATATCCGATAGCAGGGACATGTCAGGACTTCCATGCCCAGCATCCACCACCATCACCCAATCAACAAGGGGGACTCTACATGACAGATCGATCCAGGGAGACTACTGGTCACACTTCAAGCGAGGAACCTGCTGTTCCCGGCCCAAAACGACCAGAACTGAAAGCAGCACAACCAACGATAAAGATTGACGAGCCCCATGAGGAAAACGCTCTGTTGAAGGAGAAATGTGGTCTGCTTGAGCAATCTGATGGAAGAACGAACAGATCGAATACAGCAGAAGAAGGACCCCCTCATTGCCCTCTCATCGAAAAGTATAAGACCCCTGCCACCGGTACGATGCCAGTGAAGACGGAGGAGTCTGAGGACTTAACTGTATGCCTTGTGAAGGCCTCCCAAGAACTCTAAAACACTTATATAGACTGCACTGAATCTCACCATTGTACTATGTAACGTTTGATTACACTATAAGAAGTACAGCCATACTGTGAAATCTTGAAGTATTGAGCACGTGGGCACAGAATGTATATGCATAATGGAACCCTATGTTACTAACACTTATGAGCTAATACATACTGGGAATATTTAACCTAATATATTTGAAGTAGACTAAGTCCCATTTGTTGACTGAGTGGAAGCATTAATAAGTTGCACTCCATTACTTTTGATGGATTGCTATTGCAAGTTTAGCATAATTAACTTTTGAACCATCACACGGGAAATGCATTGATGTGACTACAATTCACAAAAGGGGGGAATGTAGAGTAAAATTAAAATAAGTAGTTACTGATAATATTGTTTTAAGAATATTTGTTTCTTTTTCTTATTTAGTTAGTTGGTTATTTTACATGCACCTTAAGCTAAATTACTGTCAGAGACATTGTCTGAGGTCACATTGTGTCTTTTAAGTCTGTTTTTAGTTGTGAGAACTTGCTTCAAGACTACCCAGTAACAGCTGCTAAATAATCACACTTAGGGTTAATTCACATTATTGTAATTATTCCAAATACTAGTGTGTCAACATCAACACATTTATTTACAAAGCAGTAACAAAGTGACAAAATCATAGGCAGTAACAAATCATTACTACAGTCACTACTACATAGGCAATAACAAACCACAGATATCAGCAGTATCAACTCACCACACTCCTTACCCTTATTATTAAACCACACTCCTTACCCTTATTATTAATTTCCATTTTTAAGTGCAATGACATCATCAAGGTTATATTTTGTCAAAACATACACATTGTTTTTGAAACTGATTGGATAATATGATGTATGATCAACTAGCTTTTCAGCATCTATCAACTCTGTTGCCTGGGCAAGATTAGGTACAGCAACTTCATATGCCAAAAGATCTCTATTCAAACCCAGAGTCTCATAAAGCTGATATTCCCAACAATACAATGAACTGTCTACCACATAAAAGTCCAAAGACAGGTACCATCTCATTTGCATTGGTGATTGTCAGAGACCTTTTACTGACGTACTTCTTACCATTGAGAACAAGACACACTGTGACTGCATGTTGTATGCCATCAAACCCCCCAAAACCCTTATCTTTGCTGTAATGTACTCCATATTTTTCACTTCTGAGACAGGACCCAATTCCTTCCCATATACACAAATGGGATGCTCAGTGCCCATTTCATTTTGACAACATTCAAAAAGCTGGTTATGGTTCACAAGTGACTTACAGGTTACTCAATTAGAGGTATATAGTAAAAGCATTAGTTTTTGATTGCAAGAACCCTTGTCCGTCCTTTCTTAACTCTACAAACCCTTTGAGACATCACTATCTCCTCTGGTTTAACTGGGTTAAAAAGCTTCTGAATGGTGCTGTCCTGCATGTATGTAGTGGCCATCATGGAGAAAGGATCCAATTGTCCAATGTCGCCAGTGCCTCCTCTTGGAGCTGCTCCATACTGTCTGAATGTCTATCGAAGATCATCTTCGTTGTTTCCCTCAAGATATTCAGAAGAGCAGTTTGATACGGCTGGACTCCAGAGACAATACTGTTGACACTCCTCTGAAACACAAACAGAAACAAAATATAAGACACATCCTGTTTGTCCATCACCAAGAACTATCATAGCCCTTCTCAAGGAAACCCCTGAAGATGTCATACCAAAGTGGTCACTGGTCTACAACCACAGGGATTTTATTGTTAAATGGACAGAATTACATTAGGTACCACTCAAAGAGTTATAGAAGCTCAAACAATGAACATTGATTTGATCCCTTGCTTTTCCCTCTGGTGAGTGTAACAACTGAAAGATGATAAATGGTAATACTGATTTATATTAAAAGTATGGGACTGCTGATGCTCTGACAATGGGATTGATTCTAAAATGATCCACAGATATAGAATTGTCAGTTTTCATACTTTAGAAAGGGTGCATTGCATGACCAGATTTACTTAAATTGTTTTATTTAGATTTACTAATGAATTTTAATAGTATCAAAACTATATTCAGTCTGGTGCATTGAAAATGGTGTTAGTATACAATCTGAAAAATGTTAACATAATATTAATGACTCTGAGTTATGGTAGTGGAATACCTGGGACAGGTAGCGTATTTCTCGGACACTGATGGCAAATGCAGCTGCACATCTAGTAAGATTCTCACTTGATGCACCAGCTCCTTCCTGTAGACATGTTATGTGAATATACAATTAAGAGTTCAGACTGGTTCACATCAAGTGTTGTCTGTCTATCATTATCATGCAGGATAGCCAACATTAACGTTACATCTTACCTGATGATCAGGACGTTGAATCTGTAAATTGTCAAGCTACTGCTGCATTCCATTTGGGGGGACAGGCTTATTGACTTCACTGCTGGTCCTTTGCATTCCTCTTGCGTGAGTGGCACAGTCAAAAAAAATTGGTATATCACAATGTTCATCTCCAACCCGAGATGGCTCAAATGTAGTTGCTGTCATCCATCCAGTGGGTGGGTGCCCAGTTGCAAGATACAGAGTATGTGTGCGTCGGATATGGTAGTAGTGTGGTAGTAGAAGGAGTAGCACTGTCCACCGCATGAGTTCTACTCAATCTCGGTCAGGACATCAAACAGGAGAAGATTTCACCAGAGATACATTGCTCGGGGTTGTAACCCAGCCCGTCTCTGCTATCCAACATTCTCCACCAGTACTGAACTTGAAGTACTAGGGGGGCTATGGAACTGCCAGTCTTCAGTCAAGAAGGCGGATACCATTTCAGCCTATGCCTCCCTGCAGACTCTCCACTTCCTGGCCCTTACCGAGACCTGGATCACCCCAGAAAACACTGCCACTCCAGCTGCCCTTTCAGCTGCTTACTCATTCTCACACTCCCCGAGACAAACAGGTCGAGGAGGAGGAACTGGCCTCCTCATCTCCCCCATGTGGTCCTACCAGGTCCTTCCCCTGGACCACCTACCCAGATCTGATTTTGAATTCCATGCTGTCTCAGTCACACTTCCTCTCAAACTCAACATTGTGGTGATCTATCGCCCTCCCGGTCCTCCCTCCCCTCCCCGGGACTTCTTTGATGAGATGGATACCCTCCTAAGCTGCTCCCTTGACGATGGCACACCGCTCGTTGTCCTGGGTGACTTCAACATCCACCCAGAATCGTTAATTTTATGTCACCTGGATTATTGTGCACCTGTATGGTCCTCCGCATCTAAAGGTCAACTAAGGAAATTACAAACTGCCCAGAACAGAGCTGCCAGGTTGGTTTTACATTGTTCCATAAGAACAAACACTATCAGTATGCACCGTCAACTTTCCTGGTTAATGGTAGAGTACAGGTTGGCTTGCAATATAACAACATTTTTTAGAAACACGGTCTATTCTTTTCAACCTGTTTTCTTATATAACCAAATTGTCAGATGTGATCAGGTTCATTCTTATGTGACAAGGTCAGCTAATGGTGGTCAGATGATGTTACCATGTCCAAAATCAAATGCCTTAAAGAGAACAGTTATTTATCGTGCCATCAGTTATTGGAATAATTGCCCACTGAATATACGTGAACTGAATAGTAAAGTATCTTTTAATTATTACTTAAGAATGCACTATTTAAATTTGTGAGTAGTGAATTAACATATTTACTGTATGAAAGTGAGAATTAATGTAATAGATATGAATGTAATAACTTATTCGGAATGATTTCTGATGACGTCTATAATAATGTCTACAATGTTTAATTGTTAAGTGATTTTTGTTTGTCTTGTGGACCCCAGGAAGACTAGCTCGTCACACTTTTGGTGACAGCTAATGGGGATCTTTTTAACAATAAACAATAAACCCAGAGATGCTGTGCTCACCTGAATTCATCGACTTCTTCTCCACATTTGACCTCACACTCTCCCCCTCTCCTCCAACCCACCGGACCAGGAACCAACTCGATCTTGTCCTCACAAGGTCCTGTAGTACCTCGGCACTCTCCGTTACCCTGCTCACTGTGTCTGACCATCACGCTATCACTTTCTCTCTCCCCTTAGAATTCACCACCTCCTTTGTCTCCACACCTCACACGGTCACCACCCACCGCAATCTGAAATCCCTCTCTCCCTCTGCTCTCTCCTCTACTGCTCTTTCCTCACTACCATCCACAGAGCAATTCGCTCTAATGTCTACCGAGGAAGCCTCCTCCACTCTGCTATCCTCTCTCTCCTCCTCTTTAGACGCTCTCTGTCCCCTCACCTCCCGACTGTTTTGGCACCTCAGTGGTGAAACGAACTCCCGACCAATGTCAGGACAGCGGAATCACTCCCAATCTTCTGCAAAAGACTCAAGACTAAAAAAAAAACAAAAAAAAAAACAATGCAGGCAGATGAAAGCTAACAGTAAAAGTTTTAGCCTAGTGAAAATCTTCAATAATGGCAAAATTAAGTCTTGCTAGCATATAGCAACACAAAAATTAATTATACTAGCAAACCACAAGTAGCACAAAGAAACAGTCCAATGTTCAATCCACACCATTAGACAGCAAACTGCCCTCAGACCATGCCTCGACTTGAAACGTTATCACTTCCTGCAGTGTTCACTGTTGCCAACTCCTCAGTGAGGAAAGTCTCTATTGGCTAGAAGTCACTAAATGACATCATCACCTAATTGGCATAACTAGCCATGTGCATTTAATTGTAATGGACGCTGTAGGAGAGAGGAATAACATCGTAGGAGGGACATAAAGTGAGTAAAAAACACCCTGAATATGTTTAGAACTACAAATTAACTTATATTAGTGCAATAATTTATTTTGGACAAAGAAAATGTTACATTTACATCAGATCAACCAGCGGCGGCTTTGCGCATGCGCAAATCATAGTCTGGACACGGAGATGTGAAAATCTCGTGCTCTGACTGCAGATGGGAGGAGACTGCTGCGCAGGGACTGCGCCGCCTGTGAGTGATTTGGGACGGGGGGAGGGGCCCACGGCAGCACCCGCTACTCATTGAGAAGAGTAAGAACGATACGTACGTTTACGTCAGAGTCTCCAAAACTCGCTACAATGTCGCTATGTTGGCAGGCTCACGCATGCAGGCTCCAGAGGTCAATACCAAATCAGGAAGACCTAATTTAACAAAGTAATCAAATTCAAAAGGGAAAAAAACAAATTAAACAATGAACATATATTGTATAGTTTTAATATCCATTATTATAACTATTTACACTTAGTCTGACATGGTATGCACATACTTCCCCTCACTGTACACATATGGTCACATCTGTCATGTGATTTGAGAGACCTTTTTCCTGGGCCGGAACACTTTCTCAGGAGGAAACAAGTGTGGGTTCTTATTAGCCAAGAGGTAACTGGTTACCTACTTTGCTCTGAAACCACAGGTTGCTTCTGATTGGGTCTGTTGTTTGATTGTTGTAAATTATTTTTTGATCTGCTTTTTTAGGACGAAAATACCACCTTACCAGACAAAGCTGGCCCTGATGAAACAGAAACTTTGTCTTTACCTAGAGGAACACCTCCAATCAGCCCCCAGACATCCACTCTTTTGGTGAAGAAAAGCCCAAAGAAGACCCTACAGCTTCCCAGTCCTCCAGAATATGTGGTCTATAAAGACAATGAGTTGGAGCAAGCTCATAAGCACTACTCTGAGATGGCCTGCACTGGCAGAGAGGGGGAATGTGTCATGTCCAAAGAGCTGAGATGCAGGCTAGTGAGGAACACTGTAACCAGCATGATTTCCATCTTGAGAGCAAGTCAGCAAGGAGAGGCGGTCTGGTAGCCTTCCAAGCATGAAGTCACTGCAATGGCTAGGAGAGTAGTGGAATGTTATCCTATGCTACAGGATAAAGACAAAACTATGAAACATGTAAGTGATTACAATTTGTAGTATATTATCTTCCTACACTGACATTATGAAGTCTTTATTTATTTTTGACTGAGATTGCTTATCTGTGACATAGAAAAAAGAAAAGTTTTCATTTTTATTTGTTCTCTCAATGAGTGAAATTTTATTTACCACAGATGAGCATTTACAGTTATCTTCAGAAGAGGCTGCAGAGTATGAAGACCCCACAAAAGAGGCAGGGGCCCACACCAGAAAGGGGCCAGCTAAACAAAAGGCGTCACATTGACTTCTCAACTACTGCCACTACTAGCTGCGGCTGCCTAGAGCTTAGATTGGGCCCAAAAAATCAAGCCCGACCCTACCCAAACCTGTGCACGTTATGTTGGAGCCCGGCCAGGCCCGACACATTAACTGTAATTATGAGCCCGAGCCCGATTTAAATTTAAATTTTTTAATACGTGGGCTGTTATAATACTATATATACTACAATTCCGAGTTGTTTAAACCACAGAAATCTGTTTAGAATTATCTTAATGTATAATGCAACAAGGACGAAGCATGTAAACTGCGTTGTTTGTTTATTCAGAATGGAATGGATCCGAATGAAGAAACGTAAAAAAAACATGAACAATGTGAACACAGACAATGAACAAGAATGAACTTTGGTTGGCCTAGGAGTATGCCTACTACTCTAATATATTTCAACAAGGTATTAGAAAATAGAATTTTTTAAAACAAAATAAATATTTTTAAAGCTATTATAGAACGTAGTGCAAGAACACTGCTTCATGCCCCTAAAAACCGCACTTAATGCACTCGCATACATATGTTGTCACTGCCCACGACTTGTTTAAAATGGTTCCATACCTCCGACTTTCCTCCAAACTTGCTCAAAGTTAATTCTCCTGTTCTTATTTTCTTCTTTACATCTTCAAGCTCCATGTTGCAGTTGGTGTGATGCGTGCAGTGGAGGAGACGCGTGCGCTGCCACACATGTTGCATTTTTTTTTGTTTTTTTTAACTTTGTGCAACTTTGTACACATTTGTTACTTAGGCCTACTTTGGTATAATATTTCTGATTATGGCATAGCTTTCTCCCCACCCAATTAGGCTAATAAAGTAATGATTAAGTTCAATCAAGTTCGGGCTCCGGCTCCGGCAGAGAATCTAAACTCTACCGCTGCCACGAATTGAGCCAGCCCTAGCTGTCAAATGGTGAATAATCTACTCTGTTGGGTTCATATATTTGTGAATCTGATTCTGATGGAGTCAGTGACTCACCAGCCATGAACCTCACTGCATGTCACTACACCACAGCCTCATACAAAAGAGCCATGGCAAAATGGAAAGATTTTATTGGGAAGTAGAGCTGTCCAGGGGTACCAAGTAGAAGTATTGTTAAAAAAAACAGGCACTGCCAGTTCCCTGGTGCTTAGAGTAACATGTAGCTTATGGGTGGTAGGGAGTCATGTCTCTGTGTTTTTGTAATGACATACTGTACAAGAGAAAGGAATATTAAATTGTAAGTTTAAATTCTTCCTTATTGGTTTATCCAACAGAAAGCATCTTCTGTACCACAAATGTTCTGCCCTATGAAATGGGTTTCAGCAGTTCTAAATGTTAATGACAGCTGATCAGTTTACAAACATGCTACCAGTTGTGGGAGGAACACAAAAGTAATGCACTGCTGTACCCCGTAATTGAGTGTCAGGGAATCTTACTCGATCTTCAAGATTGATGACACAGTGAATAATGTAACAACACCGCATTACTTGCATTAATACCTCTATGGATGTTTTATGTTGCCATGCCTTAGTGACGTGTTAAGTAATTGTTACTATTTTGAGAAGCAACAAGTAATCTATTTGTTTTTGCTTACTACCCCTACACTGTGTGAGAAGGCAGTCTTTCAGAAAGCAATTCAACTGAATAAATTATTGTTGACAATGTTAATTCTGTGTGCTTGATTTCATTTAGTGTGAATGCTTTGTCTTATTTTAAGACATAAAAGCTAATGATGACAACTCTTGATTTAAGAAGATTCATCTTGTTTAGTAGCTCTAGTTTTAAGATCTTTTCGCTCAAATTAAGAAAGAAACCAACGGTGAAAGAAGAATTGACAAGCTAGTTTTGAGTTTATTTGACTTAAAGGGACTTGAGGCAGGATTTCTGAAAAAATAAACATGCATTTTAAGTTTTTTAATGCTAATGGGTGATGAAGCGTTCAAAACCAAAAAGAATGAGCCCACCCACGTATCTCTCCATTGCCTTGAACAGGCTGTGTGCTGCATAATATACTGCAATTCGGGCCCGAATTTCCCACGCGGTCCTGTGGACGTAACGTCAGATGACGCTGAATGCGCGTCCTCGACGGCTTGGATACAGGAAGAAGACAAGCACGGTGGACCCAAACTAGTGTTTGTGTAGTAATGGATTCTGCTACGGCCAGAAAACGACCCACCACCTCACAAAGTCCACTAAAAAGTCATACTAAGAAGAAAACAAACGTTTTATCAGCGGCAAGTCGTGAGTCAAAACGAAATTACGACCAAAGCCGGGCCGGCACCA
Organism: Lagodon rhomboides; assembly: GCA_039737535.1. Classification (NCBI taxonomy): domain Eukaryota; kingdom Metazoa; phylum Chordata; class Actinopteri; order Spariformes; family Sparidae; genus Lagodon; species Lagodon rhomboides. The sequence goes on from CM077784.1 coordinate 10,561,045, forward strand.
GAATAAACACCGGATACGCGTTCGACTCATGGAGGCAGCTTCAATTTGAACTGGGACTGAAAACAGATGCTGACATGGCTCATTTCCTAGTGACCAGGTAAGAAAACATTACAGGTCATGTTTAGAGCTTGATTTGAAATTCATTTGAGATCACAGAGGACTCGGAGTGACCTAACGTGCAAAGTAGCGTTAGCTGCTAACATGTAGCTTAGTCCACCGCTGTGTAACACTGAATAGTTAGGGAAATGAATGCTGAATGCAAAGACAGTTGGTATCATAATTAGAAGTTAGCAGCCTTTTGCACTTGTAAAATCCCTGTCACTATTACAATAGCAGAATTAGATGTAGCCTACATTCAACAATTAAAACATAATATCAAGATGAAATGTCACAAGGATTGCATTTAGAACAGTGCCTTACGGAGTGCTGTGAAAGCAGCAAAAGTTTGATTGTGTACTTCTTATGAATATAAAAGACACAAAAACACATTACTACATTTGTAGAGACCTGCTCCTGCCATTTTTTGCCTTCCAGCTGTGTGAGTCACGTCTCTTTTATGTCACGTATGCTGAAAACATTTTAACAAAGGATACACCTATGCATCCTTGTTCATAGCGCCACCAGTGAACCTTCCTTCTCCTCATTCCTCTCGCCTCGAGGAACATTTTAGGAATTGACACATCCGTCAATATACACCGATCAGGGATAACATTATGACCACCTGCCTAATATTGTGAAGGTTCCCCTTGTGTAGCCAAAACAGCTCTGACCTGTCACGACATGGACCTCTGAGGGTGTCCTGTGGTGTCTAGCACCAGGACGTTTTATAGTGGATCCTCTGGGTCCTGTATGTTGGGTGGTGGGGCCTCCATGGATCAGACCTGCTCCAGCACGTCTTACAGATGCTCCATCAGATTGGGATCTGGGGAATTTGGAGGCCCGGTCAACACTTTGGGCCCTTTATTGTGTTCCTCGAGCTGTTCCTGAGCAGTGTTTGCAGTGTGTCGGGGCACATTGTCCTGCTGGTGGGCCACTGCCATCGGGTAGTGTTGTTGTGATGAGGGGGGGTACCTGGGGGGGTACAACAGTGTTTAGATGGGTGGTGTGTGTCAAGCGGCATTCACATGAATGCCAGCACCCAAGGTTTCCCAGCAGAACATCGCATTGTGATGAGATGATCAATGGTGTTTATGTCACCTGTCAGTGGTTTTAATGTTGTGGCTGATCAGTGTAGTGTGCTGGGATTGATTTTCGGGTCACAGGAAAGGTCTAATGAAGTTAAGCAGGGCCGGTGTGGAGGGAAAGAAGCAGGCTGGGGAGCAGCACAAGAACCCAAGAGCACAAGGGGGAAACCACAAAAGACAAAGCAAAACTGAGAAACATCTAACACACATAAAAGACAGGACCATGACAGTGAAATACAGGCAATTAGGTATTGTTTGCTCCTGCTGTCACATGCAAATATGCCTTGGATGTAGCATGAACCAAATCATGTGCTACAGCTCCTGCAGTGATCATAGTTCTATGCACCACTCATTTTACATTAGCTGTTTATTCAAATTCTATTAGTTCAACCTTTTTGACAGGGGATCATACTGAGACCAACCTGTCTATCTACTTTTGTTTTGAAAAACAAAATTACAGTGTTAGAAATAATGGGTTTGTTTCAATTATTTTATATTGGGGTCACAACAAACCCAACTGGTCTCACACCTCAGCTCAACCCTGTTACATGTGTTCTTCTCCAGGCTGCTTTGCCTCCACAGGGGATCTGCATCTCTTTCATTAGCCCTGTGTTTGGATCCAGGAGCATTCAAAAGGTTTAGAGTAGGTTTTCATAGAAGTAACTTGGAATGTTGTAAAATATTGGCACCGACGACCCACATGAAGGAACCTTTTGAGAGAAATTGTGAACAGCACTGCAATGAATACCCCTTACATCAGAGGATAATACTATTGTATATGCTATTTCAGTCAAATGAAGCTGCAACAAGATTTCAGACAGGAAGACTTCTATTCCTCATATCATTCTGTCATTTACTCCTCTCCCACATTCACACTCATCATTGCCTGTCATTATCTGGGTCTGTCAATTGATATCAACCGCTCAAATCATCCGACCACATCTATCCAATAACAAAGCGATATACCTTCAAGGTTAGCCTATCATCTTGCGGCTGTCTTTTTAAATATGATTGTTGCTGTTTTTTGAGTGTCCACAACTGTTTTTCTTATTTTTTAAATTTCAGCTTGAATTGTCGCAAATACCTTTTTTTCTCCCACTTCTTGTTATAGTAGCAAGCTGATGTCTGATTATCTGGCTGAAAGGACAAATGTCTCTTTTCCACACTCCTACTCACATACAGCTTCAGTTTCCAGGATACTCCACAGTGGTCAACAATCCAGTCACCTCCGCAGTCTGGCTTATTCCATCCAAGCTATCCACACACGCCTTCAGTCAAAGGAAAGTAATTCAGCATTCCTAATCGCTGCCATGTGCATGCAGCCTGTGCAACGTTGTGTCTTAGTGTCTCCATGCTCAACCATGCACAGGTGTGCAAACTTTCTCATACTGCAAATATCTGCTAATTTCTTCCAGGAGCTGTCCAACTTCTTTTTGTTTGTAACCTTCTCGAGTTTGTTCTTTCTTTTCTTGCTCTGTTTGGCAGTGCAAGTTGCTATAGGTACAGATGGTAATGAAAAGTGTGGCTGTACTTTCTCTGCTGTAGGCAATGACCTCACTCCACCACAGCTCCAGCAATGCGATGCTTAGACTCTGGCAGTGAGTGATGGGTGGAGTCAGCTCAGGGTGGGCAGGTAAGGGCAGACTGATGGACAGGTAGGCTGTCTTCAGGCCGCTACAACTGATTGGATGAAGTTATTACAGCCCTGTCGTTACCAGACAATTTTGTTTTTTGCTTTATCTCCCAAAGGCTTTTATATTTTGATCGTGTCTGGATGTTAAGAGATTTTATACAAATATAATAAAAGTGCTTCTGAACAGAATTACCAACCACAACTTTTATCTCTTTAAACTCAAAAATGCTGAGCCATGTTCGTGTTTCATTTCTTAACAGATAATGCTGTCTTTGTTTTATTGTGCCAGGATTCCTGCATGGTAAGTAAAACATTGAGCTGTGTTCTGGGGGGCTTGCGCCGCTAACTTTGGATTCTTTGGTTGTTCCTTTGTTCTGTGCATGCAACATCTATTGCATGTCTTCTTTCCCTCAGCATGGCAAGTTTTTCCTCACTCTAATCGAGGGTCTAGGGAGAGAGGATGTCGTTCACTGTACAGATTGTAAAGCCCACTGAGGCAACGTGATTGTGATTTTGGGTTATATAAATAAAATTGTTTGATTTTGATTTGATTTGTTTGCTCTTGCCAGGCAGTATGAAAAAATGGAAATGTGTGCCTTCTCCAACCCTGGATAGACCCCACAGATACATCACCATAGGTGTCCACCGTTCCTTCTAGGGGGTTCGCCTGTGTATAGGATTACAGTCGTACACCCTCCACCACCCTGCTAAGACCATTTAAAAAAAACAAAAAAGAATTTCCTCCTCCTCTCCTGTGTCCTCTTCCACTACCTTCAGGACCTTGTGGATCCATTGTTCCAAATCAAGTGAACTGACCTATGGCCTTTTATCTATCTTTCCTATGGTTCTTTCTATGTGTGAACAATTTTGACTCTTAAAGCTCCATGTGCAGCTGTTTTCAGTAACACTGGTGGCCGTTAAGTGAACTGCAGTCAGCATCCTGCTGCTCACTCTGGCAGGCGAGCTCACACGAGCAGGTGAGAGCTTCCTGGTCATCAACCCCAAGATCCAGGAGATGTAATGTGATTAACTAGCATCATGGTGACAGCTGAAGTAAGCACAGTTATACTTTTATAATTGTTTCAAAATTAACTACATTTGAGACTACACTGTATCTGACCCTATTGTGCTGACACAGCACTAAAACGACATGTTAAGAGACAGACAAGGAAAAGAATATAGTTTGACTCCTAAATATGAATGATAAAACATTATCAGCTTTCCACCTAGCACAACAGAACAAATCCATTGTCTTTGCATGATGCATTGACTACATGTATATATCATTTCCCAGCATTAGCTTTCACCGAGAGGCTCTGCAATGTTAGCATAGCTGCCTTTGTAGGATGATAAAGCTAAGGGTTAGTGAGCTTACGTGAGACAGAACATTACAAGTAATATGTGTTGCCATTACAGCTTATTCCGTTGAATCATCGCACTAACATCTGAGCATAATATTCAAATATTTGCCAAATAACATTACATGACTGGTCTAGTAAAGAACAGCTGCACTGCTCCATAACTGTAACAATGTAGTGACAAGCATCAGCTCCTTGGTTTTACTGATAGTTGATTGTCCTCTGTGCACCAGTCTACACGATTGTCCATTTCCTATCGATTTGAACTCTAATCGTAGTTTGTAATGCGCCGATGATGGTGGTGTCATCCGCATACTTCAGATGCGGATGACAAGTTTGCCGAGAGATCAAGTTTGCCGACCGCTAGCTTAGCTTAACTTCAGAAAAGACTGCACGATAACAACACACTGCCTCTTATGCCTCCAATTACAAATCGCCATCAAAAAGCCACTCATAGCCACAAATAATGCTCAGAACAGCACCAAACTTCAGCAACAGTACATGTGCAGGCCCAGCACACAATACGAAGCATCAAACATCTGCTAGCTTTGATTTCTATTGAAAAGACAGCACAACTCACCGCTCCCCTCCAGCAGGCTGCTCGTTGTGGGGAAGCCCTGACGAGTCAATTACCGAGTGCAGTAGAGTTCCGCAGCTCAAGGGTGAAAATGTATGATTATTACTCCATTACCTTCAATCTTTTCCCTGTCAGCTCTTGATCAGAAGAATTGAGCATTCCATGGAGAGTTCCAGTGTACTTACGGAATGTGTTTGTGTGGATGGTGTATATGTGTAGTTGTGTTTTGTGAATGTAGTATGATGTGGGTGTGTGTAGAGGTGTGTGTTGCTTGTATTTGAACTGTTTTTTTGTTTTTTTTTGCGTGTGGAAGTTTACGTGTGCAAGTACATCACAGCCATTGATGGCCTCTAGAGTTTCATTCTTCCACAATTATTTGCCTGTTGGAAGGTGCAGCCGCTTTGCAGGCATCTGAAACCTGCAGCTAACAATCAAAGAGCTGTAGGAGTATAGGACAGACCTATCTGGTTACAGAGGGAGAGCTAGTGAATGAGAGACAAAGATTGACAGTGCAAGAACGAGAGAGTAGCCAGCAAGAGAAAGCGTCTAAGAACGACAAAAGGGTGTAAAACATTAAAGAGGTTGTTATTTTCATCTATCTTCTGAATATACTGCTTCTTTTGAAAGAGCAAAAAAACAGTTGTTGAGGTTCCCTCTGCCCTCTGGCCAACTTTCGGCTCTTTCAGCATTGTCTGCTCGCTCACCTTTCCCTGTACTGCATGAGAATCAATTTATACCACAATGAATACATGGGAGACACAGACAGATCCTGCTATTTGTCTTTCTCTCCTATATCCTCATAAAGGGAATGCTTTGACTTTGATGTGTACATGTGACAGAAAAATCCATGTCTGCTGCTTGTTCAAATGTTTCTGTTCAACTATGGAGTGTTCACTCCAGTATCACTGACATGTGGTCAAGATTTGAAGAAAGCATGCAGCTTTCTACAGCTGTGCAGGCATTATGCATTTGAGACTGTTGCTTTTCATGAAAGGTGGTTGTTATATTGATGCACTTTGTCATGAAATGTTGATCTAGATATTAATATTTTTATTAATATCTGTTACTGTTTCTAAGTAACAGTGTTATTAACATTAACGTGTGTTAAAGGCCGGCACACACAGGCTAAAACGTCGGACGTCTGAAGCGTTTGGAGAGAGTCGAACGAGTTCGGGAGCTAATCTGTTCCGTGTGTTCAGCTGTGTCGGAGGCGCACGGAAGCACGCGGACGCCGTCTGATCCGACTGAACATGCGAAGTCGGCCGTCTGAGGTTGGACGCCGTCGGATACTCTGATTGGTTGTTAGCTAGCTGTTCAGTGACCATTCTGATTGGCGGTGTGCCAGCGAATCAGCGCGGCGTGTGGGAGGGACGGCGGAAGTAACGATGGTAAACAAACCACATAAACAGAGACGGCACAGAGTTACAAACAACACTTCATTAGTTTTGGGATAAACCAATGTATTGAAAGCTATGGCTGTGTGGACCGAGGACTTTGAGAAGCAGCTGATTGCCCTGGTGGAAGAGAGACCACCATTATGTAACATCACGCAAGTAATGCCAAGCTAACACTGTGTGTGCTTTGTTTTGATAAGCTACGGTCCGCACTCCTTTCTGTCATTTCCTGTTTTTATGTTTTGGGTCACTAGCATGAGCTGGGGTGGAACTGGAGTCTCTGATGGTGACAAACTGTTTTGTGTTTGTTAAATAGGACTGGAACCAGGAGAGTGCTGTACCGGTGAGGCCACGGTAGTCAGATAGGCAGGCGAGGAGGATGGTCAGATGGCAGAGGTCAGGGTCACCAGGAAGGTGGGGGGCATCAAGAGGAGCAAGGAGCAGTGGTGGCCACCAGCCCATCCAGTGAGGTGTGGAGGGGATCAGAGGCCAGGTGGGTTGCCAGGATGTTGGTCAGGGCCGGTGTGTTCACTGTCTTGATGTTCCTGTATGTGGTGTTACAACTTATGCACTGCTTGGGCACAGGGACAGGAACAGTGAAGAGGACGGCATGATGGTCAGAAACAGCGAGGTCCAGGCACTGCAGATGGGAGGGAGCTGTGCCAGTGGAGCACACCAGATCCAGCATGTGGCCTTTGACATGGGTGTGGGCTTTAACATGTTGTGTGACGTTGAAGCAGTCCAGGATTGACAGGAATTCAGAGGCAAAGGGGCAGCTGGTGGAGTCCACATGGATGTTAAAATCACCAAGCAGGAGTTTAGATGCAGACATGGAGCAGATGGAGGTGAGAAGCTCAGACAGCTCAGACAGGAAGGTGGTGGAGGCTTTTGGAGGGCGGTAGATGAGGACAACCTGTAGCTGTGTATGCCCAGCCATTCATACACTTGTGCCAGAGTCTGCCATGCGAGGTGTCGACCTGCTCATCAGGAGCAATAACCATTCGCAGACATTAATGGAAGAGCCACTGGAAGCAAATTGGGGTATTATATCTTGGCCATAGAAAGCAGAGGCCAGGGACTGACCCTACGATTGGTGAAGGACCACGCTACCTCCTGAGCCACAGCCACCCCAGTGGCCTTTTGTTTCAGACTTTGACACTCTACCTACTGCTCTCATGTTAGTTTTGGATGTGAAGGTCATGGTCAAGTTAGCAATAATACATAATACGCTAAGTCGAGTAAGACTTTCAAAATAAAGCTTGCTGCCAAACAGTTAACTTATAATGACATGTTATTACTTTTGGACTGTTATTGATGTTGTCCAATAGCCATGGCTTGGTTAGGGTTGGGCACCAAAAGTACCTGGTTAGGTAAATATAATTCAGGTTTAAATAACCACACAGACTAGATGTAGTCACAATAAATGCTGATCCCCAAGTCTAATGAAGCTGAGTTTATGAACTAGCTTCATACTCGACCCTTCTACAAAGACTGGGGTTCAAGTCTTGTGTCCTACATTTTGATAGATTTAGGCCCCAGATTAGGTTAGCAAAATCCATGTTGCAATCTATTTCAGGTCACCTGTAACATTTTCAGTGTTCAACCATGACACTTTTTCCTTTAAACCAGTTACCTTACCTGAAAAAAGTTGCAAAATCAGGCCAACAAAGGTCTGCTTTCCACCCATGAGAATCAGTCATTATGACACTGCAATCATTCAATAAAAGCAGTGTTAGCCAGTAAGTCGAGTCCCTTTTTGCTCATCCAAGAAAATGCTGAACTCTAAACTTAGTCATATACAGTTTTACCTTCTACATTTACTTTTTTCTCTGCTGTCTTTTCATTATCTGCTCCTGAGCATCATTTTCACTAGAGTTCATTAAAGGTGCATTGTGCAACTTCTTAACAGGCCTATTAACAAACAGATCTCTTGTTAAAAGGAATGGCAGTTTGCAAGAGCTGACCTGAGTTTTAAATGTACTTTAAAGCCATATGTTAACTTTTGTATTTGTAAACATTAGAACAAAACAGGCTTGTGTCGTTTCTATTTTTCTGTGATTTCTGTGTGCCGCAAGTGACTTTGGCAAGAAAATACACTCGATCGATCAGCAATAGTGTTACTGCTGTTACTGCTGTTCATGATTATGTTTTTACAAAGTTATTCCTCATATTTGTAAGGACATTATGTCTAAACAGAGAGCGTGAGAGAGACAAGCACACACACACAGTTCCAATGGTGGCTCTGTCTGCTTGTGCAGCTGTGAGCAGGCAAACTCCATACCATCCCCCATACTAACACATCATTATTTTTTCCATTTCAAGCACTGTTTTGAACTGTGTATTTCATTTGTATTTGAAGCTTTGGAAACACAATTAACCAAACCAACATGCTAATATTGAAGACTGAACTAGGTTGAGCCGAAATAAAAGAGAGGGAGAAAGAGGATGGTCGAATAAAATACTTGTTGCCAATTTGTTTGCAGTGTGCTGGGACTGTACAAGACTTCTTTCTGAAGCGCCTGACAAGCAGGTGAGATCAAAGTCATGGGGACAAAAGAGGCTCAGCAGCGATTTGTCAGGAGACGAGAGGCAGCGGCTGGGTTCAGCCCTCTGATCACCGCCTCACCAAAGAAATCTGCCCATGAGAAAAAGTACAGCAAAAAGAGTTCAAAGGTCATTTTGATTTGCTCTGGATTACTGGTACCTCCTTTTTCCTCCTCCTCTGCTAAAAGCAGGGGCTAAGAAAAGGACCTGGCTAATAACCTTTGTATTATTGCAGAAAAGAAACCTTTTGTGCTGAGAGGGTTTTTGGGGGTAGTGGTGCAGGGCGGTGGGGGGGGATTTTAGGAAGGTCAATTAAAAAAGGAGCCCTGAAATTCTTGCTTTCATTCATGGCTGGAGGAGAGAAAGACAGAAAGTTAAAATGTATGCTTTTGGGTTTTGTGGTGAAGCACTTCATGTGGCAAGGTTTGGTTTAATTTGTCAAGTGGATGATGGCAAAAGAAATGGTTAGAAATATTATAGCTTGGCAAATAATTGAGAAATGGTCAAGCTTTCTCTTGAAGCAAAAGCATTGCTCAATGTCTAATCTCTTCTTAACACAGGTGTGAATACATGCAAAAAGTACAGAGGACACGCTGGGATCTGATCATTCCAGCTACATTGTGAGGTGGTCAGGAATGCAAGTGTGCAGTGTAATGTGAACTTGAATGGCTCCCTAGCCACATTGAGGGACCAATTAGTCAAGTTTGTGTTGTGCAAATAGGACAAAGCTTCCAATCACAATTAATTTGCCTGTGCTAAACAATTTGGACAAGGTTCAGGACTGTACACGGGCCAAGGAATCAAACAGCTGCTGAAACTGTCTCCTCACCCTCTCTATGGTTGAACATAAATGTGTGTTTTTGTTTTGTGGTTGAAGTTACCCCACATTCAAAAGAGAACAGGGAAGTGAAATATAATACGAGTGATCGCTCAAGATGCATTTGAGGCACAAACCCTAATCTGGCCCCAGTTGCAACTAACGATCATGACATGAGCATTGTTCACTCTCGCGAGAGTTAACGATGCTGTCATTCATGATCAACCCAAGGCATCATGGGATTACCAGTGAAGGGCTAACAATCATGCTAACAACAACAATAACTGTTTACAACAAAGAAAATACATAAATAATCACAGGAGACATTCAGTTTTTGATTTACTACTTTACTTGATTTTCTACAGACGTGCAACACAGGTTAAGTATTTAAACTTCTTTTACAACCTCTTGGAATTTTACGGATGTGTTCAAAACAGGTTTAGTTGCTGAACAACTGATTTGGACCCCTCTTTGATATCTGTGGACATGCATAGGGGCACCATATAGGGGGGAAAAGTTAGCTTAAGTTAACCATCATCGAGTATATATCTCAAATATAATATTAAAATTAATGAAATCTTTGTTTTTACTTGTTTTTGGCAGTAAAAGCTAAATATCCCCATTGACCAAAAAGTAGACATCCATGTTGACCGACCACACCCCTGTATCTGCATGAAAAGGTTTGGTCCTGCCTTAGCGCACCTATCAGTGACGGTGTTTAGTTGCAGTCAGTAGATGCGCCAGAACTACAGTGATCACAGTGTTGCCTAAATCAAAATCTGGTTTTCAAAAAAGGAAAGAGAGGGAGGAAAGACAAAGGAAAGGGTGTCTGTAACCCAGTTTTTCACCAGGAAAGGTGGGTAGCCTATAGTCTGTGAGTGGTATTAACCTGTTGGCTTAATGTCCAAAGTGAAATAAGCTAGCTAGCTACAGACTAGTGTTAGCCTACATTTCATCAACATTTAATCAGTGCAGGGAAACGTTTAGTGAGATATTCATATTAAATCATTGTCCCTGCCCCTTTTAGCAGACCTAACAACAGATGAGTAGGCAGCACCCCAGTCTCCCCATAACTGTACCCCTCCCTGTCCCAAGGAAGGAGGTGAGCAACACTGTGTTCAATGACATGCCAGTTAGCATCATTGCAGGGAGTCTGTGGGGATTTCTCTGTCTCTCTTGCTCTTTTTACCATAACAAAAAAGATAGAAATGAAATAAATTAAAATAAAAATGTATGTATGTAGCATATAAATTACAGACAATATTAAAATAATCCAGTTTGTTAGTTTTTTTAATCTTTCATTCATGTTAAGAGAATTTTCAATTTTTTATGGTGGCTTTTAATCTTGCATCAAATAGTGAACTGCATACTGTATGCAGACTTGCATGTACAAATCACCAGCAGTAAATGTTGTACTAGTACTAGTATTGAACTACAAGAAGCAAGACAGTTGCAAGCCTTTAATTTGTTATGTAAAGTTTTTGCTGGGACAGTTAGGTCCTAGAGATGTGGTGAGATTTTTTTGTCATGGGGCCCAAAATTCCTGGCGGCGCCCCTGGACATGCAACATGGGTTAAATATTTAAATGTCTGGCTAGGGACCCTCTTGGACGTTTGTGGACATGCACAACATGTTAAATATATGGACGTCTGACTGGGACTCTTTGGATGTTTTTGGACATGCAAGAAAACTAAATATCTTCACGTCTAGTCGGGACCCGTTTTGGACGTCTACAGACCTCTAACATAGGTTCAACATCTAATCCAATCGTATTGTCATTATTGTAAACTGAAATCTTAAATAAAGGTAGAGAAGAAATTATAGTGAAAATGGCAATTATTAAATATAATGGCTATTTGATATTATGCTACTATTTCAAAGTTAGGGTAATTGCAAATACATGAGAGTTGTAAAGGGGCAGACTTTTGGAGAAATTTCAAGACATTTTCCAAGGAATCAGATATATTTGTCCAGTTTGTAGCTTAATCAACCCCAATCCTGAAGAAAAAAACAGAATAGGGACACTGTGTAAAACATTAATAAAATACAAAGTGATCATTTGGCTCAATCACTCACAAGCAAGCACAATGCCTAATCTTGAATCAGTTTTACTGAATACCATTTGGTCTCCCAACCTTGCAACAATAGCCTGTCTGACGATGGTGTATGAAACACATCATAAAAAGCAGCACCCATAAGCAGCCGTCCTTTGGATGTCTGCAATTCACGCTGAAAAGACGTCCAAAAATGACATCACAAAAACTTTCATTTTGAACCCTGTAATGATGTCACTTGGACGTCAATAGTGAACGTTAAAAAGACATCTTAAAAAAGATGTTGCAAAAAAATTTCACTCTAGCCTTTTCATGGACGCCTGTTGAATGTTCGACAAAGACAATTAATTGACACCTTTTGGACCTGTCTGTGCTCAGTAGGAAGACTTCAAAAAGACACTGCAGTTCAAGGCTGGATTACGAAGCTACTCAAAGGGATACAATTGCACCGTTGGATTCATGAGCATGACTGTGTCCTTCTGGGCAAAAAGAAAAACACATGCATCTTTCCAGTGATATTTAATATGTTGTATACAATACAATATGTTATTTTGATATAGTATATGACATCATTGATTCCAGACAACAAGGTTAGTTGAGGTGGCTCTTGTGACGTGTTAACTTACACAACACTGCTGGCACCAGTTAAATTGGGTAGGAAAGGGTCTAGTTTCACTGCCACAGTCCTCAGGTCTATGTGTTATTATGTTCAACACACAAATGAAAAGATCTGAGTGTACTCAGTATGAGCTCTAATACTTCAGTGGACTAATATTTGGCTTATTTGGGGATTTTCTGTGACTATGAGAACTATACCAGTAAGCTATGTTGCTATTCTTTTTTACTGAGACAGCTCTTTAATTAATAGAGCATCATACACCATCATGTGTTGCTGTTGTCTCTTTATTACCCCTTGGCTACACTGAAAACATAACGTATGTGGTTCACAAAGAAGCTGCTTTAACACTATGTGTTTTGCCCCTCTATGCAGAAATGCATGATAAAGTGTCTTAATCGCCTTGTGTTCGAGTTACATGTGAGTCAATGGGAGCTGAGCTCCCATGAAAGCAATAAAATAATTAGGGCGGTTGTGTCCCATGTACAGAGGCTTTGTCCTCGCTGCAGTAGCCCTGGGTTCAAGTCCTGGCCTTGGGCTCTTTGCTGTGTGTCACTCCCCCTCTCTCTCATCCTGTTTCCTGTCGTATCTTCAGCTGTTCTATCAATAAAGGCCAAACATTTTTAAAAAATAATAGATCTCTGGGGGTCACTATATATTACCAAAAAACATTTTTATCACAACTAATACATTTGTTGATGTAATAATTATTTTTTTTAAATTATAGGTTAAAAGAATGTTTTCCAGAGGAACTATGCACCATATTCTCTCATGAAAGTGACAATGGCCACGTACTGTAAGTCTCTCTCTCTCTCTGGGGTGTGTGCTAGCTGTCATATCTTTTCATACTATACTACTATTGTTTTGATCTACTTGATACAGTTGTTGCAAGAAGTGCGTTGCTGTATGTGTGTGAAAGTGGTGGACTTTGACCATGCTATGAAGTGAAGTCACTAGTGATGGCAATATACCAGACTCCTGTACAAATCCCATGATTTTAAGAGTTATTGCATGAAACTACAGTAATATCTAAATCATTGGTGCCTTCTTGTAAATCCGGCATTAAATACAATACATTACCATGTTTTTTCCTTGTAAAAAGTGTCCGTTTGTCACCGCATTGCTGTAAAAGTCTGTCTGTTTGAATGCATCCTGTCTGCCTTCATGTCTGAAGTGTGTTGCAACTCCCAGCAGCTGTTTGAATACACTGTTTCAACCGATTACGCCATTTACACTGAACTTTATTTTACAACAACATTTTATTTAACATCAAGTAAGCTGTAACTTATATAGGCTACTTCTTGTCATCTGTGGAGAAAGTCACCAGAGTCCCTTAAATTGTTTTTACATTTCATGTTAGGGGAAACTGTATGAACTTGTGCTGTAGTTCTGTCTACAAAACATTCTTAACTATTAAGGCCTATTTGTTATTTTGGCAAATGTTATACATGAATGTATTTCTTTCTTTGTGTAAAAAACATTGTCCCAGTGATATAGATGTATATTTGCATATAGAGCGAGGAAGTGAGATCTGATCACATGAGGTCACTCAAGGCACATCTCGAGACGCATTTAATGGTGGGTGTGAATTGACCCATTTGGCTAACATTTATTTATCTAATGTTAGTTAGAGTTAGGGTTCGGGTTAGTTATCTTAGAGACCCCCACAAAGCTCAGATTATAACTCAAACTCTGTTGATCATCCTGTTGAAGTTTATTTTCCTGGGTGCTTAGTAACTTTATCACTTGGCTACTGTAGTCTGTAGAACCCAAAATGGGAGCTCACTGTCTTGTTTTGCCTGTGACTCACACAACCCTGCACTGCTGGTGTGCTGCAAATAAGGGCCAATAACAGATAACCTTCACAGCACAGCCACTATGCAAATGGTCCACTTGTTACATGTCCAGTGTAGTCAAAGTGTTCAGGTCAATCACATTCTAAATTGGGATTATATTTTGGTTTGTTGTTGTTTTGGTTTGTCCGCAGGATTACACAAAACTACAGAACAGATTTCCATGAAACTTGGATGGAAGATGGGTCGCAGCCCTACAGAACCAATTAACTTTTGGTGTAGATCCAAATAAAGGGCTAGATACAGGGACTGTTACAGTGAGATATGCACTGTACTGTGTTCCATTCTAGTTATGTTAAAGTCTATTCTGATCAGGTCCTTCATTCGGATTTGGGTACCTTTTCCATGACTGTGTTTCAGATTAGGTCCTACATTTAAAACCAATGAAGGCCTCTACCATATTTTACTCGATGATTTGGTCATATAGTGTTTGCTATGCAAACTTTAAGAATAAATATTCAAAGGTATGTCCATGACATCACAGATGTACCCTTCTTGCCCAGAAATATACAATTTTTCCTCAACAACACTCAAATACAAAGTTTCCACACACTGCACTGGACAGTGCAGCAATCTGTACATCTGACTGCTTATGTTTTGGGGAAGAGCATACGGGGAGCAGCAAAGTCTTTGGATTTAAATGCTGGTGTGAGCCCAGGCAAACATTTTCATTCATTGGTGCCTGGCAGGAAGTATACAGCTGTGTGTAGGGAACACTATGGAGAATGAATCATGGAGTTAAATACAGAGTGCAGAGGTCACAAACAGGGATAACCCTAACCATGCAACCCTGCTCAAAAGCATCTGGAAACAGGATCTGAATCAGGTCTAAAACTGAGATTGGCATAATCTCTTTCATAATTGAATTTTCAAGATTCAAATTTAAAAGCAACACACGTATCTTAATGTGAAGAGTAAGGTGTGTGTGCGTGCATCCTTGTGTGTGTGTGCATCACAAATTGAGAGCGTTAGCCCTGCTTATTGCTGGGGTGCTTTGTGGGCGGTGTGGAGGGGAGCGTAATTAAAATAGTTTCTGAGAGAAACAGCACACCACATCTGAGGTTCCACCCTCTTCCAGCATTTAACCACATTAAGAGCGTCTCACTTAGAAATGGCCACCAGAACAACCTCTGCTACATGCAGCCTGGCTGATGTTTTGGTGTGCTGTCTGACTTGCAAGGGGTCTCAGAAGCATAATGTGCGCACATTTGTAATTAAAAGAGCTGCCTTTTTCTGATCGTCGGAGTAAATAAAGTGACAGAGGCTGCTAGCTGCGTGATGTATGGGAGGGGAAGACAAATTAACCGTCGACTCCCAGGGGGATACTCAGCACAGGCCTTCATAGCAGCAGTGGAGCAGCGCCAAAGGGCAGAGAGATTTGTAGATGATGGTGCTAATTACCAGAATGCAAACCATAATGCGACCAAGATGGAAGCAATTTAGGCAGTAGTCATTTAGCCTGCTGCTCTTCCGCCCACCGGCTGTTGCCTCGCCAGAGCTGGGGCATTAGAATGGGAAAAGTCTAGGACAATTCATTGCTTGGGTGAAGGATAAAGAATAACGCATAAGATAGAAATTCTGTAGCACGAGGAGCACATGGAGTGAGCCCTGTGACAGACCATTCATTTCTACTTTTTCTCAATCTAACAGATTTAAAACGACCCTTAGCTTTGGCAGGTTGTGTTTACAGGTCTGGTGGAGGAAGAAGTCTATGGAAACAAAGAAGGCTGGGAACTTTTAACTGCTGAGGGGCTGGATTTGATTCCCAAGTCAACCTGCAGTGGTGGTTTCCCACCACCTCTAGAAGGAATCTGTGGATCTCTGCACCATGTGCAGGACTGTGCTGCCAGCAAGGAGCTCTGATTCAAGGCAAATTACAAATTGCAGAAACTGGATATTGACCTCAGCCTGTTATAATGGGTTTGCTGTGTAAGCTTGGCAAGCACCTGATAAAATGGGATGAACGTTCTCTAGGTAGATGTGGACCAACTAAACCAAACATTTCTGTTAATTCAGAATTTTTCTAAGACATCAGAAAATTGGAAGGCCAATTTTAAAAGTGTTTAAATTAAATCTTAGATCTGAATTCACCGTGTAATGAATTCCACTGTAAAACATTGCAGTGGGTTAAGGCTCTTTATTTATTTATTTTTAAGGTTGAGTAGGTTTATTATTTACCAGCACACCCATCAGCAGTCTTTTCCCTCACCTGTTGCAGTCCCTGGCGCTGGCTCAGCCCGCCTGTATGGTTTGGGATGTCCAACTGCCATTTGAGGATATTACAGAAGAGGAGTTCAGAGGAGAGAGCTGTTCCTCACTCAGCCACTGTGTAATTTTATCCACGCCGCAGTCTCTCACTTCACACAGGGCTGATACCTTTTGCCTCCCCCTTTCCTTTGTATCAATTGGTTGGAGTTCAGCCTATTGTCACCACAAGCCTCTTTTATATCTGCGCTCAGTCTGAGGAGACGCTCTCAGTCAGACCCGCAGGAGGGATATCCAGCAGCAGCAGAGGCAAGGAGCGGATCCGACCTCGGGGGCGGCTGTGCTGTCAGCGTCGTCTCTCGGGCTCGGATGTGCGCAAGGCAGGAGCTCTCGAGCTTTGGGGCCCCGAAACTTTAATGGGACCCAAGAGCCAGACAGGAGTTTCCCGTTTTTTCCTCAACAGTCGTCGCTCCTCGGCCATGCCACGATGCTGATGATACCTCTGCTGGTGTTGCTGAGCCTGTTGGATCCCGTTAGTTCCCGGGCCAGCTGCGCCTCGGGCCAGGCTTGCGACCCCCGGCAGCGGAGGGACGCTGGGGGCCGCGGAGGAGTATACGAACATCTCGGAGGTGCGCCGAGACGCAGGAAGCTCTACTGTGCGACTAAATATCATTTACAAATCCATTCTAATGGGAAAATAGATGGATCATTGGAGGAAAATAACCCGTTCAGTGAGTATTCACTTGGTTTTACGAATAACGAACTGCACTAACACAGGCAAAACTATGAAAGACAGATATAATGACAGTTATAATAACAAAGAGTGTTAATGTGAATCTGTGTGATGGGTAAATATTTTTTTTTTTATCAAAGACATGTAGTAAAGCTGTGAAATTTAAGTTTTCGTGTTTTTATGCAAAACGGTAGAATTAAACGAAAATAATAAAGTTTCACCATCGGGTCAATACAAGTTTGACATAGCCTATATGTATTAGAATGTATCAGACTTTACAGTATTCAATATTTGCTGAGGGAGTAGGCCACGGTGTGGTGTTTAAGATGATCTCTGTTGATAATCTATCAGAGTTTCACTGGCAGTAACCTAGTAAAGCGCGCCCGTAGGTGTCCCGTCCGTGTGTGTGTGTGTGTGTGTGTGTGTGTGTGTGTGTGTGTGTGTGAGAGAGAGAGAGAGAGAGAGAGAGAGAGAGAGAGAGAGAGAGAGAGAGAGAGAGAGAGAGATCATAGCTGCCGGCATGCAGGTTTATCTCTAGTAGAAGCATCAGCTAAAGTAACATCCGGCCGGGACAAAGGCGCTGTCTAAACAGATGTATTTATCTAATCAGTGGCCATTACAGGCTTTCTACAGCGCTGAATAGGCCATTGACTAATCAAGCACTGATTAAAAGAGCCAATAAACGCGCCGTTTGGCAGAGGAGGTGTCAAACATAACCGGAACTTAATTATTTTTGCTTTGCGTTTCCAGCTTCAAAGATTTACTGGATGCGAGATTCATACATCAACTGTGAAAGCAGAATTATCTTTAAAAGGATTTTTTCCCATGATGAATTTAATACACATTCTCCGCAGCCATACAACATACAGATGTCAAGCCTATAACTAATGTACATTTATCTGTCTTTCAGGCATCATGGAGATCACAGCAGTGGACGTGGGCGTTGTGGCCATAAAGGGGCTTTTCTCAGGCAGATTTTTGGCCATGAATGATAAAGGTCGGCTGTATGCTTCGGTGGGTAAAGATGTCATGTCATCATCTGATGTGTCACCTTCTCTCCAACACTCCCAGCTCCTGTTTGACACCGGCCCAGAGGCAGCAGGTTCAAGGCCTCATATATGACGAGGCAAAATACTGGGCTGTTTACCTACTGTAACATTACATAGTTATCTGGTGTACATTGCATTGTTTCCTGGCTGATTTAGTGTCTAGTAGTAGTGGCAGTCTGTGTTGTCGGAGCCCATACAGAGCTGAGAGGAATGGAAACTTTCACAGTGTCTTTGAGTGGTTGTCCTGTTGTCCATCACAAATGTGGCTCACTCTTTCCTCCCTTCTCACCCCCCAGGAAGTGTTCAACAGAGAGTGTGAGTTTGTGGAAAGGATTCATGAGCTGGGGTACAACACCTACGCATCCCGCCACCATTCCACAGAGCAGCCGCTGCCGTTAGGGGGTGGCAGCAGCAAGCGACGAGCCAGTGCCAAGCGCCAGTGGTACGTTTCCATTAATGGCAAAGGCCGGCCACGACGAGGCTTTAAAACCCGGAGCACGGACAAAGCCTCACTTTTCCTGCCTCGGGTTCTGGGCAACAAGGACCATGAGATGGTGAGGCGACTGAGGGATAGTCAGAGTGTACACCACCACATGCATCATCACCGCAGCAGCGGTGATCGCCGGAGACGCCGGCATCGTGCCAGGAAAGGCCAGGGCCGAAGGCCAGATAACTGAGCAGACTTTAAGAGGGGGGAGTTGACCCCATGGCCCTATGATTCATTCAAACACGGACCCCTGATCGTGGCACATACTGTAGCTTGATTGCAATGATGACTGAAAAAAAAAACAGTTTGGATCCTGCCTTCTGGATTATTCAAAGCTTTTGTCGGTCGTGGATGCACAGACAAAGGCGGAAAGAATGGCCACCCCAAGTGTTAGGGCACATATATTAAGGAGACTTTCACACACACACACACACACACACATGCACACAGCTGTGTAATCTTTTATTTACTGACATCGGACTTCTTCACAATGCTACTGTCTTGTAAACAAACTTATTATTGTAGTTGAAAAAGTCCATACTATGTAAAGGTTCTAATTTTGTCATCATTTTACCATTAACTTCACAAAAAGCATTAAACCTTTTCAAAGCAGTGCTATTGTTGTAAATACATTATGTACTATGCATGTACAGTGAATTTACAGCCTTTCATTTGTCAAAAGCTGAAATGACAAACACAAGGTGATATTTTGCTATTCTGAAGTGCTACACACATGACAGATACTGAAGAGAAGACACAACACAGCCAAGCACTTTTTTTTTGTCAGATTCACATAAAGAAGCAAATGGACACTCAGTGTCAGACGGGATCCTGTTTGTGACATTCTTACAATGTGATAGTCTACTGTAAACTGAAAGATGTATTTGTATATTGGTCTAATGATAAGAATATTTATTTGGTGCCTGTGGTGTAAGTTATTGATAAGACTATTTCTGCATTTTACCGATGTTGCTGTTTGTTTTCACTCTGCACCTGCTTCCAACATAAACAAGTAATACTGACCCGAGGCGACAACTGGTGGTTTTCTTTTGACATTTCTTTGATTTGTTGAAACATGTTTTCATAGCCAAAGCTTTTCACAGACCTCAAAACATTATTTTACCTTAAGAAGAAATGTTTTCATGGCTTAGTGCAGAGGAACGTGCAGCTGCCAACACCACCATTCAAGAGACATTATGCTCTCAAATCAGATTCTTTTTTTAAAAAAAATTCTTTTAATTAAGATCAATATTTGTAAAATGTTTTTTTTTTTTTTCTTTTCTATGTGGGAAACATAGAAATTGAGTTGATGAAGTCTTAGTTTCAGTTTGTGTGTTTCTTCGATTCTGTCAGCCACAGATCTCTGAGGGCAGGCCGCTAGACACACACAAAAGAAGTTTTTTTTTTCTTTTTCAGTAAAAAGTTTAAAACAGCAGGTATCCTGACCCAATTTGCTTCTCAACATTTTCTTAATTATATACAGCTTATCTTCTGTTAAGCTGCCCTCTTCAAACGAAACCTGATTGACATCAGATTTCACTGTTAAATATCCATGACAGCTGCTGTCAATACATTGTAAATCGTCATCCATCAGCAGTCTCTTGATTAATTAATAGCCAACCCTTAATAATAATATCATAGTTTTAGTACTCAATCACATATCCTTTAATTATGATTTAGGGGATTAAAGGCCGACATAGAGAACAGCCTGCTGGGCAGTGTTTTTCCTGTGTGTACCAGTAGACAGGTGTGCTTGTTACACTGTTAGCTAGGTTTATTATAACTTGGAGGGAGGGGGTGCGTTTAGAGTGATAGCCCCTCACCCCCTTCTCTCTCTCTCTCTCTCTCTCTCTCTCTCTCTCTCTCTCTCTCTCTCTCTCCACATGAGACCTTATCCCTTTCTCCCTGCTGCAGCTCATTTGTTAATGTGCCGCACCTGTTGCTGCAACACAACCGAGCAGAAACTACAAAGACAACCATCAATGCAAAATTCATCACGAGCAGCATTCTGAGTCTTTTGGATGTTCAGGTTTTTCCTTGCCCCACTCTCATCTATAGGTAGCAGCATATAAAGCCTTGTCATCCTATACCTGCGGGCTGGGGAGGCTTCCTTGCTCGGACAATAGCTCCTCCCAAGGGGGGCCTGGGAAACGATGCCGCCTGAGACTTTTGGGCTTTTTTTTGAAACACCGACCAAAAGCCACAGACTCGATAAACAAGGCAGGTCCCCCTGAAAGCAGAAACTGTGTCATACAGAGTGTAGCACCTTGCTATGTTGTTATGAATGCCAAACTCTAATATTACTCAATAGGAATGTGGGACTACAGAAGGTTAGGGCCTTTTGTGGCCCCTCTCAGTGCCTGTCTGTTTCATTTAGACACATGTATCTATTGAATCTCTTCCTACATGCCCTTTCTCTCCATGACATCCCACTGAAGAATTTGCCCTTCTAAGATTTATCAGCCCAGCAAAGGAAAAGCCATCATCCGCAATATACGATGGGCTGTAGGGATGCAGGGTTAAGGATTACTTTGATAGCATTCGAACATCACTTAAAGAAAATCATTATCAGTCCATCATTCAGAGAGGGAAATACAGAGAGTCACTTTCATCACAGCTGCAAGAAACTGGGAAGTCCAGCTGAGAGTTCCTCAGAAAAACTGTGTGATCAGGTAAAACAAGAGCCTTTCTAATAATATAGAGGTTTACAAGTTGCCGTATAACATATATGCCTTATAAAAACAATACTCAAAGGTGGTTAATTACTGTTCCAAGTAGTGGCAACTTTATAAAAGGACACAAATGTTCTGAACCTTAAACTGAACAAGTTCTATCAGAGTCTTCTGCTGACGTTTGAGAGGCTTTGAAACTGTACAATAAAATTACCGTAGGGTGGTGAAACAGCTCATAGTAGGTGACTGCAGTACAGGCACGTTCACTTGTAAATAGTGACCCCTGGAGGAAGATAGCTGTCGCTCTTCCAGAACCTGGTGGCCATGTTGTCATGTGTGAAGGAACATTTAATCTAAATGGTCTCATATGGTAGAGCAACTCAGCGTCCTCTGCAGGCAATGCACAGCCACTCAACACGAAACATATCTAATCCTTTCAGAGTTTATAGTAGTAACAAAAGGCCATGGACATAAAATGTTATTCTTCATGACTGAAATTATGTTTCAACCAACTGAAACATTTACTGAAATGATTTGGTTTTTGAAAGGCCAGCAGATAAGATGAGATAAGAGAGACTTTATTTAGTGCAGAGAGGAACAACACCCCTGCAAAACATAAATAACTAGAATGTCACTCAATAGAGTGTATTCCCTCACCGAGGCCCAACAGTCCCCATTTGTACTCCCTCACAGATACCAGCCTCCTCAGTACATCCTATCTCGCAATGGTAAAGAAGGTGGGATAAAATTCCGGAGCAGCACTAAAAGTTAATGGGGTCTGTTCACATCCTTCGTCAAAGTTTTGTGGAAATAAAGTCAGTTTTTTCTTTGTAATACTGTTGACGTCCTTGGTAGGACACCTATTTACAGGTTACAGGCATGTGTGACATGAATTCGGGTTGATTAACATTTAGTGCCTGATGCACTAGGTAGTTAGACTTATTTACTGCAATGCAATACAAATGCAAAGAATAAATAATTAAATAAGGAAAGAAAAAAAAATGGGATGAATTCTGTCCTAGTGATAAAAATAAAGTTTGGCTTCTTTGGCTGAAGACTGTCACTACACTGAATCTAAAATTGGCCCAACAAAAATATTTCTTGTACACATTTTAAGTGATAAGAAATAACTCTGAATTCTATTGTGTTTGTTTTTGTAATACATTCATGTTTGTTGTGAAATAGCTTGTTTTGACGCATGACATTAGATGCGAGTTTCCTCTCTTTTGCAGTCAGTGATTTAGCTTTCTGTTATACAATGAGCAGCAGTGTATGAGCATGCATACTTCAGTTTCAGGTTCATGTGTATGCCTACACAACACAACAGTATAATATAGGTCTAAAACTGTTATATTTCACTGAAAACTAACTATATCTGTATGGTTGTGAGTGTGCGCTCATGTGTGAAAGACAAAAACCCTCTGTAAGCCTATGTTATATGATATATGTCCTATGATATAACACAAAGTGGTAAGACACTAAATGTATGCCTTGTGGGACTCTACGGACAGCATGACACTACTGTCTTCTGTTACTGTATGTGTAACACACTATGCAATTGTGGGACAGTTGGACTGTGTGTCAGATACACATTTGAGAATTGTTATGACTTACATGTGTAGGGAGAATCTTTTTAATAATAATGCATTATGTTGGAAAAATAGCTTTTTTCTAAGGTTTTTCCATTTTCTAAGGTTGTTTTCTTTTAATTTAAAAACAGTGCTCGAGGCAACCACAAAGACAAAGGAGGTTGGGTCAATAGACGCAAAATTTCTCCATATTCATAATCAGTGATAATGCTTTTTGTTTAAATTCAAAAAGCATGGTCATGTGTTGCATTCATGAATTGTAAGAAGATTCAATGATGAATAAAAGAGTGAGCGAACGAATGTTTGTGTTGAATGTTGAGACACTCTGAATTCCAGCTGTCACATAGTGAAATCTAAAACCTCTTTCACGTAACATAATCCATTGCATACATGCAACCTAACACCACAATGACTTCAGTACAACATAAACAAAAGATAAAGCAGTAAATAACTTACAAATCTTGGTGAGCAGGAGAGAACATCTCAAAATCATTTCATTGAAAAGTGATAGTGGGAGATTGCAGAACCATGGACAGCAACAGCACAGACCTTGCTGGTCTACATGGCTCACAAACATCCTCCGCCTTTATTTCCAAAAACAGTCTAAGCCAGCCAGCTTAAGCTCGCTGGAGGTCCAGTTCCAACAGTCATCCTGGAGATCCTGTGGTCAACCAGTCCACCTGGCTCATCGTCCAGGGGTTCACCCTAAAGGTTGAGTGGACCTCTACTTCAGAGATTAAGGACCCTGGTGCTGGAACAATTCAGCAGCTGTCCTGGAGTGCTAGTTGATTTTCAGCGGTGCTGAGGTCCAGCGATCCATCGGTTTTCCCGAAGGTGTAATGGTATTATCAGTGATATCCCCTCGATGTGATACAGTTGCCATACAGCTACACTAGATTGATCAGTTGTCCTGCAGGTCCAGTAGGTCATCACCTGCCTTAATCCAATCACCAGAATTAATGTTGGCAAAATACATTTCTGCAAAACCACGTATAAGTTAAAACTTTGTTTCTTTTGTTCAATTCTTTATTATGTCTCTTGTCACAATGCTGTGCTTACGCTCTGGTTAGGTTTTGGAACAAAAGCCAATTAGGATTAAGATTAGGAAAAGATCATGTTTTGTCTTAAATACCAGTTGTTTTTTTTGTGTTTTTTTTGGAGTCTCGCTTACAAATGCTGAAATGCAGTCTGGAACTGCAGCCATTGGCTTGGTAGCCTTGTTGCCTATCTCCACCACCATCACCTAAACCTACCAACATGAATATCAGGTCATAAACATGTAATGTGAATATGATTTGGAAAGTCTTTATGAATGTAATATTTACAATATAAATGTTAACATAGTATGAAGCCTATGACACGTACAAATGTGAACATATCAGTGGTTTGCAGAAATATCCTGGCGGTCGATTGGTTTTACAAAACAGTCCTTATGCCGGTCCTTGTCAGCCATCACGGAGGTTTGATGGGCCACTGGCTATTATTTGGTCCATCCATTTTGAAACTCTTCTGGTCCACCAGACTGGATCATATTGACTTGTTGGTATGTCAGCCATTTTGGGGAGTTGGTAGTGATCAACCAGGGCCTCAACACCACAGGCTCGTCGCTGAGATCAGACTGCATTCAGGCAGCCATTCTCAGCACACAAAGAAACAATGTAGTTGTACATTGAGGATCAGCCGAATGTGAACGTGAGAAAATGTGTCATGCGTGGTCAATGAGGAGCAGAAGCGAGCCACCCTAGAGATCAAAGAATTGTGTCTTGAGGCTGACAGAGAGGGAAGACCTTCAGTAATACAACATCAAGATGAATAATGGGACTCTCTGCAGAGAGGGTAAATGTTAGTGCTCAACATAGATTTAGCAGGGATAATACCAGTAATGAGAAGCTTAAGTAAAAGGGAGGGTGAACTATTTAGTTTGGTTTATTTCAATGAACATCCAAAGCAATGCACCAGTGCATCTGAAAGACTGTCAAGCATGACACATCAAAGACACGCTGCCATGACACCAGATGATTATCATAATTTAAACAACAAATGCTCCAACAACAATCTATCATTTCAGAGAAGCATTTAAGGTTTTTTGTCTTTATTGTATAAGTTTGAGACCACTCATTTTGGTGTGGCCCTACAACAGTTCAAAGGTGGTTTTCGTTCTGGAAAGAGAAATAAAATCAAAAAGTAAGAATAAGCATCTGAAGGCTGTTTGAATGAAATTAACACAACATGAAATAATTACTTCTGAAAGAATAAAAGAAACAAGTCAACTCTTCAGGAGGTATTTCCAATAAACTATATCTATATATCTATATATATATCTATATATCTATATCTATCTATCTATCTATCTATCTATCTATCTATCTATCTATCTATATATATATATATATATATATATATATATATATATATATATATATATATATATATATATATATGTATATATATATATACACACACACATATATATATATATATAAAATCGGCCTCGGCCCATATATTTACATTTCATGTAAGGTTTATTTTTTATTTATTTTATATAGACGAATAGAAAGGCCTGCTACATGGTCTATTAACATATGTGACATTTGACAAACTTGACGAGTGTTTCAGTTGCAATATCAGAACTGTGTAAACTCTTGGCATTGACAATGACAGCCTACTTATCATGCTGCAAACTCTCTATTTAGTCTTACCATTGTTTTCTATAAGGGCCCGGGACATGATTTCCCTTCTGCCGTCTTAAGTTAGCGCTTTTTTTTCATTTGGTTGAATTGGACCTGTGTTTTTTCCTGTTATTGTTCATTTATAGAACTGTCTCCTGTCTCGACACCACGGTCTGTTAACTGGGCCGTTTCCTATTTTACATCCCCCCATACATAAATTATGATATTCTGCTGCTGATAATGAAAGCCGCACACAAAGAAGTTTTTTTTATTTTTTTAAAACTATAATAAAGTCTTTATTCATTTATTTTCTACAAACGCTTGACTTTTCTCTCAGATAAGGCAGCTATTCATTCCAATAAAGCGTCTATTGCGCCGGTCTGGAATGTGAAAATGTACTTTGTAGAAATCTTCTAACTGTGGAGCTGTGATGTAATGTGTCTGCAGGTATAAATATAGAGGCATGGTTGCACAGCGTCCATGCAGATCAATGTCGCCCCGTCGCTGAGGTTAGTGCGCCTGTCGGTCTGGGAATGAGCGCAACTTCCACTCGCTCTCTGCCGCGCCGCTGCTTCTTCTTCTTTTTCTTCTCGCTTCATCGGGAAGGCAAACGTCAGGAGGCTGCTTTCAGAGCCAGACCCGGGATGGGCTCTGTGGCGGCCCTGCAGACAGTCTTGGTACTGGTCCTTGTGACCGGGCTGGCGGGATGCGTCCCCGGTCTGAACGGGACGGCGGATCGCTTGGAAGCCCTCTACTCCCGGTCCCTGGCGCGGATCCCGGGGGGAAAGCGGGAGGAGATAAGCCGGGACAGCGACTACCTCCTGGGCATAAAAAGGTTGCGGCGCCTCTATTGCAACGTGGGGATCGGCTTTCATATTCAAGTGTTGCCGGACGGTAGAATAACCGGAGTACACAACGAAAACCGCCACAGTAAGTTGTGTCACTTATTTATCTTATTTTAGGCTGTATGCTGCCGATCATTTCTACACTTTTGACCTGTTCAGCCTGATGGAAGTGTAGGTCTGACTCACAGTTTCTGGTGTCAAACGTAAATAACAAGTGAATGTTGAAGTTGGTAAGTTCTGTCTCAACAGACTCACCCTCAGAGAACCAGAATGACTAAAACACTACATAGTTATTTGAGCATGTTTAATCCCAACCTTTACTTTTCACTCCAGTACTATATGCTTCTGGATGAGATGCTGCTTCTGCTGTCAGTCAGTGAACACTTAAGGCTACAGATAAAGCTATTGAGCCAGGCGTTAGTGCCAACATCTGGAGTCCTTCCATAGTGCCGCTGAGCATGCATGTGCTGGTGCTTTCCGCCTTGTGTGTAACCAGAGCTCGCTGTGATCCAGGCCAGTGACGAGCCAGCAACTAAAGTTAGGACACGGCGCCTAGACCCATCTGTTAAAACAGATTAACCCCAGCAGTCTGACCCAAAGGAAGTCCTATACCGACTCACATGCAGACATAAGGAGAACATTTCAAACATTTCTGTACCCAACATGTCAGAGCTAATCCCTGTCCTCCCCTGTGCAGGACAGGAGCCTCATACAGTGGAGCTGACAGGCTGCCTGTTGTTTTTTCCTTGTACTATTTAAAGACAAGGCATACAAACCCAGGGACATACATAACAGATAATCTCTTTGAGGAATTCAAGCTACTGTAAAGCATTTTAAAATGATAGCAGTAACAAAGGACACACACATACACACACACACACACACACATACATAGTCTGCTGGAACACATCAGCTTGCCAAGTGAGAGAGTGCACCAGCAGGGGTTCAGTGACTCTTCAAATATCTCTGCATTTAGTGGCTTTAATCGACTCTCACAGTGGCTGAGGAGTGAGAGCTATTTGGTCAGTTGTTACAACAAACCTCAGAAGAAATATTGTTCAGATAGTCTGAGATAATAGGTTGTTTGAGCCCAGATTTGGAGTAAAGTTGGGGTTAAAATAGCTTGGTTAAACTTAAACTGCCAAAAGACAAGTTTTTTGCTTCAGTGTATAATTATTTAGTAAATGTTAATTGCACAGTGGCTATAGAATAATGACATCAGATGGTTCCCTATAATCCTCGCTTCACTGTGCATTTGAAGAATGATTGATTTAGCCAGGCTGACAGTCTGGCATCATGTCTGTCTGCATCATGTCCATTATAAACTAAATGAATGAATACATGTTTTCTGTTGTTCGTGGTTACTTACTACTATGAGAATTTAAACAATACAGTTTACATATTTGTGCCAACAATTATACTACTTGGAAATTCATTTAAGAATTCTCCCAGTTTGAATGCAGTCTACAAATTTTCATACATATATTTGTTCAAGGTATGAACCTAGAATGAGGCGTACAGGGTCACACCTGGCAAACCCAATAACAACAAGGACAACTACAGTCAATCTGCTTGTTACTGTGCATCAAATAGTTGACAAACTGTATCACCTGTAAACTGTTTGATGTAAGTGCTCATCAGCATTTACAGATCAAATCTTAGATAGAAATGGAAACTGTTGAGCGTTCTGATGAGCTGATGAGTGTGTGTGGTTTGTTTTCTCTGAAGGTCTTCTGCAGATCTCTCCAGTAGAGAGAGGAGTGGTGACTCTGCTGGGCGTTCGCAGTGGACTCTTTGTGGCCATGAGCCGGCGAGGAAAGCTGTACGGATCTGTGAGTGGAGAATACTGTGACTGTCTGCCACTGTCTCATGCATCATTCAAATCCTTCTCCACAATGCCAGAAATCAATCTCTGGGAAATACTGACTTTGTTGATTTTATATTCATTTATCCTGAGTGATATGAAGATACTGAGTCTAGAATACTGGAATCAGTGATATCAAATAATCACCATACATGAAACTCACAAATTCCCAGAAAAATATATAAGACATGACCAAGGTGTGCTACAGCCCTTGTAATGGGTTAATTCTAGTAATGCAATGACTCACACTTTAAGACTCAAATAAAAAAATCTAGTTTAGAGTCAACAGCAAAGATGACTCTTTTACACCGGACAAAACTTTGAGGAACAGGTTGTACCAGTGTGTGTACCACCTGTTTCCAAGTGTGACTGTGTGATAAAACTATAAAACTATAATCAATTAGTGGCACCACAGAAAAGTTGTGACTTAATAATTACACCAGGTGACTACAGAGGGCAAGTGCTACTGAGACAACTGTATCAAGAGACAAAACTTAGCTTGCTGATATATGACCTGTTGGGATTGAAGAGTAAAATAAGTAATATGGAATTTGGTGGACATGTTTGACCTGACAAAATGTGTTTAGTAATGAAGCAAATGCGAAAAACTTTGAAAATCCAATAATCATACCATATATAAAAAATCATTACACTAATAGACTAAATTATTAAAGATGCAATTTCTCAGATATGGCTTGAAGGAGTGGGCGATTAAATCCCAAAATATCGATACTACCGGACCTTCATACTCCTTTTAAAGATCAAATCAATTGGATTGATACAAAAGGATCCAGTTCAGTTTCTCTTATCTACATTGGTCCTACAAAGTCATGAATGAGTAGAGCTGTCGAAAAGTGTTCCTTTGTCATGAAAACATGTAAGCCTGCTCTTTGCTTCTCCATGTGCACAACTTGCACACTGTGCATATGCAGCTAGTTTGTAGTTTAATCTGACATGCAGCAATGGTTGAACGAAAGAGGTGCACTGTTTAGAGCTATTTCACAGCTGCAATCAAAAAGTTTCGAACTGTGATGTGTGCAGGAAGGCTGCGCACCACTGTGGCAACACCCCAAACTTGTTTAAACACACACACACACACAAAACCAAGAGAAAGAGAACCACGGCAGAGAAGACAGAAGGAGGAGGGAAATGCCTCAGCACCCCGACCCCTGACACAGAGTTCACTGGCAGGGTCTTTTCAGAGATGCAAGGCAAAATCCAGGTACTGTATATACAGGGAAATGAATACTTTAGTCAAACTGATTAAATATAGATTACTATATTCAGACATTCATATAATATATTCAGCCCACTGAAATTTAATGACTAATATTTAAATTAATAACAAATTAATTTGATTAAAATGAAAAATAAGAATAATATATATATATACCCCTATATGTATAAGGGTCAATGTAAACTATGTTAACTATTATGATAACCTTTTTACGTAACTGTGAAAGGTATAATTGAGCTTAGACTTGTTAAGTCTCTTCCATAACCCCTAAAGAGGATCTGGAGATGGTACTGTAAGGCAATATGCCTTTGAAAAACGGTCCTGTGTTTTGATAATAATCCGTATCATACGGTATCAGAGATATTGGTCTTGTATCACTTAGTAAGGGATTGACACCACATTCTTTGTATCCCCCACACCTAAAAGCCAGAATTTTAGTTTAAAACACAAAAAATAAAAATAAAAAATAATTATCAACAGAATGTGAGGAAACTAAAGTGTTGATGTTCTGTCAAAGGTGTGTATGAACTGTGTTGTGCCTCGGTGTTCAGTCCCAGTGTGGTTTCTAGCTGCGTTCACTCTCAGCTGAGCTGGGCCTCGTCACCTTTGGTGACTCCCCGTGTGATCTGAGGTCCTGGTTCAGACACACTTACTTAGCTAATTAGCTAACGGTAGCTAGCTACAGCATCAGTTGTCATTCATTCTGGTGATATGCTTCCCCTTATGTTTTTAGAATTTAAGTTTATCGTATGGTTGGTTAAACCTTGTTACCCTAACCTTAACCTGCTGACCCGAGCTTTGGCTCTGCTTCCTGCTAATTAGTTACCAATTAATAAATAGTTACTCCAGAGTACGTGAACTTGACTGAGAGACCAGGTAATCATTGTCTTGTCTGGTTGAGGATACTGCTGGAGGTTCATTTTGTGCATGTGCACATTAATGTGTGTACTCAATGGACATGCTCCAAAGTAGGGTCAACCCGCACCTGCCCTGCCTCCGAGTGGGCTGTGGTGATGTCTTGCAACTGCGGCCAACCTGTAACATCACCCATCTCTCCCTCAAACAAGTGTGTGTTTCAAATTGATACTTTCATTTCTGTGCAGGAACCCTGAGAGCAAGATGTAGTCAGTATGTTCAACTCTCAGCACTTTTGTAGCTTCTAACTGAATCTCTTAAGTTCCCTTCATCCCGTTTGTACATTCAAACATCTGCTGTGTTTCATTGTTTCATCATGTTCACTTTCCTGTAATACTGCTTCATAATAAAAGCTTTTAAATGACTAAATAACAGGGGGCTTTTATTGTGAGGAAGTTACAGAAATGAAAGGTGTTGGACCTGAATTAGTGGAGCCACTTTGTTAGCGGTGATGGAAACGCAAATTGTTGTGATGGAAATGCAAATCCCAGTTGCGCTGGGCTGCTGCACCAAGTCAAACCAAGGAGAGCCAGGCTGGCAGATGGAAAAACGCCATATGTGTGTGTTTGTGTGTGTGAGAGAGGGCGTATGATCATATAGGAGGGAGGGTGGGGGGGGGCTTGATTGACTGGGAATCAAGGATGTTTTGGTGAAGCAATTGCACAAAACATTAGAGATCTACAGTGCTATATCAGAGCATTATGAGACTATGGCGCGCCAAATTACACTTCTGTCAGCTGCTGGAGTCTAATTGATTTATGGGAAACAGAATTTACAATTTTACAAATATTTGGGAATCCCACGTGGACAGACAGCACTTACTGGTTCTGTAAAGAATACAACACCAGATAAACATAAAGCAATAGCCAAAAATTAGTAAATGACTAAGTTAAATTAGAAAGAGCCAGGTCACAAGCTATTACTCAACTGACAGAGAGAAAATAGCACAATCAAAGCGTGTTATCCTGAATCCTGTCTCACTCACGACATTAATCATTTCACAATCTCAGTTTTGTTTAAATCTCTGACTAAAGCAGCTCCTGTACAATAGCCCTGAAATAAAGCAATTGTTTGATAGTAATCACTATGAACAATGCAAACTCCTCCTCCCCACTCCCCCAATAAAAAAGAAAAAATGTCCTGGCATCTTTGTTTTGTCTCTGCCTGCAAACAATCAGCATTTTCAAATAGTCCTTATATCTGCTTTTTTTCTCTTTCAGCTACACTACAACAACGAGTGCAAGTTCAGAGAAAAGCTTCTCGCCAACAACTACAACGCCTATGAGTCGGTGGTCTACCCAAGGATGTACATTGGCCTGAGTAAGAATGGCAAAACAAAAAGAGGAAACCGAGTGTCACCCGCCATGACGGTGACACATTTCTTGCCAAGAATCTAGTGGCCTCAAAAATAGACCGCACCTCAATATGGAGACGGGGGTGGGGGGGGGGGGGGCACTCCAGACTATGATGCACTTTTACTCCTTTTTATGCTTTATGCAAGTGTATCATATTTGATATCGTCTTGTGTGTGTGTGTGTGTGTGTGTGTGTGTACGTGTGTGTGTATATATATAATCATATATATATATATAAATTCATGTTTCACAGCTTATATTTTTAGGCAGGCTTGTCTTTTTACTGTGGGTCAGTAAGATCCAAGATGCTAAACACATTATTTATGTTTTCATTTTCTAATTTATCAGATGTTTGCTGCTACGGAATGAAATCCTGTCTTCAGATGTTAGTTTTCTTTGCACTGATGAGGAAATATGCAGCAGTGCACAGGAGACATTTATGACAGTTCTTTTTTTTAAATATATATTTTCACTACAACAGGACTTTTAAAAGTCTTAGCCTAACAGAGAGATGACGCGCTAGAGATGTAGGGTGATTGTTTTGGTGTCAGAAGTGGCACTTTTTGCCCAACGCTTCAACTCTTTTGTGTGGCACTGGAGTCTAATTGAAATAGTATCATCTTACTGTCGGGGAGCGAGGGGCAGGGAGGAGAGTAGGCAGGGGGAGTAGAAAACCCCCACAACCTCCACCGCTCTGTTTATAGCTTTATACCAAGGGGGGATGAACTCTGAACTTTCCTGCCGTCAATCTCAGACCTATAAGACTGCAGATAGAGAGAGGCATCCTCTTTGACATTATATAAGTGGAGAATTTGGGAATGTAAAGGCAAGGTCAAAGAGCTGAAATACAATGGAGGAACCATAGCCTTGACTGTGGAATAGGACGTTTCTTAATGTCAGGTTATTTCTGATTGTCCAGTAGCTGTTGGACGGGAACATGTACGTCTTTCTGCTGGGGATGGCAGAGATTGTTGGGCAACATTGTTCTGGAATGGGGAAGTTTGTGCAGATTGAACAGTTATTTGCCATATTGCCTGTTTTGTGCCAAAATTGATCTCCCCTGGAAAATGTCATCACATAGTCATCTTTGCCTTGACCTAAATGAACTCTAGCTAACTTCTGATAGAAGAAATATCACAGTCTTACTCTTACAAATGAAAGGTTGAATTCCTAACACCAAAACACACAATAACAGTCCTATAAAATCTTACTGCTGTAATTTTCATTTGTAGCTACAATGTCTGCTGTTCAGCAAAAGTTACATTGTCTTGCTCTAGAATTACTTTAAATGTTTTTGGATTTAAAAATTCAGTGATAGATGAAGAGGTCATCACTCTCAGGTGTCATGTCACTTGTTTAATCAGTATAAAAGGGCTTGTCCTGATCCTTCCAATGAGTATACTTCATTTTCATTTATATATTTCAATTGTTGTGAGGACTTGAGAAAAAGTGTTAGTGAGCTTAAAGAAAAAGTTAATCCAAAAAATAAAGTTCAGTCATTATCTGCTCACTTGTTTTGAAATGTAACAACCCCAACACCCAAAAAAACAACAAAAAAACATTAAATGGTTCCATACAACTAGTCTACGGAAGCCACGTGATCCCAGATTGATTTGAAAAGACGTTATTTACACCCTTTCTTTAAGCAGAAAACTTTACTGTAACTGCTCAGCTAAAAGTGTTCGCGTTCAGCCCATCTAAAGTGGGTGCACAAGCTTGATATTGTAGGCTAGCTAGTGCCAAGCCAAGCTAACCAGCTGTTGGCTGTAGCTTCATACAGTATTTACAATACAGACATGAGAGTGGTATCAATCTGAACATCTAACTCTCAAGCATGAAAGCAATTAAGCATATTTCTACATATACTGAACTATTCCTAAAATGTTTTTTTATAGTCAGGCACAATCCTCCTTCAGGTTTTCAAAGGAATTTCCCAACCTATACATCAGTGTCATTTACTAAGTGAATTTCCCCTCCTGTTATTTCCTCGTGCAGTGATGAATAACAACACACTCAAGATAAAATAAGCTCACAAATACATTTTGGTGAGGATACAAACCTTGTTGCAGTTCCGGTACAACCGATTTCCAATTCCTTCTGTACCCTCTCTCTTACTAAAACCAACACGCCTTTCCAAGCTTTAGCTAACCTCCTACAGAAGAAGCTGTTCCATGCACTAGTTCAGTTTAGTGTACATATCTCCCAAGATGCCTTCTTTCTTGTATTATTCTCTTCGGTGTCTCACTGTGAGTCTCTGCAGCTGACTGCAGCCTAGCTCTGGGGCCATGTTGTCCTAGTTGCGCCTTGTCACGTTCCAACTATCTTTACCCTACGATGTACTTTTAGAAAGGATAATCATGGGAGAAATATTTACGGACAGCTGTTTGACTGTACTATAGGCTGGGGCCAGTAACCCTATATTTTTCTTTATATATTTTGTAAATATAACCTCGAAGTAACTGAAGGTGCTGGTATTCCGTTTCGGGGGAGGACAGTTTTAAACCAACATAGCTGGGTGGAAGTTGATGTCTGAAAGCGCGAGGTGCATTTGTTTGGCTGGCTTTGGTGCAAGTGATGAATAAATCTACTGATCATCAACAACCCTGGTCAAAAAAGGGACTGGTGAGAGATAGGTGACCACATTTTAACAGTTTTTTTCTATGCTATACTCTACTTTGCTTTTCTTATTCAGTCTTTTATCTGAGAGGTTTGAAATCTCAGTTTCTACATTCCACATATGATAGCACATATGGATTTAACCAGCCAAACCCCTGTTTAGGATAGTACTGTTTTTTTCTGTTGAGCAAGAGTGCCTTCAGTAGAAATGATTAGCATTATTGTAGAGGCCAGCCTGTCTGTATGCACACGCTAGGTATTAAGTCACACATAGCTCGAGGAAATAGAATGCAAACTGTCACTGTAGTGGCTTTAGGCTGTGATTCTTTCAAACCAGTATGGATGTCAAGTCTGATCCAAGCTATGCAGGCTCACAACTGGGAGATACATGTCATTGTATACATTTCAGAATTAGTGCAAAAGCCACCCTCTGCTGGTCCAGGAACATCTCATGTTACAGTGTGGCTGTTTAAATCTCCGTTCCAAGCTGGTCAGCAGTGATGCATGCAGGTATACTGGTGTGTCTGGTGCTCACAGCTGTGCTCAGTGTTCTCCAGTATCACTGCTTTGCATGGCGGGCATCATGTTTACAGCAGAATACCTTTCTGCCCTCAGTCACTGACCCAGGGTCATCCCTCTACTCCAGCTGCTCATTTGGTTATTCAGACAAACCAGCATAGGTCTTAAAGTCAGCTGTGACTGGTGTAGCACACCCTCTGCTCAAAACATCCAACACCAGGGTGCTGTTTGACAGTCTCTGCTGACCATGTGGAGAAATGCCGCTGTATACTGATCACAGATACACTTGATTTTTGATTTTATTATACCGCCCAACAGCATCCCAAACATCTGGACATCTGGATTCAGGGAAAAGGTTTTCCACTGTGAACTGATGATGATACTGTACTATCTATGATTCTGAGTCCTGTGGTCTTATGACAATTTTCTATCAACTACTTTTATCAGTTGTCCTGTAGTTTTATACAGGGCCTAATAAAATATTACACTGTATGTGCTGTGCACATGGATAAAGTCTAACTTAAGGGAAGTTGACAATAAAATCATTATGTAAATGTAAGGTGTGTTAGTATCTGTGTTTTTGTCATACAATTGTCTTTTATCTAGGGTTATAACAGCACATGTATTTATCATGGTGATAACACATATGCAGTCATACTTGGAATACATTTGTCAGCGGGCAAGACTGTAACCCTTGTGATCCACACTCCAAGTCAGTTAGTGGCAGTAATATGCCTAAAAAGTTGCAACTGCCATTTAACAACAAAAGAAGACAAGGACACAGTAAAACGAGGCGAAGAAGTTCATGAGAAGTCGGTCAGTGCTGAATGGAATGTATCCTCAAACGGACTTTCTGCAGACTTCCAGAGAGTCAGATTGTGTTGCAGATTACAACAAACTTCACTGATTTAATTACCCACAATTCATTGCAAAAGGAACATGGTTTAGAGGAGCTTATTATAAATGTGCACTTTATCAAACATTCCTTGAGTCATGTAGGACAGAAATAATATTCAGCTACATACAGCTACTTTTGCAAGCTTTATTTTGAATTACAATTAATTGTTCCCCCTAATAATAAATTAATGTGTGTGAATAGGCCTGTTCTTGACTGTACAACAAGAGCGGTTATTGATATTGTTAAGTGGACTGGGCTGTTATCCAGCTGGACGAATAATTAGCAGGTTGTTTGAAGAAAATTATTAGCAACATATTAATACTAATAATTTTGAGTTATTATTAAACCTTACAATATGTAGGCCTATATATAACAACACATTACTTGAGGATATTGTTTTGGGGGAATTGTGAAAAACATAAAGCAACATAATATACAAGTGATCAAGAGAGTTTAACTAGGGGCTTTTCTATATCCTGCAAAGCAAAAGCAATTACACAGGATTACACAGCACACATACATTCTCAACATCCTACAGCATGCAGTGTTGGTGGTTACTAGTTACAAAAGCAACGTGTTACAGTAATATGTTTCTTTTAGCAGTAACAGAGTAATATAACGCGTTACTAATAATAATTTCAGTAATATATCACTACAGTTATGTCATGTAATGCGTTACAATCCACATAACTGGCCAAAGTGAAGGGTTTGTGGTTGTTTTTTTAAGAACCCATCTCTACCAACATGACATATTAATATAGGCTATGTGTGTGTTTAATATAGCCAAGCCTATAAGTTCTTTGTTCAGTCTCTGTGTGACTGACCTTTACATGATTGAATCACACCATGCATTCCTTGTTCTGTGGACTAAATAAAAAGGAGATGTTTGTCTTGTCATGTCATTATAGGTTACATTATTGAAGGTATAGGTCTATTGTGTTTCATATGACTAAGCCTACCATAAAAAATATTTATTCCCATGTCATAATATATCAGACTGTGATCCTTTGTCTGCCAGCTCATCTGTGTGTCCAGATGCAGTGCATCCACAAATACAGCAAACAGACAGCTAGCTCATTGGCACCTTTAATCAGTTTAAATAGTTTTTTCAAGGACAAGACAAACTCAAGTTTCTGCAAAGTTTATGGGCTGAAAGTCAACACCTTTTCTTTCTTTCTTTCTTTCTTTTTTTCTTTCTTTCTTTCTTTCTTTCTTTCTTTCTTTCTTTCTTTCTTTCTTTCTTTCTTTCTTTCACAAGCTTGTGAAAATGTCAGTTTCTCTAAATGTCAGTCTTGGAATGCATTAACCCATGTTGATGAAGGTTCTCAATCATCCAGGTCATGGTAGATACAGCACTTAGTATAAACCCATGGCTTCCTGTCAACATTACATAGTTACACTATGAGTCAGTATTAAATGTGGTAAGCATCTGACCTCTGAACAGGAAGAGCTTTGCCAAGCTCTCAACAGATGCTGATCATTTATTTGAAAAGGTATATACAGGGCCTGCCACTAGGGCTGGGTAAAAAAAAATCTATTCACATTAGAATGAAGATTCTTATCTCCTACGATTCAGAATCTCACAATTGCCAAAAATTGATTATCTAATTGTTAATTAGTATCGTGATGTTGACGGAACAAAAAAGGCCAAACGCAACTGCGAGAGTAGTGCAGCACCTGGACAATTTACAGTGCACACACACCAGATTGTTCTTAAAATGTATCTTCAAACAAGGCATCGGTTGCAAGCATTTGTTTCATTTAAAGACTGGATAGTTACCTTTGCAAGACGGACATTAAACAACACAAAGATGCAGTGGCTCCAGAAAAACAACTTTCATCATCATTTCAAACAACAGCTCCAGAAAAGAAAGGACATCCACGACAGAGAAAAGAAGCAACGTAAAAAGAAGCCAAACAGGAGTACAAACTGTTGGGACTTTCTAACACTGGAGACAGCTGTGGGCGAGTAAAGAGCTGAACTCACAATGTTTCTTTGGGGTAGGTAACATCCAACACTGTGTGTTTACTGAAACATATCTTTAGTTAACTGATGACAACACAAACTGTAACAGTCAGCGTGATGTGACTGTTTTCCAGGTACTGTGGCATTGCTAAAGCTGAGCTAAATAATATACACGCCTCTTATTACTTAATACCAGCTGTATTTGTGCTCTGCTGACAGTTATTGGTTGCCTTTATTTATAACAGAGGACTGTAAATTGATTTCTGATTTTTTTACGCACCAGACACCAAGGCAAATTCCTTTCTCTAAAAAGAAGTGGCATTTTACAACACACTGAAAGTTTATCTAAAAAATATACATTTCAATAGCATGAAGTTATCACATATCTCAAGTTACATTTGAGTGTAATTTGAGTGCACTCACTCACTTAGGTTACGAGGCTGAAGCTAATTATACTAAATTGCAAACACTTAAAGTAGTAATTTAGTGTAGTTGTAACTTATGTTCATAACATTTGTAATACACTGTCAGTATGCTTTCTTGAAGTTTACTTTAATTTCATTTCATTATAGGTGTATAATGCATTAACTAGCATTAGCAACGTTAGCTTCAACAAACTGGCAACCACTCTAGGCGGCAGATGATTCAAACAACAGCGGTGTTGTGACGTGAATTTGGAACATCTGGTGGCTGAATGTTATCAATAACAACTTTTCAAGTTTTCAGTTAATTGTGTGTTAAAGTGTTTTTAAGTAAATCTATAACCTGTTTGTTGAATACCCCCCAACAATTAGGATGAATACATAGCAAGTGGAGTCTGTGTGTGTGTGTGTGTGTGTGTGTGAGAGAGTGAGAGAGAGAGAGAGAGAGAGAGATTAGTGTATTTCATGTGGATCTGGGCTTGAGAAAAAGTGATAAAATGATAAAAAAAAAAAAAAAAATGCCATCATTTTCTATGCTGACTGACAGTGTTATGAATCCATAGTAGAACAAACAAGATGGCTTCAGTTGAGAGGCAAATCAGGTGCATACTTCGATGATTTAAATGTCCTCACCGGCTGACAGAACACCTGCAGCTACACAGCTGTCAGTAACCCACAAGTCCATTCTAAGTGTATTTAATTAAACTTACAACTTTTTTTTTTTTTAATATAACAACTATCTTTGAAAATGTAAAAAAATTTCCCACTGCTTCAAGGGTAGTATGTGTAAATTATTAATTATTTGTAATGTGTTTGGTATAATTATCATTCCATTTGCACTCAATTTGGTATCAAACTGTTCTGAATGTTTTTTTTAAAGTTTTGAAAACTTTAAAAAAAGATTTAAGAAAACATGTTGTTGTTGTTTGTTTTTTTTGCAGAATCCATATTTTTGAAATTGTGGTCATTGAATGCACTTTGTGTGAAGCAATAAAAATGTATTCACCATTTGGTCCACTTAGAATTCTGTTTTGCTGCCAGCGATTGAAAAAAACCTTTGCATTTGAATGTAGTTACAGTAACACACAAACTTAAATCAGTTCAAATTAAATTATAACTCATCAGACTGTATTAGACACTTTATTTGATGATAATGCTCCTAGCCCTATGAGAAAACACCATTGTGTGTGTGTGTGTGTGTGTGTGTGTGTGTGTGTGTGATGTTGAGCTTAGTAAAGGCACTTCTAAAGACTCCCTACACCCCCCTCCCCTCTCCACTAAGTTGTATTTCCTGTGTACTTGCTTGTAGTGCATGTGTGTGACTTCAGGAAATGATGTGGACCCCTGTTGTGTTAATTGGTCATATAGTCCAAGCTTATTAGCGAGACTCTACAGCTGCAGCTGACTAACATCCCACTGACTCCATCATTCAAGCTAATAACATGGTGTGGAATGGGTCAGGTATACAACTTCAATACCTCTTTGGTACTTAACAAAATGCGTCAGGAGCACTGTAAACAGCTCAGTTGTCTCGCTTGCTTATTCTTTAATCAGACAACTCCTGATTTAAATCAACATTTTGCCAAATTTACACTTTGACTCGTCATGTAAATGAGCTTATAGATACTCTGGAACAGCTAAGAAACTGTGCACTGTGCCTGTCAAATAAATAAAGTCACCTAGGGTATTAAAAAAGTACTGTTATACTATCAGTTTTTAAACTCAAATGTAATTTGTGTGGTGTGTTAAAGTTTTGACTGTTTAGCTGACCAAGAGAAAAGCAGCAGATCCACACCACTCTTGAATCCCTGACCCAGGGGCGCTGCTATGGATTTTGGACCCCATGAAAAGAATTTTTTTAACAAAAATTTTAAGTGCTATTTTACATAAAACTATACATTTTGATGGTCTCTCTGGGCCCCTCTTAATCATGGGCCCCTAGAATCCTTCTCCTTTTTCCCCCCTTTTCGGCGCCCCAGTCCTGACCAAATATAGTATGTCCATTTACAGTAAAAAATACCAACTCAGAGAACCGAGAAGAGAAGTACTGAGACTCACAAACAAAATATGAAAGACAAAAAAATCAACACTGTAAAAACACTGTTTTAACTTTAAAAAGGCTGAGCTGAGCTGCCATAAAAATTTAAGTTGGCTGAATTTGAGAAGACAAGTTGAGGTACGTGTATTTTTTAAAAACAAATCAACTTTGCTGAGTCGTGTAAACTTAATTTTAATTTAATTGTACTTAGTTAACTAACTAATTCTTTAGTTACATTTCTGAACAATACAGTTCCTATATAATTCTCTATCGGATTTATGATTTTTTTTTTCAGCTGGAATTACAAAACTCAAACTACAGTACCTAATCTACAGTTCAATCTACCTAAAATAACAAGTTAACATAACTTTGTCATGTTAACCATCTCACTGTTAATGTTTATAAGCCACAAACAGTGGGGGAACACCAGGTCAGTCGTCCCAAAGAGCCAGCAAACTCTTGTGGTAATCTGCTCGGGGGCCTTTGGAGATGATTTTGTACTGGGTCTGAGCAAGACTTGTCAGTGGCCTTGACTGTAGCTGCTCCATTTCAGTTGCTTTGTTTTAGTATTGGTACAAAGATAATCCATTCTCAATTCAAATTTTACAAGTGTGAGGTATTGAAGACTAAATTCAACACTAACCTTTATCATGGTCAGTAGTGTTTTCAGTAATGTACACCAAACTGTCATGACTTATCTGATAAAGACACACAGCAAGTTTCCATCACATATGTTTTTTTCAAAATATGACAAAAAGTGGGACCTCAGGAGAGTTATAACTCTCAAACGATGCATGCTGGGAAGTATGCTAATATACTGATTATGTTTCTTTAATAAGTTTATTGACCTTTGATCATTAAACTCATTATTTCAAGTCAAAAAGACTTCAAGTTAGTAGAACTTGTGTTTATAAGTTCTAAGGTGTTCTGAAAATAAAAACATAGAAATCTAAGTCTAATTGATAAATAAAACTTCTGTATTTATGTTAGATTCAGCTAAATTCCTGTACAAACTTTTTGGAGTGAAGACAGAAAACACAGCCATGCTGAAGCTGACACTTTTGTTTGCATCGTACACTGTGTCTCTGTCATGTTATGAAAATGGTAGCATTGAATGGTTAGTGATACCACATTTCTTTGCATTTTTATTGACAGACAAAATCAACCCCATGAAGACTGGCATTTTGGATGAGAGTTAAAACAGCTCAGCTTGTTTTCTTCCTTCTGTCTTGTGAAAGTGATTTAAGTTGAAGCATTTGAGTTTAGTAATAACTGGTGTAACAGCCAAAATCAATCTGCAGTTAGATGTTTATTATAATTTATTCACATGTTGAGCATTTGTTTCTACTTTGACTATCACAGTTATATTTTATTTATGTGTTATTGTAAGTTGCTATAAGCAATACATGCATGTGCTTATAGGAAGGACAGCCACCTGATTGGATGGACACTGTTTTTATTTTGCATCAAGGCTCACTTGATGCAAAATTGTTTACTATTACCATTTCTGCTGTAGGTGTACTGTCCAAATAACTGCTGTAGAAAAAAAAACATTTGGACATATTTACACAGCTGCATATGTAATGCTTTGACTTTAACGCTTCATAAAACAACACAACTTACAGTTTGTTCATGGTTTATCTTTCTTAAGTTAGAACTGTGGATTAATTAACCAAAAAAATAGTCCTCTCCCTCTTGGCTAAGATACAGACTTATTTAGCATGGTAATTAATAAACTGACATGCTCTCTGAAATGCTAAAGCTTGCACTATTGCAGAAAAAAGTTAGTTGGGATTCACAGATGTCAGAATGAACGTAGTAAACTTCTAAGTGCTGTATTGTAGGTGTTACGTGTGCTCTGGTGTGTGTTCTGCTGTGTCGCCCTCTATCTGTTTTTCCCAGAGCACCCTCCTCCCTCTCTACCTGAGCACACCTGAGGGTAATCGGTGCTCAGGTGGAGTGGGGGAGGTGATAGAATGGCAGAGTGCAGGAGAGGAGGGAGATCACACACACAGCAGCAGCACACCTGTGAGGAGGGTTTCTCCTCTCCTTATGTCGCTGTCCCAGAAAGGTTTGGGTTAAAACCTCCATGCACTTTGGGTGCTGGGGTTTTTGTTTGCTTAGTTTGTTGTTTTCCTTTTTGGGCTGGAGATCACCGGTAGCTCAGTTATTTTGCCTCTTTTGTTTTAGATTTAGTTTTCATTCAGGCAGTTTAGGGGGAGGTGTGGGAAGGACGGCTCACTGCACGGCTGGTCCCACACCTTCTCATCTTTTGTTCCTTTTGGCCGTTTGTTCTTGATTTTTCTTTTGAGAACTGCTCAGTAAAGCTTGTTTAATTGTTCACCTTGAGTGTGGCGTCCTTAATATGTTGCTCCCTCCAACCCTTTTGAGCTCTGCGTTTAAATTATCAATGGAGGCCGTAACAATAGGCCACTGGACCTCTGCGCATGTCTCCGTGGAATGATGTTGGTAGCCTACAGCTGCGAACTGTGCTGTGTGTAAGGGATAGCCTTAGCAGGCGGGAAGCCGGCTCGCTGTGTGTAGCGACACACAAGCGGCGAGTCTGAAAGGCACAGGCGAAAGCAAAGACGCCATATTGGGGGACAAAAATATCGTCT
Organism: Lagodon rhomboides; assembly: GCA_039737535.1. NCBI lineage: Eukaryota > Metazoa > Chordata > Actinopteri > Spariformes > Sparidae > Lagodon > Lagodon rhomboides. The sequence continues at coordinate 10,603,771 of CM077784.1, forward strand.
CTGATACGGGACTGCTGTGTGTTAGCAGCTAATGTTACTACACTGACACAAAAAAAACGTTAGCCTGTGGCTACAGCCAGCTGCTAACGTCACCTCCCGGATAACAGGTTGGGCTTTCGGTCCCATATATAAAGGGACATATTTCTAACTATCCGGTTTCAGACTAAAGGACTGTGGAAAATGTCTGTAAGTGTTATGCAGTGGTGGACTAAGCTACATGTTAGCAGCTAACGCTACTTTGCACGTTAGGTCACTCCGAGTCCTCGGTGATCTCATATGAATTTCAAATCAAGCTCTAAACATGACCTGTAATGTTTTCTTACCTGGTCACTAGGAAATGAGCCATGTCAGCATCTGTTTTCAGTCCCAGTTCAAGTTGAAGCTGCCTCCATGAGTCAAAGGCGTATCCGATGTTTATTCTGGTGCCGGCTCAGCTTTGGTCGTAATTTCATTTCGACTCACGACTTGCCGCTGATAAAACCTTCGTTTTCTTCTTAGTATGACTTTTTAGTGGACTTTGTGTGGTGGTGGGTCGTTTTCTGGCCGTAGCAGAATCCATTACTACCTAAACACTAGTTTGGGTCCACCACGCTTGTCTTCTTCCTGTATCCAAGCCGTCGAGGACGCGCATTCAGCGTCATCTGACGTCATGTCCGCAGGACTGCGCGGGAAATTCAGGCCCGAATTGCAGTACATTATGCAGCACACAGCCTGTTCGAGGCAACGGAGAGATACGTGGGTGGGCTCATTCTTTTTGGTTTTGAACGCTTCATCACCCATTAGCATTAAAAAGCTTAAAATGCATGTTTATTTTTTCAGAAATCCTGCCTCAAGTCCCTTTAAGGCAGTCTTCATAAAGCATTTACTTCATTTACCGTTCCTTTACTTTACTTCTTTTTTTTTTTTTTTTTACCAAAATAAACCACTGCGCAATATTTTTGGTGAACCTTGTCAATAAGCAATCACACATGTATTAAACATTTCATTATTCAATCCAAATTTGAAAATATGAAAACTTTGTGCTACATGTTAAAAAAAATGCAATTATTGTATTGACACTCATCAATTTCATTTGAAAATAGAAATAAAAAGTGATTTTCCAATTTTCAAAGTATTACTTAAGGGATACTTATTATGTATTACAAAGGTTTGCAAAGAACATTCATGAATGGATAATTTTAGTTATCCATTCATGAATGGATAACTAAAATGCATTTAAGAAATGTTACTTTGTCAGACAGACACACGAGTTAACTGTTAGTGAACTGCTTGTTAATGCTTATTGCCGCATTTACTAATGCAATATATTAATTAACATTTAACATTTATGTTTTATTAACTGCTAATAGTGGCTTTATAAACTATTAACTACAAACAAAACTCAATACATCATAACAATGTTATGTCTTGAAAACTTGTATCTTGGAGTAAACATGTTGTAACACTGGAGTGGCTGTGAAAGAGACTCCAATAATCCTCCAACAGGACACTGTGATGCTATTATCTTAAGGTTACATAATGTTGCTTTAATAAGGACTTGACAAGTCAGATAACTACTGTATGTTTATAATTATAACTCCATCACCTAATGCTAATTCATGTAACCTTTTAATTGTTGTTACTGTAAATAAACTATTAAAACATGTATGAATTCACACTTTAATTAACGTACACACATCAGTGAATCAATACTTGACACATTAGTTAACTATTAATTGACTGCAAGTTACTGTTAATACTCAATTAATTAATGTTCATGAATGGGTCCTTGTTATTGCTGTAACTTTTAATAAACAATTAAATAATGTATGAATTAACTGCTTAATTAATATGAATGCCAATAAATAATTACTTGACACATTAGTCAGTTATTAAATGACTGCTGGTTAATGCTTACTCACCTTTTTATGAGTTATCCATAACTCATTATGGACAGTTTAGCCAGCAGACACTCGGTTACACACTTTATAATTTACTGTAGCCCTGAGTGTAGTGTATGCTTCCTGCTGCAGCTTGTGTGTTACATGCGCCACCCTGTGGTCAGTGTTTACCTTCATTTTAAAGTAATTACATTACAATTACTTATTGTTTACTTATTACTTACTTACTTACAAAAAATTACTTATTACACTACTTTTTAGTTACTTTCAACAAAAGCCCAAAGTAAAATATGATTCAAGCTTGTAAATTAAAATGTGCTCTGCAGATGAGGCTTCATCATTAGGGCTTGGAAAAGAGACTGAACAAAGAACTTATAGGCTCAGCTATATTAAAAACACGCATAGCCTATATTAATATGGTCATGTGCAGATGCATTTAAAAAAAAACAACAATAAGTTCACTTCAGTCGGTAATGCGACCTGTAGTAATATATTACTGAAATAATAGTAATGCATTATGCGTTTTACGGTAAAATGTTAATTGACACATCATAATCGAGTGTTCTCCCAGACCATGGTGTAACATAACAAACTCACATATCAACATATTGATAAGACTGATAAAAGTGTAAGTTATTACATTTTAAGGTGCAACAGGAGAATGAGGGAGATGTCAGTATTCCCAGGCTGCAGTTTGGGCACCTTTTGTCTTTTCAGCTTAATGTATTATATATATGGTAATTTCTTTTTTCAGTAAAGTTTTTTGGATTGTGTGTTGTGTTTGAGATGAAATTAATGAAAGCTGGCTTTGAAAAGATGCTTCCTGTTCTATGCTGCCATCTAGTGACAGAAGCTATGCAGAGATCGAGGTAAAAAGGGGATTTAAAAGAAAATCCGTTGTCAAAGTGCCACAACACACACTGGCAGTAAGACCATCTGCCCTCGGAGGGCATCCATTTCCAGATCTCAAACCATTCTAATGAGAAGCTTTTTAAGTCTGGACCTCAGGTTGCATTTTGGTGAATGGTGATGTTTGCTCTCCTTTACAGTTTAACTTGCTTGTATGTAATTGCAAGGCCGAGCAGCGGAAGCACAGGCAACAATGTGATAAGAGCGGAAAGAAGTCTGTTATTTCAGTGTGGAGTGACCCAATCTCACAGCTTAGCTTGGATTCAGACCAATCTGTAGACTTTACCCTATTCACAAATAAAAATACTGACAGAGTGCATTTGGTAGCACTTTATGTAACATTATTTTGCAACGTGATCGTCAATATAAGACATATACCACAGTCTATAGGCACGGATAAAGTTCATTACTACTATCACCTTACTACTGCTGCTCCTACCAATATCTCATTTAATACCACTAAAGGAGTAAAACTACAGTTTACAGTTCCATGTCTATCCATTACTTGTCATGCATTGAAAATGTTTAAAAAATTATAAAAATTTGCTACATATTCTTAAAATGTTAAAAAAGGTAAATCTGAGGCTACATTATTATAACATTGGCTCGCTACTACAGGAATACTACTACAGGTCGAGTCAATGCTGATCTACAATAGTGCTCATCACATTTTGTATGTAAAATATATAATCTTCCATTCTGAACTGTAGCAGAGAACAAAGTAGCATCAAAATGAAAATAATTAAAAGTAGGCCTACTTCTAATTTGTAGGCGACTGTAGGCCAAAAAATTTTTTTTTACATTACTGCACTACCACTGCTAGTAATTACTAGGCTATAATAATAGTAATAAGTGGAATTACTGATAGACCTACTTTGGAGGTTAAATAGGCCTAACTTGTAATACAACAACATTTTGGCATGTGCTGCGATCTTAATGATTCACACTTGACCTACAGAGAGATAGGCCATTTTCGCTGTAGCTTATGTGGTGTGTATGTAGCCTAGTGGCCTGCCAGATGGAGAAGTAGCCAAGTTGTGTCCTGCGTTGAGAGTTTTTGCCAAACCCCATTCTCAAGTGTGTATGCCTATGTTTCCTTGCTTATCCATAAACTAACAACTATATACATGGTTATGACCTTGCCTAAATTCAGCATGCAAAATATTTAATGAGCAGTAATTGTAATCAATTCTGAAATTGAGATTTGTGTAATTGTCCATAGTACTTCTCCACCCTGAACATGTTTGTGAACATTTAACACCAGGATGAATTGCCAGGTTTTTGAATGAAGTGCTTGCGACAGGGGCTCAAGTCGGTGCTCGTCTGGGGCCAGCAGAGAGCTATGATTCAGTTGGATGTCGTGCAGGGGTGTGTTGTGGTTTGTTTCTGGGAACTGGATTTTGGAAAGGGGGTTATCAGTAGCTGATAAGGGACACATTGAAAAGGCTGTGTTAGGATGAGACTACCTTCACATGGCCAACTGGAGGGATTAGCAACAGAGAGCTCACACCGTATTTGACAAATCATGTTACTCTTCCTGGTCATCGTGTCTCTGGCCAATACTTTTTTTTCTGTTGGAGTTGTTTGTATGCCCCTATCAGACCAGGGGCCCCACATCTCCAACGACTGGGGACAGGTAGTTCGGTTCAGGCACCTGTATGCCGCGAGACCTGGACTGCACCTGCTGATAAGAGGAGATGGACAGATCCACGGCTCTGCAGACCAAACCCCGCACAGTAAGTCAAGCATTTATAAGCACAGACTCAACCGCCTGCTAATTGGGATTCTTGTCAGTTAATCACCATGATGACTGGAAATGGCTTGATGGGATTTTCATACTGACAATCATTTAAAATGCAGGCTTGCTGGAGATCCGTCCAGTAGATCCAGGCTGTGTTGCCATCAGAGGAGCAGCGACTGCACGCTTTCTCTGCATAGAAGCCGACGGAAGACTGTATTCATCGGTAAGGATTTCAGAAACAACCTGTTGTCAATTAATTTTTGCTTCTGTTGTCTATCAATGACATAACAATGAGTGGCAAATGTTATTATCGGGCCAAAACATATTCATTAATCTGTGTTTTCACATTTAACTTAATCACAATCACAGTCTAAACCTTTATTATATAGTCAAATTTGAATTCAACTGTGCCTTCTACGCTCAACATTTTACCACTGAAGAAAATCCCAGCATATTCTAATACCAATTGAATCTTTTCAATAAAAACCTCACTAAAACTAAGAACATTATTTAACCAAGATTAAACACATGTTAAATTAAATCATTTAAGAAATAAAATATTACTATTTATTGCAGATAAAATATAAAAAATACATGAACACCATAATGGTCAATATAAATGTAATATGCAAATGAATTATCAAATGATTTAATAACTTTGAAATGATATGGCTGAATGATTAACTTATGATTGAACATATTGTCCTTTTGTTGGAGTTTAGTTTTAGATTATAATTCCCTTTGAAATAAGATGAATTCCACAGCATCATAGTTCACTTTTATACTCTTATTTCACAAACGTCACCTGTCATGACACAGTTGACACCGATTCACGCCTCCTCACCTTTCAGCCAATCACATATTTCCAGCTGGTCAGATCAGCAGCTGCCTTGTGCTCCAGTCAGCCTAACTAATTTTCTGGGCTTGTTGAGCCAAATAAATGGGTTAAATTGGTTGGCTGATTATTACTTTGGCATTGCTGTTGCACTAAGTGCCACCACACTGAGCTTTTAAGAAACCGAGGGGTGACGTCACTGAGATCACATCCATCTTTTGTGCAGTCTATGTTTTAGATCACATCAGCATTTAAAACAAATAACTAAATATCCACCCTTGGAATATAATCGAACTCAATAGTGTGTCATGCAGTTCACTCCACATGTGAATGTTTTAAAACCATTTTTTTTTTGCGCGTTGGGCAATATTGCATCTAAGTATATCAGTTTTTAACGGCCAAATAAACACTATTTTCAATAAACCAAGATCCTTCCAGGTAACTCAACAGAAGAGGTTGATTGAGTGGCTGTGACTAGTTTCAACATGGCTGTAGCACAGAGAGCAAAATGGCCTTTCTGGGTTTCACCTGACAGTTCAACTGCTTTAACATCTCACTCTTCAGCAGCCACTTCAACTCCTACCAGTTCTTCAAGTTCAGCTGAATCACAATTGTTTGTTTTTTTTAACTTAATTCAGTAGTTTGAGTTGCAAATTCAACTTTCAGTACTTCTACTTTAACTGCCATTTCAACTGCAAATGTATTTAGTATTCCAGATATCACACATTGCAAGTTAGAATTTTCAAGGTGTCCACATTGCTTTCTGAGCCCTTTTGTAGACTCTTCTATATGATTTAATTAATATTGGCTGTTTTGAACTCCATACTCAAATAAATGAACCACTGAAAATGTGACAATACAATATGACTACAAAGATAAAAAAAAAATGTATCTCACTATTAATTATCAATCATATTTTACATTGTAAGAAATAATTGTTAACCTTTGATGAATTGATCCTTTTCAAAATTTAGCAATGCCGCAAACATTATACAATCAATGTTATTCAGGAACATTTCTAAGGATATCCAGAAAGATTCCTCTTGGCACTGCTGACCTAAAGTCTCCTGCTGCTTTTCACTTATGTTGTTAGTCAGCTTACACGTTCATAAAACACTGCATGCCAGTCAGGCAGGCATTCATTCAGACAGAGGTTCATCAACCTTTTGTCCGGCATGGTGCAGGGTAGGATGTGTTTGCAAAGTGAAAAACCTGAATGAAAAGACCCAGCAGCGGCAACAACAACCTTGGCCTCTGGCTGGCTCTCTTTGGCCAAAGTAAACAGCCGTCGAAGAACTTGCAGCACCACTTACGTATGTTTTTTTGTTTTTTTTTAAATTAGGGGCCTTCAATCTAAAACCAGCGTTCATGCAATTCACATGGAAGCTGCATTCTAATTTTAGGATTCATGTTGCTGTCTGAGCTACAACAAACATCATTAAATAAGATTGAAGTTATTGATTAAACAAACTAAATATATTTCACAATTAATTTTTAGTCAGTGAAATGTCATAAAATAGTTTTTTTTTTCTTTTTTTAAAGATTGCAATTGACCTCATTTCTGCCCTAATGTTTAAGCAAGACAACGTGAATGAAATGAAAATGAAAAACAATTGTATCTGGATCTATTTTGGTTCCTCAGTGCAGTGAGAAAAATATGTTTTTGTCACTGCCAGGAATCAACCGGGAAGTTTTATATCATCTCAAAATCTCAGTATTGAAAGAACATGAACAGTTTTAAACACAATAGTCTCCCTTCTCTTCCAGGACACCTACGACAGAGATGACTGCACCTTCAGAGAGCAGATCTTGCCGGACGGATACAACATCTATGTCTCTGACAGACACGGAGTCCTGCTCAGTCTAGGAAACCACAGACAGAGGCTACAGGGTCGAGACAGAGACTTCCCAGCTCTGGCCCAGTTCCTCCCCAGGATCAGCACCCTAGATCAGGCCTTGTACCCTGGACTGGACATTCATGACCAGCCAGGACAGCGCGGAGTCCAAACAGAGGAACCTGTGGACACAATGGACTCTTTTGGAAAGCTCTCTCAGATTATTCACAGTCCCAGCTTCCATAAGAGATGAGACAGAAGCTCTGCGAGAGCAGTAAATGGATGTGTCCAGGCGTGCTCTGCTTTGTCTGAGGACTGACACCGAACACTCCTCCCTGCATGTTGTAAACCAGTGCCTGGCTGCATTACTAGCCAGACTGCACTCAGTCTATGACATTTGTCCAGCACTGTCCTCTGCAGTGAAATACCGAGCGGAGAATGACACCTGTACTGGGTATAATGTTCCATCCTGTCGTTTTCAGTAAGAGCCTTTACATTTACTGAACGAACACCTGGAGCATGCTCTTCTTCCTCCCCGAAAAGAGCCTACTTTACACAAGGAAGAAGATGTTTGAGTTTCTGGTTTGTTAAGAGGAAAGTGACAGCACCAGTAACTACAGATCAGATACAGATAACTACAGAGAGCAGCACCTAAGAAACCTAAGAAACTGGTAAAAGGAAAAAGTGGCATGGTATTTATCATACTGTGGAGCACCAAAAGCAATGACGATAGATTGTCATTTTGTTTAAAAAAGACAACAAGCATATTTCCCTGCGATCCCTTGAACACAACAAGAATCTCAGGGTGTAATGCCTTAGTGAAAAGAAGAAGAGAACAAGACTTTGCTACCTACAGATGAGGATCAGGATGTTGGCAAAATAAACTACAGTGGGATTCCAGTGGCTTTCCACAGCTGGCAAATGTAAAGTCATATTGCAGAGGCTTAGTTGTTGTATTTCTTTGGTTATTTGAATGTCCAGCAATTCCAATGGGAATATCTTTATTGAATGCACCTTCACATTCCGTCTGTGTTGATGCTTCCTGTTACATGTAAAGCAACTATTTGCATTAATTTGATATAAGATTTTGGAATAAAGTCATTATTATAAAACATTTCAAGCAGGGTTACTGTTTGTGATTAATGCCTGTTCACCTTTTTATGCAGATATTTGTCCCAATCACCAGGTGGTGGATCCCCGACCCTGTCCACAATTCCAAATGATTATCTTTGTATATCACTGTCATTCTGAGATATGTCATCATAAATTCAAAATAGTTAAGTGAAGACTAGATACATCAAGGACCTCTAAATTAACTGTGACTCCTGTTTTTAGAAAAACAGGCAGGTTAAAAAAAAAAGAAGAAAATCAGCTAAATACGTTTATACATATTTTGCCATTTTTCTCTTAATTTTTTTTCTTTCTGTGACTCAAAATATATGTATACTCTAGTGGAAGTTATGCACCAGATCATATATTCTGCCCGTTTTGATCTACTGTATTTTGCATATATTATTTAATTTTTTTATATAATTTACACTTGAATAGTTTTATTAAACAGCAATATTACATAGTCTTCAGATTGCATCTAAATAAAGGCCCAATAGGCAGTATATACCCTGTATTTTCACTGACAGAAAAAAGATGTATTGATTGACTATCAAACACTGTTTGAAATAAAGTGTCTATCAAGTTTATCAAATAACTTGAAAGTTTCTTATTTTTCAGTCGCTTTCATTTTTGTCATTTCCTTTTTGTTACCTCCACCCTTGAGGCCACTTTCGCCAAATGATAAATTACATTTTTGTGTTCCCCACATCACACCTGCATTAACATGACTGCCATGTTGGTACATAAACTCTCAGTTGAAGTCCAGCTCCGTATGACTGACTAGATATCTCATGGAATAGATGTCTCAGAACATTCACACAAAGAGTGATGAGTGGTATTATAGATTTTTAATTTATTAACAGAAATTTCCAATCAAAACATTTTTCTAACAATAAAATAATCACAGATGACATTTTAAAAAACACCACAAAACAGCATATAAATAGTGTGATATCCCTTTGAAAAGTGCAAGATCAATTTGGTAGCAAAAATACTTGACAAAAGCTCATGTGGCACCAAATAAAAGAACCAAGGTTTACTGAAAGTCACCGACAGATCCCATATAAACCATCAATTAAACCTGACCCTTGCACTTTGCAATAGGCAAAAAGTTCAATAAAACAATAATTTCTATAAATCTATAAACCAGCTTCCCCAGAGAACTGCAGAGAACAGTCTAAAAGTGTGGTTCTTCCTGTGTGTCTAATATATATATATATATATATATAGCATATAAATAGTGGAAATCAAATCAAAGTGGAAAACAAATGGTTTAGAAAGAGCAAAAAGAGTCTTCTTTCCCTTCTCTTTCATTTATCAACAACAGGAGTGTGACTGAACAGGTTGGTACTCCGTCATAAAACAGCACGTTAAAGTTTGAATGTTTGTTCTGTTGACTTTGTCTCTCTTGTTGTTTTGTCAAGCATTGTGTTCCTATACTCATGCAGGGGTCTGAAGATTAACACATTTGTCCAATTATATAATCAGCTGCAATCACATACAACAGGGAGACGATCACAGAAAGACAGAGGCATTTTAACACGTACTGTTCCAGAGAATTACACAACCACTTCTGATGTTAATGCCAACAGGAGTCAAGATTCAGCTAGATAAATGAGCCAATGTGCAATCCAAGCAGGTTCACAGTACAGTGGTTGAATCAGGCAGAGTCTGCACCAGGAGTCTTAGCTCAATGGCTAACCAAGCTAACTAGCTGCCGACAGCTAGCTACAGTTAGCAGCAATTAGCATCTAGCTTACTATAGCAACAAATACAATTTCTCAAATCACCTTAGTACTTATTCCCATCCTCATACACAAACTGGCCTTATAACGTTTAACGAAACCTCAATGAGATGTCCAAGTTGTACCATTTTTGTCAAGGTCAAGAAAAGTATTCATGACACTGATACAGAAACATTTGTCAGTGTAATAACACCAGCGACATAATGGCAAGTCCAAACCACTGTTAAGGTCATGATTAATATTCATGACACAAGTACAATGACAGCTCATGACACCCACTGGCAATACCAACCACACAGGACAGTAAAAATGTAATGTTTAATGTCTAACAGACTGACTCTCTGTAAACACAGACGTGATCACATCTATAGAGTTTGGTGGTGGAGGACTTATTCCCAGTGTCCTAAGAACCATTCATTTCTGCACATAAAACATAACATTGTAAAACAATGGAATGGCTGAATCATCAGTAAAAAAAAAAAAAAAAAAAAAAGTTTAGCTTTAGTTAGAAAATATCATTTTCTTGTTTGCTTTTTTGTTTTTATATATGTCTATAAAAAGGTAAAGGTCCATAAAAGTAAGTCAACAATAACTCTCCAAACAAGCATTTGGACAAGAAATATTCTTTAACCCAGCTTCAATTCTGATGTGAACTGAAGCTTAGGGTTAACACTATGAAGAAGTGGCTAAAGGTTGACTGATTATTTGGTTTGGATGATTAACTGGCGACAACAGGATGTTTTACAAACTAGCGGTATTTGCAGAACTTGGCTCTGATAGTGGCCGATGGCAGCGCAGCGAGTCAGACTGAGGCTCTTCACAGGAAGTCATGGTACTGTCAATGTGTTTCTGAGATACGTCATATTTAAATGAAAGGTAACTTTATATAGAGCAGTTTCAATTATAAATTCTAACCATGAATTTGGTATGATATTATTAATACATCAGACTGAAGATAACTGCTGCTTTGCTGAAAGCATGCTGCCTCTGGTCACTCTTAGCATTTGCTATAACTTTGACTGTCATTTTCAGGCCATGGGTAAGCGTTATCTGTTTCACTTGGTGTGCTTTAATGTCTGCTTCAACAGTAGGACAACTGAACACTAACAGCAATTGTGATAGATCAACTCATTATTTAATTACTCTAATACCTTGTTTTGTTGGCAAGGTCGCATCAATCATCTTGACTTGTCATAGAAGGATAAGCAGAGGTGGAACTAAGCCACTCTGTCGCGGTAAGTAACGATGTAATATGTAAGGTTGCGTGAGTACTCGGCTGAAACAAGTGTCCAGTTAAGGTATACAACTTTTAGATAGAATCACTGTGTATCTGCTGGTTTTTAAATGTGGATAAACTCGCTAAAAATAGCCAATTGACTCCTCTCAGATTGCCAGGTGAGAAGTTTGCCTTTCTGTTGTCATTAGTCAAAAGCAGCAGATAATATTGCACATCAGACTGTGCCTTTAATGGCACAGAAGCCACTAAGAGTTGTTACTTTTTAAATCTTTTATTCAATATCTTTTACTTCAGTCTTTCAAACTCAGTGACAACTGAATGATGTTTGAGTGCTGCTTGACACAGATGGATGGAAAAGCATAAACAAATCAGCAGCATACACTTTAAAGCTCTTAATAGCATCAAGCCTATAAAGGGGCGGACATATTTTTTTTCAACTCAGGTGCTGTGTTAACATCACAGCCAATCAGAGCCAATCAAAAGTCAAAAGCCGGATATTGGTGGTTGTTATCTGGGGATACAATGTACTTCATCTGAGTAAAATGTGGCAATACCTGTAATCATGATGAAGGAAAATCCTCAGTGGGTGGCTGTCTTAAGTTTATCTTTAAACTCTGTAAATTGTTATCTTACTCTTGTGATCAGAAACACTGATATGAGGCTGTTCTGTAAACAGTTTTCAAATAGAGAATAAATATAGCAACTTCTGCCCAACTCATATATCAATTCAGGCTTAAATCAACATCTTGTGGTCCCAGTTTAAACCCTGCCTGTTCCGAGGATGGATACCGTTATGGATAATGTAATTGTAATAGTAATAGTAATTAATTACATAATGTTACATGTAAGGGTCTCAGAAAGTCATGCCAGTGAGACAGCATGCACAAGGCGAGTAAACGGATCTGGAAAGCGAAATGGTATCTAGCCAATGTTATTAAAAAAAACTGCTGCTTTTCGTGTAATGAAATATCAAAATGTCTGCTAAGGAAAAAGACTGATTTTAACTTTTCCATAGCTACAGTTACTGAGTCACATCCACCGAAATATCAAAGGAAACATGATCTCAGAAACAAAGTTGAAAACTAACATTTTCAATCTACATTAAAGCCACACATGTGTCTAGGAAAAGCCCTGACAGAAAAGAATAAACACGGCTGCCCCTTGGCCGAAAACGACATTTGTAAAATGTCCAGCACAAGCTAACTTCATGAATCTACAGTACATTCGGCTCAGTGATTTGTTGAATTTTGACTGGCTGACTTGTCATCAGGCTGTTTTTCAGGTCTTTGAGGACAAATCACAAATTTGCACACACACACAAGTTCTGGAGAAAATTAAAGTCCCCCTGCATTAAAAAATGAGCTTTACTGTGTAGAATGATAAATGTGCAGAGTTTGAAACAAAAAGGCTCTTTTCACATTCATTGCTAAATATTCAACATACACAAATGTCATGTAGAAACTTGATGGCTCCAGTGAACATACGCTGATACTCGACTTAACAGTAAAGGACATCTTGTGTCCAGCAGTTAAACCTCTGAAATTAAAATTATTCATATAGTCAAATATTCTTGAATTTGAATGTGAAGAAATGGGTGCCATTTCTAGGATCATAATGTGGTACTTAACTCAACCAATGAGTTTGTGTTTTGCTTGTGTCTGTATTGGTTTGTTGTTGTTGGTTGGTCTTTCCGCAGGATTACACAAAAACATTTGAACGGATTTCCATAAAACATTGCACGATAAAGTGTTTTTTTTTTTTAAATAATTTTTTTGAAATTCCCAGAGAATAATGCATGAATCCTGATGAGAAAATAATAGACATTTTCAGGTGGATGCTATCTATGAGTGAGTACAATCTGATGCAGATATTGGATTTGGCCTGATTTAATTAAAAGGGACAGTTGGTCCTTGGTCCACTATGCTGAGCGCCATTCTAGTTATACTTGTTTTAATACAAAAACTATGTCAGACACACAGATCTTTATGTATGACTTACTACAAGTTTGATGGGGATCGCTGAGTTGGACGCACCCAGAATTCATGTGAACCTGAGACCTGGTTAAGGTACAAGCACAAGACCTCATAATCTTCAATATAGCGGCAAGAGGGTGTGTTGCAGCATCTCTTGTAATTCCATGAAAGGTACTGAATAGTTGCTGTGATGGAGATGGTGGTAAGCAGCTGTACATGCACTTTTTTGCTCTTGGAAACCTGAGAAGAGAGGAGGTTTTTCCCCTTTTACGTTCAGCACTCGACTCCCTCTGGCTAGTGAGATGAAGGTTGAGGGGTGGTTGCAATCAATGTCCAGAAACTGTCTTCATTAACAAGCTGTGTCCATCCAGGAGATGGGACTGAAGCCATGGTGGTGAGGTTTGATGTCTCAGCGTGTCTTCCTGTAGTATACAATAGTTGCCACCAACATTACTGATGCTACTATGGCTACTGTCCTCCACCGAGAAAAACCACGGATCACACCTTCCTGGAAAGATCAAGACAGCAAGATTAAGAGATTTGGATCTAGTCTATTCATATGACCATAAAGAAGACCATAAAATGATTCATACACATAAACTGCTCTTACCAGGGAATTAATTAATAGAATACTCAGGGTTTTTATAGAGAAATACGAGGCAGCCACTTTTAACGAGGCAGCCACTTTTAGCTCTCAAAGAAATCTCTAACAGATATCATCTCTGAGCACCTTTTTCTAACAAGCCTTGCACTTTGTGGATTGTCATTTGTGTCTGCTATCGCTGCATTATGCCAATGTTTTAAGCATAGCAAGGCAGTATGATAATCTGCACAGTGCACTGAAAAAGTCAAAACTGCCAGGGAGGAATAAAAGAGCTGCAATTTTCTCTCATCTGTTTTTTTTTAATTACCTACATCAGCAATGTGCCACCTGTCATGTTTAAACAGTTGAATATTGTTTAGCATGCATCCAAGCACATCCAATTTCCTACATACGTTTCTTAATTTAACATCCCAACAGTGTAATGTATTAAAGGTCATTGAAATGGCTCATTGAATCAGCAATTACTTTACAGCTGCAGTGTTGCTCGTTGAGTGAAGCAGACTGCAGGCTGTGTTGGTGTCAAGAGGCAGGAGCGTTACTACAGCTCAAACGCTGCCGATTTACCAGAGGAGGAAGAAGAGGCAGGTCTTATTAGAAATCAGGTGGAACCCATAATAACAGGATGTCTTCTTAAGCAGTACGATTGCGCCCTCTGTTGTTCAAAAAGAACAATACAATAACAAGGAGAGATACTAGAATGCAATATACTGATGTCCCTTGTTAGACCTAGGAGCTTTACGAGCAAAATAACCATGTGATATGTTGATAGATATCGTCACAGTCCCGTGATGTGTGACATGTGACATGTTCTTAATGGCGATAATGCGAAATTCTGTGTATTATTACATCCCTACATATAGTACTTACTCATAGGTGTGTGAATTGATCTGGACACGAAGCATCAGTAGTCAGAAAATAATACAACTGAAGTGTCTAAGGTCATAAGAAGGCGTCCCCTTCTTGCTGTTGATATGGTCGAATCCTCATATATATTTGTAACTTTTGCTCTTCTTTAGTCAATAGTTGTCTGGCCTGCACAGTTCACCATCTGATCCTAGTGCACTTTGCACAGCCTGTAATGCAGAGGGCATACTTCTCCCTCTGAAATTATAAAAAAGGGATGGCAGGGGGTAGTAAGACACACTCATCCACTGTTTCATGCTGCCTCCTGCCCCACTATACCACCACACACACATAGACATACACCATCATATTATCAGCTAATATATTTCCTTGTGCCACAAAACCCAGCTGGAGATGCTGTGACTTCTCGGTCCAAAGCACCTAGGTGTGTCGCCACAAAACCTGGTTGAAGATGCCACAACTCTCAAGTCAAAGACACTCGGTTTTGTTGCCACAAACGAGGCGGGAGATAGTCCCACAGTCTCCTTAAAAATATGAATTTGTTTGACACTCACAACTGTTGAAACAAAGTTTTAAATTGCGGACATCTTCTGCTGTAACTCCACAGCCATTGCCTCGACCTCTCAATACCAGTCAGGTCATATACAGAATTCAAATACTTTGCAGTAAATGCCAATATATGGACCGGAATAAATCAACAACATTATAAAACATGCACAGTCATTGCTTTTCAGCTGAAAAAAGGTGGTTTGGGGGTTTGGTTCCTTTTTAACAACCTAATTTATCCCATCATACATAACTGGCACATCAGTCAGTCAGTCAGCGGCATTTCTGAATCTTTACTTCATGGTCTAAACCAGTGTTTCTGAAAGGGGTTGTACTGCCGCCTCGGTGGAATTAGGAGAATGTGGGAGGGCATCGGAAGTAACACTTGTGAAAAGGGGTGCATACGGTGTGCTCTTGAGCGTTTGCAAGTTCACACCAGAAATTCACAGCAAGACGAGCTGTTGCATCAATAGCACAAAAAGTAAGGAAATTGGTGTTTGATACATAATTTCTTTGTTGTAACAATGCCTCTTGGCAATAAATGTTGGAAAACCATTGGAAAGCCTGTTTTGTTCTCTTTTAAATGGTGCCATATTTATAAGGAACATGCATTTGTGGGATGAGCAGCAGAGCTGAGTATGTGGGTTGCACCCATGAAAAATTTGCCAAATCTTCTCTGCCAAACAGCTTATTCTGCTATTGACTCTTGTTTGGTATTGTTTTATGGACTGGATGATTGAAGTCTGAAGAAACAAGACATACTGGTAATTTAACAATTTATTAATTTAACAACAGGAGCCTCAGTAGCTTGTGGAAGAACCATACACAGCCACAGCAGCCTGGCACCTCCTCCTCATGCTGGTCACCATACATTTATTCAATGTTTTTACTGGGTACTGCAATATTTGCTGTATTTTCGCTACTTTCACTGCAGAAAAAAGATCTCTCCTCCTGAAGACGCTGTCATCAGTGTGCCACATTAAAGCCAATTCAGACAGTGCTTCTTGTCACAAGTGCAGCTTGCGAGAAATGCCTCCAAAATATCAGAAGTACACACTTTAGAGAGTAGGGTAACAACTTATTTTTCTTTATCAACACTTTGTTTGTCCCTGGATTTTGCTTGGGAAAGGCTCCTGACTGCAGTTCATTTGCTGTCTAAGCAGTATTTGTCAGCTGGTGGGCCCCAATTTGAGTATCACTGCCATAAAGCCTTACATCAATATTTTAAATGAATCATCACATGACAGATCTTCATGGATGACGGATCACTCACCCAGCCTCCCTGCTGTACAAGCCAGGAGTAGAGCTGCTCTCTGATGACCTGGAGAACCCAGCTTATGACTGTCCTGATGTTGTCTACATGGTTGGTGGTCAGTGCCTTGAAAGAAAAGAAACAAAAACTTTGACAGCAATAATTTCACTATATGTCACTAGCATGACTCTAGCTTGTTAGCTGTTCTGTGTATTTCACAGTGGCATCAATATTATACAGTAGCAGCCCCTTTAGAGGGAAAGGGTGGCACATTTGCAGCAAGGTAAAGGCTGCAATGTGCCGCCTTGTCGATCTAAAAGGGAGGTGTAATATTCCCTCTTTTCCAAAAAGCCACTACTTCACCGCCTCTGGGGAAGGCGTAAAGATGTGATGTGAAGCACGAAGTTGGGCGTGAAGAGAAGCAGGTTGAATTTGTCTTCAAAATAAGAGCTTTACATTGCCTTTACAACCCCATCGGAGTTTAGAATTGGGTTCTTAGGCTTTTAATTTGAAGTAGCGACCGTAAGTAGCTTTCCGCTACAACAACAAGCGGACAACCAACACAGCTACAGAGACCGAGGAGACGCCCGGATCTCAGCGGCTTTCCAGTTGCTCATTTTGACGTCCGCGGATGAAGTGATGGACTGACTGCTGTGATTTTTGTGATGTTTCCTGGTTTTAAAACTCCCCGGCTGTGGGTGCACAACCTCAGCCCATCTCACGCGATTCCTGGCACATTGACACCTCGGATCTACATAGCAGTGGAGGTGGAAATACGTGTACCCCCAGAGTGTACCCCACTAGTTAAATCCAACATGCAGAGGAGCTCCGTTTGGAGCTACTTCACAGCCGTAAATGAAAACGCTGCAAACAGTGATATTTGCAGGAAAGCTGTTCACTACACCAACACCACAAACTTACTTAAACACATAAAAAAACACAAGAAAGAGAACATTGAAAGGAGCAGGAGGACAATGCCTCGTCAACACACTGAACCTCGACAGTGAGACACAGACAGAGTTCACTGGCAAAGTCTTCTCAGAGAGGCAGGGAATAATCAGGTATATACAGTAAAATAAATGTTTTAGTCAAACTGATTAAATAAAGCGTACTACATTCAGACATACAAATAATATATCTCAAACCTGAAACATGAAAATGGCAGAAAAAAGTAACCTTTTTAAAAATAAAATTACTTTTTATTTTTACTAGCAATTTTACTTACTTATTACTATTGTTATTATATTGTTATTAATAAACATAAAAACCTTTCAAGATGTATGCACTTTCACTTTACATTAATAAAATAAATGTTTTTTGTTATTTGTCTTTAAAAACATAGCAAAACAACATAGCAGCTTTGCATTTCGGCAAACTGATCAGCAGGGCTTCCCAGCATGTCATACACATCATGCTATCCACTGGTGGGTGCGCTGTCTTGAGTGAGTGAGAATGAGACGCGCAGTTCCAAAAATATGGCGGCCAATGTTGATATTGTGGTGGACCGCCACAAACACATTAATGTGTGGGAAACACTGAGATGTTTACTACTGATAACAAACTCAACAGCTGCAACTGTCAGTAGATAGTCAACAGTACATTGACTTGAGTGAGTTCAACTCAGTACATGATGTCAGTAGACAATGACAGTTAATAGTTTGCACTACCAGTCATCAAGGAATACAGCTAATGATAGCAACACATTCAAAAGCAGACAGGTCGTATGTCCTTAGCAATAAAGCGGGCTATAGATGTCGTGATTACCTTAGACCTCGTCAAGTTGTGGCTGTTGTGGCTGGAAAAAGTGTTTAATCTCCATGTCTTTGTCTTGCGTGCTTTTGCTAGTGCTAGCTTTACTAGCATCCTCGTCATCTGCACAGGTTTCACCAAGCTGTCTCAGCAGGTGAATGCTAGCACTGTACTTAAACTCTGTTCGACAGAGCTTACAACCGGCTGCTGTTTGTCCAAGTTTTCGTCCTCCTTATAAAAATCAAAAACTCTTCCAAACTTTGATTTTGACAGCGCACTGTAAATCTCACCGCCATTGTCAGACATGTTTCTTTTGTTTTTACTTGGCAGGCAACAATAACGTGATGCATCTCACGAGAGTCTTGCGATGACCTTTGAACTTTTACGTGAGTGTGAAGACACTGTGAGGAAGTAGCAGCATAGCAGCTTCACTCAACAGATTCATCATTTTGAAATCGGGCCATCGACTGGTTTGCAGTACATTTAGATCTATCCAGAGGTCCGTGTATCGGTGTAGTTGTATATTTTACTTTAAAACCAATTTCTGATTCATAAAGGTGAATTGTTACACCCCTAATTTATATCATTATGAGCTGCTTTGTACTGCTTTAGCAGGTCATAGGCACCATGTGGGTATGACCAGGTTGAAAATCATCTATATCTAATTCATTTCGGGTGGTTACTGGACATCAGGTAACTGTACTCATATTACCTCAAATCCTTCAAGAAATGCGTCAAATTAGTTATTGTTTGAAGTAATACATAACTGACGCGTTTTTTTGCTGCACATTACTACAAACACTCTAGCCCGGTTGAATTGCACTGCTCTATGAGGTATCTGTTCCAGTTTTACCTTGTATATGAGTCTGTAGGCCAGATGGAAGAGAGCCACCACTCGACCCCAGTTAATGCCATCAGCAAAGATGCTCCTGGCCACCGTCATGAAGATGTCCTTAGCACAGTTGCCCTGAACCTGGTTGACCAGTCTGACAGAAAGAAATGTGAAGAATTAATAGTAATAATGTTTTGATTTGATTTCACTTCTTGGTGGATTTCTGTGAAATTTCTGTGTAACTTGGATCTCAAGTGGTGTTGTTCTGGTAAACTGTTTACCATTTACTGTGCTGAAAGATACTGACAGTAAAAACACCACCATCACTTCTATTACCATCATTACCATAACTACCATCAAGAACACAGCTCAGTGCTCCTGCCTTTATCAGCAGTTTGACTTGGATTTCATAGTGTTTAACATGTTTGTCATGTTAGTTATTTTGCAAATTCACTCAAAGTGACAATAAAAAACACAGTAAACACTGTGTAAGGTAATTTATATTATAGTTCAGCTCTTCAGAAAAGTATGATGAATTTTTGTGATAAAGTGACATTACAGTTGACTGTATTTTTGACCACACTATTCATAGCATGACAATTTGATACATATCCCTAGTTCCTGTATGACCTGCAAAACTGTGGTCATGGTGAGTGTGACTGAGGTTTTTTATTCTGCAATCGCTTCACAACAGCTGTGTGTCAACAATCAAACAGCTTCAGTGTTGAGCTGCTGTAACAAATTCAAGCTCTGTGACCATTGCTGACCAATGATTAACTAATAACTAATGGATCAGTTCACTGGTGCGGTCCACCGGCTGTGTGTGAACATGAAGCACAGCTTACCGTTGGAGCTCAGCGTTCCTGTTCAAATCATCCGCAATCTTGATCAATTGTTCCACCACTTCTTTGATTTGTGGATCCTGTTGCTCATCTGGCCTTCCTCCCAGATCCTGAGAGGAGACGTGTCGATCGGGGTCCTCTGTGTTTATACGTTCAATCACATACCTAGGACATAAACTCAGAATGACTGTGGATTTTGTCCTCCATCACTTGCAATGAAAGAAGATCTCTTTGCAGTCAATATGGACAGATGGATGATTATAGCCAGCCGCTGACAGTGGGGAACACCAGGACATTTGTCCCAGGCCCTAGTTCAAGAGAGGGCCCAAATGGGCCAAAATATGAAGATATATTAAAGGACATGGCTTGACATTGGCCTGATTTCCACAAGGTCGCAATAATGTCCTAATAACAATGTTATACTATACTTCAATGTTTATTCCTTTTTCTGCTGTAAACAAAGATAATAATAATAATAATGACAACAACAACAATAATAATAATAATAATAATAATAATAATAATAATAATAATAATAATAATAATATCTTCATTATTACTATTGATGTTGTTTATCCAGTTGTTATGATGAGACTTACCCTCTAAGTACCACTGCTCCTTGCTCCAGGATGGGATCATCGATGACATCTGGAGCAATGAGAAGACTATTTAATACCTACAATTATTTCAATTATTGAGAGCAATGTTTTTTAGAATGCACAGAAAAACAAGAATATCAGTATATTAACTCATCCTGTTATCATGGGAAAAGATAAATGGATTTGCATTTCTTCAGCGCTTGTCATGTCTACTGACCGCTCGGAGTTATTTACAACACTCACATTTACCCATTCACACTCATTCACTGATGGCAGAGGTATCTTGCTCAAGGATATTTTGTTGTGCTGCTGGGGGAGCCGGGGATTTGAACCAATCTACCTCCAAGATGAGAAGAAAAGTGACCAACTTGGGTTTCGTGTTAAAATGGAATAATTTTGCTTGTAGTGTGGTTACAGTGTTTCCCACAGAATCAGACTGTAAATGTGGTGATGGCTCTCCAGCTGGGGTGCCAGCATGCACACTCGAGACTTCAGCTGGCTGAGTCAGCTAACTTCCAGTTTAGCGCCGAGCTAACTGGAATGAGGACAAAAGAATTTAATCGGCCGGCTCTTCTACACTTTCCAAATTGTATTGGACCGAATTGCTAAAATTTTGACAGTAAAACGAGTCATTTTGCAGGGTTGTGAGGCTTTTATTACCATTTTACAGATGCATCTTTCACAATGTTAGCTTTTGGGAAAAAGTCCCCAGCGCATTACATGATGATGTAGTTACACGGCTTGGCCATGAAAAAAACTGGCTTCAAGGCCTGGCGCTCTTTGTGGGGGTTTGATCTCGACAGCTGTCCTCTTTTGCAGAAGAAGTTAACCGCATTAAATTTAATAACATCATGCTATTCACTGATGGGTGCGCTGTCTTGATTGAGGGACAGCGGGATGCGCAGCTCCAAAAATAACAAATCAATATGTGGAGGCTAATGTTGCAATAAATGAATGTGTGGGAAACAATGGGTTACAATTTTACACAAGAACTAATGATTTATTCAAACTTATAATTTGACTTTTGTAACCTCTGATGTAAAGCATATGAAGTGTATAATGTGCTCCCTGTTTTCACACATACAGTGAAGATATTGTGCAAGTTCAGTGTGACTGTTAAAATAACATGTCATGTTGAGGTGAAGTCTGAACAAATGAGTCTTTAGTCTTTTGCAGAAGATGGCGAGTGATTCTGTGGTCCTGACATTGTCACCTGCATAACAGTGGTAAGAGAATCCATGTGATGTGATTGCAGAGCCTAGTGATCTAGCATATAATGAAAACGGAAGTGGTGCAGACACTGAGCCTTGAGGGAGACCAGTTACCTGAAAGCAGGGTTTGGACAAGGAACCATAACATGTGACCTGAAAGATGCGAATGTGTTCTTGGCTCATTGCCCTCAAGACGAGTCCATATGCATATTGCCTGGGTCCTTTTTCACCTATATACCTACTTAGTGTCCTACATACTGTCTTAAAAACTGAAACAACATTAATTATAAGAAAATTCTATGTTATAACATAAAAAGAATCAGTTGAAACAAAAGAAATGTATATTTATTACAAGAATCTGAGCAAATATTTATTTATCAAGGTGGGAGCAACAAACAACACCTGACAAATCATTCTGAAAATGTAAAGCTCCTGCAAGTGACATATTTCTTTATTAAAATAAGTGTGAAATAGCTCTATATTCCAACAATAATCATTTTTATTGAATGTTCGGTCGGTAACCCATGTCCCTTCTCCACCTGCTCATGCAGTAAAAGAGAAAAGGATTGTTTTGGTATCCCTGCCTAATTAAGAAAAGTAGTGCTTTTAGAGACAGTTTTCCAACATACCAGATGTTATAAACATCATCAATTGATAACAAATAGTTTAAACGGTGTTTAAATAGATTTCCCCTTTGACTGACTTGCAACTCCTGCCTTATGGCATCTCTAAGGGAACACAGTCACGTTCTGCGCTCTCTGGCAAGGAAATTGGTTTCTTTTAAATAACAATGTTAGGATGGACATGGGCTTAGTTGTCAAGGACTGTCCTTCACAATGGACCCAACACGACTGTAGTGCTGCAGTGTTCTCCTGCACTACAAATCTTGTTTTCCAGATGTAAGAAAGCATACAGACCCCCACAAATGTCACATCATCACGTTTTTAATAGTACTGTCTGTAAAAATGAAAATTGCAAACTACAATGCAAAAATGATCATTCCAACTAATCGTTAATCATATCATGATAGAACTATATGTCAAAATACTTTCAGTATGGATTTGTGTAGCATATCTTGCCACCCTATGTACTTACAAACATTGTTTAGGCAATAGTGGGACAATAAACTGTGTAATGCAGTATAATACAGTAACTACAGTTTTATATTTATTTTCTAAAATCGTTATTAACAACTCAGTTAAGTTAACGAAAAGAGCCCCAGACTGCGACAGTAGCTGTTTTTATACTGGGCAGTAAGCCACCAATTTGCCGTCCTTTTGGCAGCTAAGTCTGCGGATTTAGACAGAAGGCAGTAAATTGGAGGTCTGTTTTGGTCCGCCAATTTGGCGCCTCGAAGGTTACACTTATTTCCACCTCCATTGCAATGTAAATCCGAGGTGTCAATGTGCCGGAATTGCGTGAGATGGGCAGAGCCGAGGTGTCGATGACGTGCACTGTTGTGCACCCACAGCCAGGGAGTTTTATAACCAGGAAACAGCTGATCACAGCAGTCAGTTTGTCACTTCATCCACGGACATCAAGATGAGCAACCTGAAAGCCGCTGAGATCCAGGAAATGCTAGCGTCTCCTCGGTCTCTGCAGCTGTCTTGGTTGTCCGCTTGTTGTTGTAGCGGAAAGCTAGCGGTCACTACTTTCAATTCAAAAGCCCTCCGCTAAGAACCCAGTTCTAAACTCTGATGGGGTGCAATGTAAAGCTCTTATTTTGAAGACAAATTCGACCTGCTTCTCTTCACGCACTTCGTGCTTCACGTCACATCACATGTTTACGCCTACCTCAGTGGTGGCCAAGTGGCGGCTTTTTGGAATAGAAGGAATATTACACCTCCCTTTTAGATAGACAAGGTGGACATTGCAGCCTTTACCTTGCTGCAAATGTGCCACCTTTTCTATCTAAAAAGGGGCTAGTAATGCCCCTTCTATTACATGTTTGTTGTGCCCTTAAAAGAAGTTTGCAGATTTCCAAATTTAAAACTACAGGTTGAGGACACAGTCACTCACGTCTCCCAGTAGCCGTTTTTATACTGGGCAGTAAGCCACCAATTTGCTGTCCTGCCGATTTAAGACAGGCACACACTGGCCCAAACGTCGGACATCTGAAGCGTTTGGAGAGAGTCGGACGATTTCAGGAACAACTCTGTTCGGTGTGTTCAGCTGTGTCAGAAGGGTGCGGATGGCGTCTCGTCCGATTCAACATATTTTTGGGATAAACCAACATATTTTTGGAAGCAATGGCTGTGTGGACCGAGGGCTTTGAGGAACTGCTGGCTGCCCTGGTGGAAGAGAGACCACGCACATAGTTTTTGTTAAGCTATGGTCCGCACTCCGTTCTGTCATTTCCTGTTTTGGGTTACTGGCACGAGACTAGCGCCACCCGATGTTTAGGAGACTTATTGCAATCTCGCGCAGGCGTAGAATGTACACGCTACTGTGTAGCTGGCAGTAATCAAGGCAGTGTGTTTCAATGCAACTTTTCTGCCGAACGGGTCAGACGGGAGGCAACGGAGTGGTCGGACAAAGACAGTTGGCCGTTGGTTTAAATCTGGGTTTTGTGTGGGCCCCTTTGGACAGAAGGCGGTAAACTGATGGTCTGTTTTGGTCCGCCAATTTTGCACCTCCAAGGGTACACTTATTTCCACCTCCATTGCAATGTAAATCCGAGACGTCAATGTGCCGGCAAATGCTGAAATGGACGGAGGTGTCAATGACGTGCACTGTTGTGCGACCACAGCCGGGAGTTTTAAAAACAGAAAACAGTTGATCACAGCAGTCAGTTTGTCACTTCACCCACGAAGATGAGCAATTGGAAAGCAGCTGAGATCCGAGAGACGCCAGCATCTCCTTGGTCTCTGTAGCGGTCTTGGTTGTCCACTTGTTCTTGTAAAGGCAAGCTACTTACGGTCCCTACTTTCAAATTAAAAGCCCCCTGCTAAGAACCCAGTTCTAAACTCCGATGGGGTGCAATGTAAAACTCTTACTTTGAAGACAAATTCGACCTGCTTTTTTTGACGCCCAACTCCGTGCTTCACGTCACGTCACATGTTTACCCTACGCCAGAGGCGGAAAAGTGGTGGCTTTTTTGAAAAGAAGGAATATTACACCTCCCTTTCAGATAGACAAGGCGGCAGAGTGTAGCCTTTACCTTGCTGCAGATGTGCCACCCGAACTATCTTAAAGGGGCTAGTGTCTCTGTCATCATGCTGGACATCTGCAGGGCGAGATTTCTCTCAGTCCGTGCAATGAACAGTTACTCTGCTAGCTAACTATCATTGTTACGTAATGAGGACAAAGACATTTTGTTAACCATGTTTATCAGCAGGCCCACTCAATAAGCCGACAAAGCAGACACAAGGCCCTTCCGGTTTTTTACAACGCACACATTAAATCAGCAGAACGTTATAGCAGAGCAACTGTTTTCAACACTCTTCCCCAGCAGTTTTCAGCTCTTCACAGCACAGTTCCGCTGTTATTTTAAGGCTTTTGGGTAGCTATAACACGAGACATGTGAAGCTATTACCTACAGGAACATGTCTTTTTAACCAGATAATAGATAATTAGGCTAAAGTTCATGTCTCAAGTGACGTAATGTACCCAGCAACATACATTAAGCTTCGATGTCTGTTATGGTTAGTGATTGCTGACAAAACTTGTTGGTGTTAAACTGAGGCTGGAGTGAAGTAGAGCACCGAAAAATGCGACCAGCTGTGTTCAGGAGGGACAGGGGTTATTTCCAGGTTAAGGTAAGCTAAACGCACAGCGACGAGACTCGTCAACACACTCCAATAAAACACCGGTGCCTCCGATGACGACATTAAAGATGGTATTCTCTGGAAGCATTTTCGCTATTTTAACAATCACGAAAATGCGACGAAGTTTGAAAGTGACAAAGTGAAAACGGTTATCGCTTTACTTGTGCCTACAAGGCTGAAATGGCTTCACATACCTTCCCCACCCGCGGCGCCTTGAGGCTCCTGGTCTCCTTTCCACTCCTCTTCTCGGCCGTCAGCCATGGCTTAACAACTTTCCGTCAGTTCGGAGCGATGAAGGAGGAATTATATGCTTGCTTCCGACATGTAGCGCAAACTCGGCCGAATACAATCACTCGTCTGGATGTGAGTGTTCCTTAAAAAGTTTTCACCTTCCACAGAGGAACGAGGAAGTGATACGGAAGCGCATAGTACCGGCTGGCACGCCTACCTACTGTACAGGGACTAAGTGAGGGATTTCTTGTAATAATTGTCACTCTGCAGCTGCTACAGGCAGAGTTCGGGATTTTTGTATTGTACGAAATTGTTGTTTCAATTCAGTTGTTATTCTTTGAGATGTCATTTTAGTACTACGGAGCCCTGGAGGTGGTTTTTTGTTTTTTTGTTTGTTTGTTTGTTTGTTTCAAACGCGCGCGCAAATTACTAAAACGTTATAAGCATAATTTGCACGTTTTAATTTAAAAACACATCCATGTATCCTAGTTTTAAACACATGAGGCTGATCATTCCTGAACGCCGGGTTTGATGTATCATTTCAGCTGTATAGTTATCATTATAGTTTACATGTAAACTATAATGATAAGGTACAGCTCAAAATCAGGATGATTTCACGAAGACTAACAACTTGATGTGTTAATATGATGTGTTTGTGGCATCAGCTTCCAGCTTTATTGTAGCCCATACTTAAGAAGTCCAAAATATAGCCTACTCTTCTTTAATAAAAAGGGGGAAAGCCCTCAAACACTGTGCAGCCCTAAATGTACAGAAATACCTGAATAAATAGACTAATTGAGCTTCCTGCAATAACTCAACTCGCATTTCTGTTTCACTGTTTAAAGTTTTAAAAAATAATATGTTTAAAGTTTAAAAAAATAATATGTTTAAAGTTTAAAAAAATAAAGATCCAGCCAAACAGAAACGCCCTTTCAGAGAGCTGGCTCTCTCTAAGTGCATGTTTGGTGAGTCCTGCGGATTTTTCAATTGCCATCATAGCATATTTTCTTCTTTGATACTAAATTCATATGTGGGAGATGTTCCTGGGATGTCAGCATCAATCATTCTCACCTGTCTATGTAGAAGTTTCAAAACTGCTCTTCTTGCACAAAGATTTTTTCCCCCTACTGGTCTTGAAATGCCACTCGTGATCAGACAAACTGTCTTTGTTCTCCCGTCGCAACTGTAACCATCCGAGCATGTAGACACAGTTAAACAACTGGTGGAAAGGTGTTAATTTATCTTTGAGATGAATAAAGTATCTACGCTACTACCTCAAGGACAGACAGGAATTTGCAGCCAGGAGCCTCAGGATCCCTGCTTTGCTAACTTTGCACTTCCTTTATATTCTCTGTTTAGATGCTCTGGTACTGGAGAGGGGAACAGCCACTCAGTTCCTTTTTGCACAGGTGGTGCAGAAGTGGCTGCGGTACGCACCAGACAGGGCAGGGGGGGCTGGACGCCAGCACCTGTAAATACTTTGTTTAGTTAGTTTTTTTCGTTTGTTTGTGGCTGCCAACACACTCCTCAACCGTATATATATATATATTTATATATATATATATATATATATATATATATATATATATATATATATATATATAGTTGTGTATATATATGTACACACACACACACACACACACACACACACACATATCCTTGGCTGCTGTTGACTTGTTGATGTTAGGCTAGATAACTTTCCTTTATGCTGTTGTTGTTGCTGTTGTTGTTTTGTTTCTCTGTGATGTTCCTTTTTTCTCTTTACTGCTATATAAGATTTTTACACTGTTTTTACTAATTTATAAAAAAGCATTAAATGTGATTAAATTGTAATAAAAATGTTTTTGTATTTTAAAGTCATCTGCTGTAATCATTTGACTGTACAGTAAAAGGTTTTCATCACTTTTTTCACATCCTGGCTGTAGATAAAGCAGGGTTTTTAGAGTTGAAATTGAATTGAAACCACGTTGATTCACAGTTGCAGAGTAGAAATGTCAACGTTGTTTCAATGTTTCTGTTAATTGAAATACCATTGAAATTGTGTTGTTCTGTGTTCAGAATTTCAATGTTGCTTCAATATTAAAAAATGGTGCAACATGATATAGAATCAACATCAGACCTCAATGTTGTTTCAATGACTTATTGTTGAGAAAAAAACATTGGTTCAACATAGTTTCAATAACTCTTTGCTGTCTACGCAACGTTGTTTCAATGTTCCTGATAATTGAAATACCATTGAAAATCCATTGATCTGTGTTCCGAATTTCAATGTTGTTTCAATATTAAAAAATGGTGCAACATGATGTAGAATCAACATCAGATTTCAACGTTGATTCAATGACTTATTGTTGGAAAAAATAACATTGTTTCAATATAGTTTCAATAACTGCTCACTGTCTGGGCAGTGTCCAGAAGACACAATAATCACATCCGAGTAATTAAATGCTGATTTCATAGAATATTATCAGAATATCAGTGAATATGGAGGCAAATGATGAATAAATGTAACACATTCTGCGAGTTGAAATGGTTCTGTGGCTCTGAACAGACACAGTATACAGTATAAATACACAGTACACAGTATACAGTATATACACAGTAGGCCTCCACAGTATAAATACAGACTGCTGCTTGTTCTACACGCGCTGTTTGTTAAACAGGTAACAGAAAGAAAATCAAAGATGCACTTTGAACTTTAAGGTTGTGGGTTCACAAAAAAAATCCACAAGTTTAATGTGTTGAACAGAAGCTTCGTTTGTATATAAAATATATTTATAATTTAGATATTTAAACAGGTATAAAGGACAGGGTTGGTTATAGTGTAGAGCACAAACAGCAGCTGAAATAATGCAGAGTACTAACTGCTAAAGAAATCATATCTTTATTTTAACCCATCCCTGAATCAAGTCTATCACCATCCAATTTCCAAGTCTAAACTATATTTACTATAACTTTAATCATGTAAATGTCTGAACTGATCACACTTTAAACTGCAGACACAGGTACCGTGTACTAAAACTATGTGATTAATATCAAATGAGCTGCTGGTGGGTGAAATAATACATCTCGTTAATAAGGAAAGCATTACATTACCTGCACTATAAGACACAATACAAACGCGTCTCTCCGTAAACAGATCAGTTTAACTTTATTGATTATTTAAATCTCTTGACAATTATTTGTTCTGAGTTTTGATTTAAAAAATAAAGCTAATGGCATCTTTGCCATACATTCATCTGACGTCTCTCCAACTGTTAACGCAGACTGACAGTTGATCCAGCTGTGATCAGCTGTAGCCGTCATCAGAAACGCACATCTCATTTCTCTTAAACGCTCTGGAATGATCAGCCTCACGTGTTTAAAACTACGGAGCCAAGAGTGACATGTTTTTAATGTAAGATTTAAGTGGATTACATTTAAGCTCATGAGCAGTATTATATTGATAACTGTCAGTCCATGCAGCCATATTGAACACAGTTATAGCTCCCCTCAAGTTGAAATCAGGAACATAAGGCATTCTGTTTGCACATCCGTGCTGTGGAGCACGCCATGAAAACGAGATGAAATACACAAAATCATAAAGAGACTTTGGTACAACCCTAATACAAAACCAGCATTCTCACACAGAACAATCATTAAAATAAATCTCAAAACATAGAATATGGCTTGCATGATCTTTTAAATTCAAACAGTGTGAGATGTTACATTTCATTCGCAGAAACACAAGTCGGCTATAACAACGTTATTCCGTAAACTCAGCTAGCACATTAGCCATTATCATACATAATGCAGAAATAGATGGATAATGTTACATACGTCATTGGCCACGTTAATTCAAGAAGTGGAAACTTCAAGCTTGGCACGTCTTCATTTAATCCAAATCTTCGTGAACATTATCAGTGTTGGGTAACGTTACTTAAAGTAAAGTAACTCATTACCTTACAAGATTACTGCCAATAAAAAGTAACTGGTTACATTACTGCATTATCTACTGAGTAAAGTAGCATAAGAATTATAGAAAAATAGAAAGAGTCGCACAAATTACAGTAAAACCCCTTTGTCAGTTCCATTGTCAGCAGTAGTATGGGAAGCCATTTAGGCAAAAAATACATACTTCACTTGCACATATCAGAATCAGAATCAGAATTCCTTTATTGTCCCACAAACAGGAAAATTTCTTTGCCAAAGCAGCCAAAGGACAGTAATATTACAAAAAACAATAATGATAGTAAAAAATAAACAATATAATAAAAAGGTAAGAAATAGAATAGACTCGTATATACATAGACATAATATTGTACAAAATTAACATGTAATAATAAACAGTGTGGCGGTGTATTGTTATTTACAAATAATGAATATGGGTGTTAAAAAAATTGACCAAATAGTGCAAACCAAAAATGAGAAAAGAGTTGTGTAAAGAGTCTGTATTGCACAGTGCAAAGTGAGGGGAGCAGTGCTGGTTGTAAAGTCTGACAGCGGCAGGAAGGAAGGACCTGAGATACCTCTCCTTCACACACTTGGGGTGAATCAGTCTGTTGCTGAAAGAACTGCCCAGTGCTGTGATAGTGACCTGCAGGGGGTGGGACTCCTTCACCAGCAGCGATGACAGCTTGTCCATCATCCAGCTCTCTCCCACCACCTGCACTGGGTCAAGAGGGCATCCCAGGATGGAGCTGGCCTTCTTGATAAGTTTATCAAGTCTCCTCCTGTCTGCTGCCAAGATGCTGCTGCTCCAGCAGACTACTCCATAGAAAATGGCTGATGCCACCACAGAGTCATAGAAAGAAGTCAGGAGTGCCACCTGCACTCCAAAGGACCTGAGCTTCCTCAGCAGATGGAGTCTGCTTTGACCTTATATGTTGCTGCAGTATGATCAGTCCAGTCCAGTTTATTGTTCAGGTAAACACCCAGGTACTTGTAAGATGTCACCATCTCAATGTACGGTCCCTGGATGTTCACCTGTGCGCAGGGTTGTCTGTGTTGGCGGAAACTCACCACCAGCTCTTTGGACGTCTCGGCGTTGAGCTGGAGGTGGTTCTGCTAGCACCAGTCCACAGGGTCCTTAATAAGTTCTCTGTAGGCTCTGTCATCCCCGTCCCTGATGAGGCCGACAATAGCAGAGTTGTCAGATAACTTTTGTAGATGACTGTGGGGTGATTGGTGGGATAATTCTGCGGTGCACAGGGTGAACAGGAAAGGGGCCAGGATTGTTCCCTGTAGGGCCCCCATGCTGCAGACAACTGTGTCCAACACACAGTCCCGAATCCTCACATCCTGTGGCTGGTTGGTGAGATAGTCAAGGATCCAGGACATGAGGTGTTGGTTCACCCCGCAAGCTCCAGCTTGTCCCCCAAAAGTGCAGGCTGAATGGTGCTGAAAGCACTGGAGAAATCAAAGAACATGATCCTCACAGTGCTTCCAGGCTTCTCCTGGTGAGAGAGTGATCTGTCCAGGAGGAAGATGAAGGCGTCGTCCACTCCGATGCCAGGTTGATTTGCAAACTGGAGTGGGTCCAGGGTCTTCATGAGGTGTGAAGTGAGAGCGACTGGTCTGCAGCTGTTGAAGTCCTTTGGGTGAGGGATCTTTGGCACTGGTACCACACTGGAGGTTTTCCACAGCAGTTGCATTTTTCCCAGCTTCAGGCTCATGTATATATACTCCACAATCCTGCACAGCTGGTCTGGAGCTGATTCCGTCTTGACCGTAGCCTTCTTCGCCTTCATCTTCCTCATTTCACTGCTCACTTGGATAGTGGAGAGGGACAGATTGGAGCAGGGGGGCTAAGCGTCGGATGGGTGAGGTGGGTGAATGTCAGGGGGGACAGTGGGAGGTGTCTGCAACATGAAAGCAGTGGAAAGGGAGGTAGAGGTGAGAATGGGGCAGTAAACGGGGGGGGGAGGGGGTAGAAGAGGTGGGGGGCAGCAGAGATGACTGTGCTGGGGGAGGGGTGGGTGTCTGGTCAAACCTATTGAAGAATAGGTTCAGGTCGTCCACCTACGTCTGATCCCCAGCAGCCTGAGAGTCTGGTTTCCTCTGCCCTGAGATGGTTTTAAGGCTTGTCCAGACTGATGTTTCTCTGCTGTTGCTGTTCTTCCCCTCTCGGATCTTCTTCCTCAGCTCTTTCTGCACAGCCTTCAGCTCCTCCTTGTTGCCTGACCTCCTGGCCCTCTTTTTCTGCTTAAGGAGAGCCTTTATGTCAGGATTAATCAAGGGTTTGCTGTTTGAAAAACACTGGACAGTTCTGATGGGTATAGTGTGATCAACACATAAGTTTTTGAAGTCCGTTATGCAGCCTGTCAAACTGTTGATGTCTTCCCCATGAGAAACACACAGTTCTTCCCACACAGTTAAGTCAAAGCAGTCCCTCAGAGCCTCTTCAGACTCCTCAGTCCATGCCTCAACTGTGCAGGTTTCTGCTGGTTGCCTGTTAACAAGGGGCTTGTAAGAAGGCAGGATATGCACCCAGTTGTGGTCAGACCTTCCCAGTGGAGGGAGGGGGGATGAGTTGTATGCCTCCTTGCTGTTGGCATAAAATAAGTCCAGTGTTTTATTGTCTCTGGTGACTGTGTGAATGTGGGCAGGGTGGAGGACAGAGAGGCATGGTTGAAGTCCCCAGAGATGAGGAAGAGGAGGAGACGGGGCAGCAAAGGGGGGGGGGGTATACACTGCGAATGCAGTCACCTGTGTGAGCTCCCTCGGGAGGTAGTACGGCCTCATGCTAACCGCTAAGAGTTCAGTGTCCTTACTGCAGACCTGTTCTTTAACAGTGATGTGCCCAGACTTACACCATCTGTCATTAACACATATAGCCAGCCCTCCTCCTTTCCTCTTACCGCTCTCTACCGTCCTGTCTGTCCACCACAGTTGAAAGCCATCCAGATTAGCGTCCGTGTCCGGTGTCAGCGCCATTAGCCACGTCTCAGTGAGCACCATGATGCTGCACTCACGGTAGTCTCTGATGCTGGGTCAACGCCGTTAGCTCGTCCATCTTGTTGGGGAGAGATCTTACATTCCCCATGATGACAGATGGGAGGACAGGTCCGTAGCATCTCCTCCTGCTACTGCGAGCAGCTCCGGCAAGGCACCTGCGTCTCCTCCTCTTCAGCTTGCGGGGGACATCAGGCCTGAGGGCCAACAGCTGATCCCTACTGTAAACAATAGGGCTGTGTACAGGCTCCATGGACACAGCAGAAAACAGTGAAAAAAGCAGTAATAAGACCAGAGTGAAAAAAGCAACTCTGATCTCCATACTGCCTGGAGAGAGAGAGCTCCGAAGAGACGTAATTAAAAAAAAGTTAAAAAGTACAAATAGAAATATAAAAAGATGAAAAAGCTCAAAAGTTAGCGAGACCTGCTGTAACAGGCTGCCACTCACGCGGCGCTATATTTATATACATACAAACATACTTTACTTGCACATACATATACACTGCCTACAAAAAGTATTCACCCCCCTTGGATGTTTTGTCCTTGTATTGCTTTTAGAAATGAAATCACGGTCAATTCAAGTAATTTGTTGTTTTTTTTTACAAGAATTAACAAAAAACAACTCTTTCATGTCAAAGTGAAAACAGATTTTTACAAAGTAATGTCATGTAACATACATGATTGCATAAATATTCACCCCCTTCAAGTTAATATTTAGTAGATGCACCTTTGGCTGCAATCACAGCACTGAGTCTGTGTGGATACTTGTCAATCAGGCTTGCACATCTAGACACTGGAATTTTTCTCACTCATCGCAGTGCTGCACCAGAAATGGGAGAGGCTTACCTCCATGAATTTCTTTTTCAGCATGCGGTCACATGACAGCTCCACCTGCTGACTCTCTTCGTTCGTAATGCGAGCTGTGGTCTGTTGTTTGATGTCATCCAACATGTCTTCAATTCGCCTACTTTGACAGAGGTATAGTTTTCAGTTTATCCGCTGCGGATTGATCCACCACTTCTCTGACCATGTCGATGGCTGCAGGTAAGATAAGTTCCTCAGCAATGGTGTGGGGCTTCTTTAACTTAGCAATACGATGTGCCACCTATTAAGATGCACAGAGTGCCTGGTCTTGTTTTGAGCACGAAGAAGTAAGACACTTTTGTGATGTCCTCAGGTCTTGAAGTCATCTTTGAAAGTACTCAACAGGTTTATCTTTGAGAGAGGTATGTTTGGTTTCCAAATGCTGCTTCAGTTTTGACGGCTCTATGCTTTCTTGTGCCAACACCTTGCTGCACAAAACACACTGAGGTTTTTGTCCTCAATGTAGGAGAATCCATATTTCATGTATTCACTGTCGCCATGCTCAATTAGCATTTAAAAACAAACTTTGCGGGTCTTCTATGCTGTGAAATGGAGGGTGTCAATTAGCATTACAGGGCATTATCGCCACCTACTGTTAAGGAGTCTGAATAGACAGCACTCCAAAAAATCCCCTTCAAAATAAAAGCACATGATTTTTTTTCTTAACATTTTTTTTTTTGCCCGAGCAAATGCCTGCGACCCAAAGGTGGGTCGCGACCCAACAGTTGAGAACCACTGGTCTAGAACACTTGTAAACACAGTTTCTCTGGATTTCAGCCTAAAATGCATTGCCTCAAGACATGCTGGGGAATCTTCGCCCATCTGTTCCCCAACTGAGTCTAGTCTCAATGTAACCGGATGTATGATGATTGTGATGATGACATCGAGTTCATTGAGTGTAACCAGAAGTTGCTGCCACAATATGGCACTGTGGGGCAGGGCCGGAGTGGGGCCACTTTTCAGCCTGGGAGTTTCAGGCCCAAGACCGGCCCACTTTTTTCATGGTTGAAATTGAATAAATGAAGCAACAGTTCAGCTCTTACTATCGTATAGTTTTTATTCATAACATGTTTGAGTTAAATATTATTTCACCAAGTTAACAAAAAAACAATAACGAATTTAACTTAAAACAATATGCTGGCTTAAAATTTAAATAAAACATTTGAAATACAAATGTATATAATCATTATTTCTTACAGAGACGCAAATAGCACCAACACTATTGACAAACTTTAAGGTTGAGAAGCTTCTCTAACAGGCAACCTGAGTGATGGAAAGTGTCAACATCAACTTATATGCCAGCCCAATCACATGGTAAGCACCTGTGAGGAGGTTATACTGTGAGAGGATTCGGTGTACACAAATGGCACAGTTTTTGCAGGAAGAACAGGTCCTGCTCTCAAATTCCATCTCTGGTTCCATATGTGACCATCCACCACTATCCTCCTGACCATTCTGTGCCATCTCACTACCTGCCCTGACAATGTACCTTTCGAGCAGGGACTTCTTCAGTTTCTCCCACTGGGATGCCAGGCTAGAAAGCTCAGTATGTAATGTGCTAACAGTAGCTCTGTCATCGAACCTAAGCAAACATTTGCTGATTTCCTGAAGCACTGAGTTGGGGAGCCCATTTGCCTTTACTTCAGGAATGTTTTTAGGGTCAAGACTAGCAAAATCTGAGGCAAGTTTTGCATTCGCTGAAAACCTCCTATCTATGCTACAGTGTCCAGAATGACATTATGGATATTCACCTCAAAGACAGCATCAGGTGAGGCTACTGTGTCATCATCAGAAAGCTCTCCTGGCATTCTTTTCTTTTTTCGGACACGCTTCTCTGGAAGTGCACTACCTCACAGTCCATCTCTTGCAGCTTTTCATTGGCCCAGTTCACAAACTCATCAGCTGCTCTATTCACTCCCTCAAAGTCCCTGACATTTTTTTTTTGAGGTTATCCTCTGTCCCCTCAACCAGATGCTGAGCTGTCACAATATCCATTCTGTGTGTCTGTAGGTACTTGGAGAGGGGGATGTATGTTTGAAAATGCAGAGGAAGGTTTGAGCAGTGAGGATAATCTCATATTTCTGAAGATTTTCAATGTATCCCTTTGCTTTGACCCAAACTATTGGCTTCATACTCCCATCTCCCTCAACATAGGCTAGGGTCAGCAGCAGGTCAACATACAATGCATCCTGGGGATTACCAAAACACCCAAAGACTTTAGTGAGAGCCTGATACTTAGCCCACCACCTTGTTTCCCCTATCGGGCACAGTCTTCTGTGACGTTTGTCCTCACTTGTCTCTTCCCACCTCTGCATACGCTTATATGACTCTCTGAGGAAAACTGCCACTTCATTAAGCAATGAAAAGAGAGATGCACTTTCTACAACACTGCCTGTTGTGTCTGCCAGTACCAGATTGAGAACATGTGCGTAACACCAGACATGAATCTGTGTCGGAGATTGCTCAGAGAGAAATGCAGAGAACCCTTTCTACTGTCCCTGCATATTTGCTGCACCATCAGTGGAGTTGCCCACACATGTGCCAATGTCAATGTTGAGTTTGTCTAATGTGTGTTTCAGTAGCTCTGTCAAATACTTGCCAGTGGATTTTCACAGTCCACTACAGCAACTAACCGCTCATGAATGGCATTTGTGACATATCTGACAATGATAGCACACTGGTCCTTTGATGTGACATCTTGGGTTGTATCAATTTGAACTGAAAACATTCCCATCTCTCTAACCTCATCTGCAATCATGCCCTTTATCACCTGGCTGAGAACATCCACAACTTTACCAACAATGTCCTTTGAGTGAAGAGTCACAAGAGAACCTCTTCCTTTTGCACCAGTGTCATGATGCCTCTTGCTTTGCTCAGTACAACTGCTCATGTGCTGTTGAAGGCACAGATCATACCGGCTCAAAAGTGTTATCAACTCTAACACTCTAACAACACTAAGTCCACATTTGCCTATGACTTTAATCACATCTATTATGCGTTCCATCACCTGACGCTTCTTCTTCACCTGCTCATTTGTTTGCTAGTCAGAAGGCTTTTTACATCTGCCCTTTTAGCCAACAGAAAGTAAGCATCAGCGCTATCATTACTTTTCTCATGCTCCTCTATCCGCTGATGAACATGTTTCCATGTTTTCATACCTCCCTTTATGAAAGGACTATCACATGCAGCAGGTGCAAATGCCAAACACACAGAACAATACAGTGATTGGGTTTTTTCACTGTATGTCAACCACTTGCGGTTGGTGCCATGCTTGCTGTGAAAAACTTTAGCCAGTAGGGGGTTTTGTGGGCTGAAGACTTTACAGCATATTTTGGAGCTGATAAAGCATGTAATTTTATGTGAAGGACAGGAAGTACTGTCCTGAATGTGCTGACAGCGAGCATTGATGACGATTTGACGACCAGCAGCTCCAGTGGTGTCTCAAACTGATCCAGTAAAGGGTCGCTGTGGCTGCAGGTTTTCATTCAAACATGGATCAGTTTGAGACACCTTTACAGCGAGGAGACCGGGGTTTCCGACTAGGGCAAAGAGTAGCACACAGCTAAATCACCGGTGTTAGCGTCCTTTTGACGACTCATGTGAACACAAAGATTACATTACATTAGGCCGTTAAAACCATATATATATATATATATATATATATATATATATATATATATATATATATATATATATATATGTTACAAAGATAAGAAGTTTGACTTTAGTTTTACACCATTAAATTAACTCAAAACATTACACCATCATTCTATAGGTTCAACAGAAGGTTTGATAAAATTTAGCCAAAACTCTCCGACTGGTGACACAGATCCGGTATATCTCTCTTTACCAGCGGCCACTTGTGTCTGTCCTCTCGTAAAAATGTATGTCAGCTTGGCATATTTGGCAGCACACTCCTCCAGTGCCTTCCTTTTTGCTCAATCTGGCCTTTTCAGCCCCTCCTGGCATCTTCCTACCTTCCATAGTCACTAACGCTTGTAGCGACGTCAGCTGTTGATAGCTAATTGCCGGTAAAACTATTTGGAAAACACGGGCTATATGGAACCAACCAACTCTATTTGAGAGGAGGGATCGCCCTCAGATGGTATAACCCATCTATTGCCATGCAGAGGCTGCGCTGTCAGGCAGTGAAGTGGCCCACCGGGAATTCTCCTGAATCTCCCGATTACCCACCCCCGGGGAAGCAGAGCAGATTCTAGTATCATCTTGCCGCATATGTGGAGAATGGGCATGTTATTTTAATAGTTTGAAAGGCAACAGAGATGTTACTACGTTTGATGCCGTTCAGAGAGGAAATGAAGCCAGCACCTTGCTGCTGCGTTCCTGTGGCCCAGCCCACCCAGCGACACAGCTGCTTCATTAGGACAGGTTCACCGTCAAGAGGTGGCACAGCAACATGAGCTGTGCACCATAAGTCTTGTTTTCTAACACTTGCCAACCTCCAGATTATTCAGCTGAATGACTTAAATAATTAGACGCTACATGTAGGAAGTATTGTTGACAGCAGCATAGCTATCTTATAAAATCCACCAGCTAATGAGGCACAATGCCTACCATAAACTAGCATAAGCGTCCTATTTTTTTATAATCTGACCACATTAAAAGCAAAAGGCAGCCTCAGTTCTCTAAACATTAGAACCATGACATCTAGTTACAGCCCAGTGACTTTTTTTGTAAAGCCAATACATCAATTGTTTATTTTTCAAGCGGTGTAATTCCGTGTTTTATCAGCTTTTAGGAAACAAGGACTGATGCAACTGACATTTTAGTGCTTGTATACCCTGAACAAGAAGCCCTCTCTCCACCGGCCCCTTAGTCAACACCTGTGCTTCACTGTAGCTCTCAGTGTAACCTCCAGCCTCACCGTTGTTTTCAGGTAATGTACTCTTTTTTTTCTGGCATTAGCTGTGTATGATCTATAGCCAACAATGGTGTTAACGGGATAGTTCGGGTTTTTTGAAGTGGGGTCATATAAAGTACATATCTATAGTCGGTCTGTTCCCGACCATAGTTGCCGATCAGCGCAGCCTCAGTTTGGAGAAGTAGAGAGCCGCTCCAGCCCAGACGCTCAGCTCTGTACTGCAGTGAACGGAGACCAGCTGAAAAGAGAATTTTAACCACCTAAAACAAGGCCCGCCTAAAAAAAGTCTGTATCAGTCAAGTGTACGTTCTATAGAGTAAATTCACACCGCTTTACATCGCCGTCAGACCACCCATTCTTTTGGCACTACATTTTCTCAATTGTAGTACCTCCGTATCCCTACGCATCAGCGCAACTGGGCCTCGCATTGTATTCCGCCGCTCGCAGAGGTGATCCGTATTCCTACACTAATGGTATGATGGAAATCTAGGATATTGTAAGACGTTCCTCATGCACTGTGGTCGTGTCTTTGATCTCCAGCCCCTTACATACACTACTGAGAAGGCTAAAATTGCCTACCTGATTGGGTTGCTGTGGGGAGCGGTGTTGGAGTGGGCTTCGGTTCACTGGAGGAAGCAGGATATCGAGGCATATCTAAGCAGGTTTTCAACCACCTGGTCCAAAGTAAAGACGCTTCCATGAGGCTTTTCCCTCTCCACCAAGGGCTTTGGAGC
This sequence comes from Lagodon rhomboides, assembly GCA_039737535.1. Classification (NCBI taxonomy): domain Eukaryota; kingdom Metazoa; phylum Chordata; class Actinopteri; order Spariformes; family Sparidae; genus Lagodon; species Lagodon rhomboides. The sequence continues at coordinate 10,642,943 of CM077784.1, forward strand.
ATGGCTAAATACGACATTGGATTCCGGACTTTGGCAGCAGAGAGTGGGTGGAATGTGGCATCCCTGCAGGCTGTTTTTGTTAATGGACTAAGTGAATTACTAAAGGATGAACTAGTATCACACCCTGTGCCTGAAGGCTTGGATGAATTCATGTCTTTAATTATCCTCATAGACAATCGATGCCATGAGCGGCAAAGGGAACTTTTGGCTGTGACGTCACAGCAAAAATAGCAAAAAAATTACAATTTGAGGTAAGAGACTTACAGTATAGCACTTATAACATTGCATTGAGTAAAAACAACTGCGATACACAATTACATCACAGTACGATATTATATAGTAAAACCACTTTTTTAATCCCTGCTTTTAAATCAGTTCATTTCTGCTTACTCAATGTAAGGTCCCTTGCAAATAAATCTTTTATCTGGCAGGATTTTATCATGACAAACAATTTTTACTTTTGCATCATCACAGAGTCCTGGATTAATCCTGAAGATTAATCTCATCTCACTGGGGGGAAGACTCTCATTGAGTCTTCCCCCCCAGATTATCTATTTTTACACCAGCCAGGAATGACAGGCTGGGGAGGGCTCGCCCATGGTTTCTGTGTGAACTCGGTTGATTTTGCCGTCTCCAATCACAAGGCAGTGCAATTCCAAGTACTGTTCCTCTCTCCTGACCCCAAACCCCCCACACTGACTCACTCCCGCCCCCTAAATTCACTGTCCGTTCCTCGCTTCAGCCAAGCTTTTATGTCCTCAAGCACGGTTCTTAATACAGGTGAACAACATGGCCTCCCCGTAGATGAACTTGTCAGTGGTTTTAACAGCTCTTGCACAAATATTTTAGACTCTATAGCTTATTCCAGGCTCAAAAAGCTGAAACCTCATTCTCTGCCAAGGCTGAACGAAGAACTAAGGATTTTAAAGAGACGGTACATTATAATGAGTGTGTATTGCGGGAGCTAAAAACCGAGGAAAAATGATCTTCAGCCTGATGTGGATCCCACATCTTTTACTTCATATAGACAATATATACATAGAAATGTAGGAAATCTTATTGGCTCTCAGCTGATTGTCTAATTGCAGACGTAGGACTCAAACTTTTGGCTGTGGAAGTCCTAGAGCGACAAGCACTCCAGCAACTCCCCAATAAGCCGCCATGTTAATTTTGAGCCTACATTTCTGGAGGAGAGCAGATGGTACCTGTTCATGTCTCTCACTCTGGTGCCCTCATTGTTCACTCTACAGAAATAAAAAAGACATCACAGAGTTCAACAATGTCTGCTGTTACTCACTGTATGAATATTCTGGTGATAACCCATGCACTTTTTTCAAAAATCGCAGGAGGTTGGGAGGCGTTTTCCCATTCATTCTTATGGGGACATTTTCAACTTTGGTTCTGCCACTGCTGCAGCAGCCAGAGAAACTGTTCACCTTTTTAAGCTCTTTCAGCCTCTTACCTGTCAGCTTTTCTGCCTTTACAGCAAGCAGCACACAGCACGCAGCAGGCCACGATTGCTGCACACCGCGGCGGCAGTACTCGCCGACACGCGCGGCCTGCGAGGGCCCGTTCATCGCTGCTTGCAGCTTTAATCATTATTATTATTATTTGTTATAAACATTCCATACTGTTAAAATACAAATTAAACTCACATTTTCAATTTGAATTCTTCACAAACATACCCGATTGCCTCCTCCCCTTTCTCTTGTATGATCCGTATGATTTTCTCCACAGCATGAATGTTGAATTCCACCGCATTTGGTTTGGCCGAATGAGCTGGAGCTGGCAATTATCTTCCACAACTTCTGCTGCCATGTATGAACGACCCATCTTATTCCACATTATTCCTCTGGTATGTGTCGTTCTTCCTTTCTGACATGTCAGCATCTGTTGTGGCAACTAAGTATCACAAGTGGCATGCACACCTTTGGTGAGTGGGAAGCTGGTACTCCAAGCTATAATCTTTCTCCAGGATGCTGAAGGTGTCCAGGTAGTTGGCATGGGCCTCTTCAGAAGACTCTTGGTCTGATTCTGACACTGCATCCTCAGACTGGCTCTGCTTACCAAATACACTGACTGCTTTAACAAAGTTCGAGCCACTGTCCGTGGTGGTTCTTACCACTTATTCTTACTTACTTATTCTTTATTGACATTATATGTCATCAAGAGCACCTGCAACGACATCAAAGGTGTGAGACCCTTTTAGACTCTTGCATGTAAGTGCAGCGGATCTCCTCTCTAAGGTTCCCTTATCTATCCAGTGAGCTGTTACCCCAATGAAACTTTGCTGGTGTGTGGTCCTACAGTCTGTGGTGGTGACAACGTAGCTGACTTTAATAAGTTGCAATACTACCCTCTTCATTCCTTTTTTTTACGTATTGTTTTGGCCTTTATATGGCTTTATTGATAGAACAGTTCAAGATATGACAGGACACAGGATGAGAGAGAGGGGGAGTGACATGCAGCAAATGGTCCCCAGGTCAGGACCCGAACCAGGATCCGCTGCAGCGAGGACAAAGCCTCTGTACATGGGACGCCCGTTCTACCAACTGAGCTAAAGGGCGCCCCACCCTCTTCCTTATTTGATTAGCAGTTCCCTCTATTCTGCTCCAGACTGTGGGTCTAGAAATGACCTTGATGTGGGGATTGATTGTCACGACTAGTTCTTTGAAAGCAGGTAATTCGTCAAAAGAAAATGGATGAAGACCCTCACAAATAAAGTTGATAACAAGCTTGTCAACCTTTCCCTGTGTCACATGGCGGTTGCCTCCCACTGACATTGCGTCTGTTTTTTTTGCCTGCTTGCTTGGGTTTGGTGCTAATGGATTTGGGGTTGGATGGACTTGCTTTTGCTGTTTGAAAGCCGTCAGCTTAGATGGATGTTTCCTCTGAGAAGAAAGAAAAGGTTTTCATCAGTAAATCAATGAATGTGGTATTCATTAAACACAATGAAATTAAAGCATTGATAGATAAGAGGTTTTCTGTTTCTATACTCATCACATTTTGTTTATTGCATTTCATAAAGCACTATTTTTGCTAACAGAGATTCCTGAACATATGAAAATAACCATTAAAACAGTTGAAGGTACATATTCATAAACATCAGTTTGTAGTCCGAGATATTTTTTATGCCAACACTCTAAGCCTACTATACTGCAGTCTTAGTGACATCCGACAGTAGACACTGCTCTGGGGTAGCAAAGCAGCAGCAACAACAACAAAAACTTTGATTTTCTTAAAAGATGTCTCATTTGTTGCCCCATTGTTGCTCCCATCCTCAACACAGTCAGACTTCTCTGTGTCTGTCCCTCCACTGACTACACTCTGCTTTTGGAAACTGGAAGTGTGCTGAGTGCCCTAGAATGCTATCCTAGAATAATTACTGTGAAAGCAGGCAAAGAGCCTCGCACTACAATCCTCTCCAAAAATACTAAGCTCTTTACCATTCACACTGCTAATACATTTGATGTGACTGTAAACTTAAAGGCCCATTTACATTGAAACCGGTGGCAATTTCGATTTTATATAGCCCTACAGGTTGATAGTGCAAGTCAAAATTAGCTATGTCACGAAACAGGGTAGTTTGCAAATTGACAATGTGCTATTAGCCATTAAAAAAAACTTTGTTTGAAATAGCTACCAATGCAACATCTCAAGAACTTACCAAAACATGCTTTTGCTGATTTGAAGTGGAGTTATTGAAAGTAACCAGTTCCGTCACCCTTGGCATGGCCCTCTTGTATTTGAAGGAAAAACACTCTTTTAAATGTGGCCAAGGGTTTTCGGCATTTATGAGTTCAGCAGAATTCGATGTTTCAGGTATAGCTAACATTTCTAGGTCCACTGTCTCTGAACCGTCATCACTGCCAGTGCCTGTCTCATGATCAGCCTCCATTGCCATCTCTTTGAAGAAGACTTGGCGCCATCTTGACACTGGATTAGCTGGATTTTTTTTTTCCATTAGGATTTTTTTTACTCAGTAACAGATGGTATTTTTAATGTAGGGAAGTACAGTACTTCACTCAAAACGTAATCAAGTAAAAATAAAATTACCTTTTTAAAAACTACTTAAAAATTACATAATACACAAAAAAACTACTCAATACAGTAACGTGAGTATGTATTTCGTTACTATTCACATCTGACCCCCCTCTCTCTCATCCTGTTTCCTGTCATCTCTGAAGCTGTCCTATCAATAAAGCCAAAACAAAGGCCAAAAAAATAAGAAAAAAAAAAATAGTCTGTATTTATATATGATGTTTGTTATTTGGTTTGCTGCTGCAGCATGATGGTCTAACAAGTAATGCAGTATGCCTTCATTATACACTACATGATCTTACTTGAATAAAATGTTATACACTTTATAATGTGCCCACGCATAATGCCTTAGGCCCAGTGTACAACCTGCCTGTAAGCTGGATAGGGATACAATATCTTGTTTACATCGTCAAACAGTGTGATATTAATAGCGATTATGGAAATATCAGAGGGGATCCCTTAGGGCCTTCTAGGCTAGAGAGGGCCCAATGATCTCAGCTTTTCCAGTGTTATATTAAATTTCTTTCATTTAATGATAATTATCTGTAAATATAATTTGTCCTCATTTTCTATTACACTTGCTTCAGAAATGAGAGGTTCGCTGTCCTGTTCAATCAGATTTATTGCAGAGTAAGTTTTCATATACAAGGACTTTGCCTTCTTGATTTGGTGCTTAATAATAAACAGTGAGTAGCCTGTGAATATTCTCATTCATCCAGGTCATAGTTATCTCAAGGAAATTTAATCGAATGCAACTGGATTTGGTTTTTGTCTTGAAGACGTTTCACCTCTCATCCAAGAGGTCATTCATCTTGATGAAGCCTCTTGATGATGAAGCCTCCTGGATGATAGGTGAAACGTCTTCAAGACAAAAACCAAATCCAGTTGCATTCGATTCAATTTCCTTGAGATAAACAGTGAGTAGTAAAAATACAAAGGGGAAGCAGGTTCTTCAAATTAACATCAATTAAATATATGGAACAAATATCATGCACAATATGTTATTTAAATGAAAGATATAATGAGGGCAGCTGCAGATGGAAAGGCACTGTTCTTGTGGCATGAAGTTTCGGTCCAGATGGACCTCAGCCACTTGTCAGGCTTTCTTGGTAATTCAGCTGATGTTCAGCTCCCATCTAAGGTTCAGTTTCAATGGAATCTTGACAGACTGGTGACTAGAGGCACAGCTGTTCCTGTGCAGGAAGAAGAGCAGAGGAGAAAGGGTGTATCTTTGGGGGGGCTTCCTTGCTAATGGTCCAGGAGTCAGATCCATGTTTCTTAAGCTTCACGCGCCGACTCCTTTCAGATGATCCACCTGCAGGCACTCAAGTCAGCCACACTCAGCTGGGGGAGCCTGTCTTGCAGAGGGGCTGAGATGATCTTCTCTGGGTCAACAAACACGATACTAGCATCCTTTGCAACAATAACAAAAACCTTCTGGAAACAAAAACAGAAAGAAAATGTTCTAATTTCAAATGTAACAACAGACAACCAAAATGGATCCATCAACACCGCTGCCATAAAACCATTTGTATGAAGCTTACAATGCCCAGGCTTTGCAGATATTCAGTCCTGGATGTGTTAATTTAATTATATGTCAGTTAAGTAAGTCACAGTCACAGAGTTTTACCGGACAGCATCATACTGACGTGTGTCTGATATGTCCTTCTACATTAGGTAGATTCCAATTCCATTCCAATTTGTTGGATATAGAACAAACACAGCTAATGCTAGACAAAAGAGTAAATTACCTGAAAACGATGGCTGGGCTGGGGGTTACACTGTGAGCCACAGTGAGGCACGAGTGTTGACTAAGGGGCCAGTGGAGAGAGGGCCTCTTGTTCAGGGTGTACAAGCAATAAAACGTTAGGTGCATCAGTCCATGTTTCCTCAAAGCTGATAAAACATGGACTTTACACCACCTGAAAATAATTAATTAATGTATTAGCTTTACAAACAAAGTCACTGGGCTGTAACTAGACATCATGGCTCTAATGTTAGCGGACTGAGGTTGCCTTATGCGTTTTCATGTGGTTAGAAAAGCTGGTGGATTTTTCAAGAAACCTACACTGCCGTCATAAATAAGGGATAACCCTTACCCTAACCCATTCAAGGCATAGACTTGGAGGCTAATCAAACTTTTAAAAAGCATGCCCATTCTCCACATTTGCGCCAAGATGATGTCGGAGTCTGCTCCTTCGTGTGTCTGCACAGCGCCATATTGTTGCAGCAACTTCTGGTAACGGTTAATGACCTGAACTTCATCATCATCATCATCTGGTTTCATTGAGACTCCACTCAGTTGGGGAATAGGTGGGTAGAGGTTCCCCAATGCTGTTTGGGCCAAAAGCCAGAGAACCTGTGTTTAAGAGTGTTCTCGATAACCCTAATGTTACCTTTTATGCACACAGCAAAAATTGGAGTGTTGAAATTTCAGGATTAAACATTTCCGAATTGATTTCCACTCTCAAAGTGTAATTTTAACACATTTGTTACACAGTGCTGGAGTTATTTGACAGAGTTGATCACATCAGTGTTAGCCTAACTTCGCAGAGATGTAATTAAGCTCCACCCATGCATTTCACTTCTTCGGTTGGAGTCAGAGCCATTTTCCTCCTCTCATGCAGTTCTGCACGGTAAGTGCAATTAACTAAGTCAAACTTACTGAAACAATTATAAATTTGTATAAATTGATGCTGTGAACTGCAGTATGTACAATGAAACAAGCCTTGTTTGTTGCCCAGACTGAACAGCAAATTTGTCCAGGTGATTAACGTTAGCTAGCTAATGTTAGCAGTCTATGGTAACGTTAGCTTTGGAATGTTGCTGGATGCTGACATGGAAGTATGTTTTAATTTTGAAATCTAGAGAAGGCTATGCAGGTGTTGTGAAATGTAAATTTGTTATTTATTTAAGGCGAGGAGTTTATACCAATGTGTGCATGAATGATGTGCAGTGCTTTTCAACTCCAGTCCTCGGGGACCACTGCCCCATGTTAGATGTTTCCCTCTTCCACCACACCTGATTCAAATGATTAGCTCGTCATCAAGCTCTGCAGTAACCTGATAACGAGCCACTTATTTGAATCAGGTGAGTTGGAGCAGGAAATGTGTAAAACATGCAGGGGAGTGGTCCCCGAGGACCGGAGTTGACAAACTGTATTAGTGAATGTCATAAAATAATTTAATTCAAGCACAAATTGATGTAATTTCTGTTTGTTTGCAGGTTATAAAATGTACACATGCCTGCGAGGCTCTGTCAAAATGCCACATCACCACTGCTGCTATTGTGGCCGCATAGTCACAAGGCAGAGTTTTTTCATGGCCCATGTTGAAACCTGCAGTACTTTAGGTATTCTTGTTTATATATTTTTCATATTAACATTTACATGTAACTATTTCTCAGTTTTCAGTTGAAATATGTTTGCTTTGTCCTCCATCAATACTGCAGTCTCCCCTCCTTCTGCAGCTGCCAGTGGGTCTCCATCCTCCTCTGTCTCTGCTGCCGCCCAAGCCCATGAAGCCTCAGCGGCCTCCTCTGTCTCTGCTGCCGCCCGAGCCCCTGAAGCCTCAGTGGCTTCTGCTGCCGCCCGAGCCCCTGAAGCCTCAGCGGCCTCCTCTGTTTCTGCTGCCACCCGAGCCCATGAAGCCTCAGTGGCCTCCTCTGCCTCTGCTGCTGCCTGAGCCCCTCAGGTCTCAGCGGCCTCCTCTGTTTCTGCTGCCACCCGAGCCCCTGTAGCCACAGCGGTCTCCTCTGTCTCTGCCGCCGCCCATGCCCCCGCTGCCGCCAGTAGGTCTCCATCCATCAAAACCCTTTATCCAATAATACTCAAATCAAGGCCACAGAAAACCACCTGCACATTTTGTAATTTGATTGTCAATAAAAAAAAACATTAGAGTACACATTCAGAGACGTCACACATCATCATGTGTTGACATCTTCTATTCACCACCTTCCATCCCAGTGCATCGATCAAAAGAATGGGATATTCGCTGTGCAAAGGACCTTTTCTTGGCCCATTGCACCAATCCATGTTCAAAAGTGTCCATGGGGAGACAAACACAAAGTAGCATGTGAGTTGGAGCAATGTAGACGGGCGGGGGAAGAAGAAGTGGCCTAATGGGATTTCAGTGCATGCATCTGAAATCCATATCTTTTTGTGCCATGTCTTCAGAATCACATGTAACCCTTAAAGAAGAAGTTCTGACAGATATGGTTGACAAAAGATGGATTTCTGAAAACACGAGGCAGGTCTGTCTCTTCCAAAAAAAAAAAAAAAACGCGGAGTCTGAGGGATGCCCTCTCATCCAAACTGTTTGTGTCTATAAAGGACACATGCACATCATACTTCTCTCGGTTAGGTAGAGTAGTGGTGTATTTTGACAGAAAGAGAAATACCTGGCACTGCCCTTGTGCTAAGCAGAAGAACAGGTGTCCACATAAGTCGATAGCGAAATGGCATTTTAACCAAACACATCCTGAACTTTTTCGAAAAGTCAGATCAACAGACTCTGATGTGTTTGATCTTTTTGAAAAACATGGACCTCAAGATGGACACAGCACAGGGCATGACACAGCATCTGTATATCCACCTGAAGGAGATGGTCTGATGGCAATGATTCTTTACTTGCTGAAGAACAAGAACGTACCATCTGTGTTGCCAAACGATGTCAGTTCTCCACTAAACAGAAACGCTTTGCCAATGCACCTAATCACCTGTGAAACCTTTTGTGCATTGTGTCCAGGAAAGATACCTCTTTCTGAACCAACCTTGGTATCGCAGAAAGCCAAGATTGTCATGTTCACTGGTGTAGCAGACGGTCTGTATTTTAAAGAGATGCATAATATTTGCAAAATGTAGTATAATCACAGGTATTACATTTCATGAGGATGTTTCTTGCATCTAGTGAAATGTGAAACCATTTTGTTATCCTTACACAAAGTATTTTTCTATCTTCATCTCTTATAGATGTGTCCACATATTGCAAGAGGTGTGGGATATGTGGAACATTCTACCAGGTAAGTTTTGTTTCTTTTGACATTACCAATACAATAACATAACACTGATTTCAAGGAACATGTCTATCATCTGTCTTACAGTGAGTGACATTGAAGATCCTTCACCTGAGTTTGATGGGCATGTTGATGTTGATGTTGAGGCAGAGGGTTTTTAAAAAGTAAGTTGTAGCCCTGAATGGCTGTATGAAGTGAGGATTCTGCAGGACTATTAAAAAGAAGTGCCTATACATTTCTCAGTCTATTGTATCTTGAAGCAATGCACATGTGTACTTGCATTTGTGCTCTTGTGTTTGCCACATGTTTATAACACAAAATCCATTGTTTGACTATGAAGGTAATCGGGAGAATCCCAGTAAAGTCTCTCCTTCCTATGATAAATGGGCACCGTGGATTGGGCCTCATACTAGGTCTGGGAGAATACTACTCAATACAGAGTATGCTAAACTGGCAAGCAAAAAGTCTGGAGCAGAACACGCTGACGTTGAGATATCAGAGGAACGTCTGTCAAGTGAACTAATGAACTTGAAGGTGAATTATAACATTTTGTTTACATGTGATATCTATACAAACTGCTAAATCATTTAGATTATTTGAAAACATCTCTTTTGGTCTTTCCTTATAGCTTTTGTGACTGTGTTCATGTAGGTTGATACTTTAAAGAAACTTGTTCGTGAGTGTGGTATTGACTCAAAGGGATCCAAAATGGACCTCCTCCTGCATTTGAGAGAAGAGATGAAAACCAGGAGCACCTACGATAAAGTGTTTCAAAAAGTTTGGGGAGCATCAGGTAAACATTTGATGTGTATATACTGTTCCATCATCTCTCTGTACGCACTTGGCACATTTTCTGAAAAACATTTAGTGTTTAAGCATACTCTGACATGTCAGTTTTTTCCCATTTGAAGGTGGCTGGGCAGTCATCATGTGCCCTTGTGGCATTGTGAACTCTGTTAAATTCAATATAAGAGCTGAAAGACCAAGAGACTACACGGACATGTTGCTATCATTTAAACATTTCCCAAACATTGTAATATATGATTTTGCACGAGGATTAGTGACACTAACCTACGGGAGCCAGAGAGACCGCCCTTCAGCCCACATGAAGGAAGACTGGCGACAGCTACACCAGAGAACATTTCATGTGCCAAGAATGGGAAGGTACAGATTAGTTTGCCATGGTTGCAACTGAAAAAATGCCCACCGGATGTTAATGGCCATCCTGAAACAGGCTCTGCAGATCATTATGCACTATATTACACTTTTCATCAGTTCAACACAAAAGATGAAAAGGATTCCCTGAGACGCATTGGACTAGTACCAGAACTATGTGGGTGGCTCAATTCCCAGACAGCGGAGCAGCTATTCTCTGGAATGCGCAAAAACAACTACTTTATGAACTGTCTTTCCCCATCAAACCATGTATTCCTGATGCGCAACATCTTACACCACCACAATGAGAGACTTAATCAGCAGGCCATTGAGGGATTGAAGAAAGCTTTTAATGGAAATGTCACCCTTGACACAGATGGAAAAGCCATTCTCAGTATGTACTTAATCTCTTTATTTTGATATAATTCTTAATTTTTGGCTAAATTTATAAAAGTAAGGTCCTTTTTGTCTCTGCAGCCGCCAGCGTGTCGCTTCCCTCCAGTGCCCCTGCTGCGACGACTGCCCCTGCAGCCTCCTCTGTCTTTGCTGCGATGATGGCCCTGCAGCCTCCTCTGTCTTTGCTGCGACGACTGCCCCTGCAGCCTCCTCTGTCTTTGCTGCGATGATGGCCCTGCAGCCTCCTCTGTCTTTGCTGCGACGACTGCCCCTGCAGCCTCCTCTGTCTTTGCTGCGACGACTGCCCCTGCAGCCTCCTCTGTCTTTGCTGCGATGATGGCCCTGCAGCCTCCTCTGTCTTTGCTGCGACGATGGCCCTGCAGCCTCCTCTGTCTTTGCTGCGATGATGGCCCTGCAGCCTCCTCTGTCTTTGCTGCGATGATGGCCCTGCAGCCTCCTCTGTCTTTGCTGCGACGACTGCCCCTGCAGCCTCCTCTGTCTTTGCTGCGACGACTGTCCCTGACCCTGGCTGTGGATTGTACTGTGAGGCTGTAACACAGACCTGCAACCTCAGACCATGTCAAACCTCCTGGACATTAGGAGACCACCCAGAGCAGCAACAACTGGTATGTCCATCACAAACAACTGTATATCAAAGGTATCTACCAAAGAGAAACAAAGCCGCTAAAGGGGACAGTTCTGCATTGGACGAAAAAATTTAATTCTTATGCCAAAGCTAAGAATAACTACTAATGACATATGCCACCCACATGTTACTCAAAATTGGCACTCATCAGTCTACTCCAGGTATTGAGAAATTTTCAACACGCAAGAACAATATACTCATTTATCTTTTTTTGTGTCATAGCTAGACTACATTCTAAAATGAACTTATCATCAAAGACGACAATACTTGCCTGACAAGGGAGAATTTCCAGACTTTGGGACTTCGAAAGGAAATGGATTCTGAGGTAGCCAATTTCAAGTGTTCAGAATTCTAACTGAATGATATGGAAGAAATGTAGGAAATTTTGCTGTCATTTAAATGTGCCCACTCTGAGTGGAACACCAAGCTATTTAGAGGTAGCATGTGGTTATTTCTGGAATTGTAAACCTTAATATTTTAAATGGTTATACTTACTGTGCATATATTGACAGATGGGAAATGCTTGCCTGCGCCTCGTGCAGGAGATCCTGCAGATGCAGGTACAGTTTTGAAATGAGATAATATCCATTGCATAAAACTGTGGTAGTCATCAGTGCTCACTGGTCTAAATAGTCATGTCATTCTATGACAGTTTATCATTGGGCCTAGGAGCCTATTCACTGTGTGTCAATCCTGTCTTTGGATCACACACTTCTTGTGTTAAATTTGGATGCATTCTTTTTCAGGGAAAATCTGTTCATGTTGTTGACCTGTATATACCCCCAACATGGCTGCCACCACACAACTGCAACCCTTCACATTCTTTGCCCGTAAGTATAATTTGCCATGTATAACAAGATAGCAGAGAAATGGATATGTAAATGTGCTTTTTGTTTAGGTAAACTCACAAGAAATGGATGCCATTGTCATTCCTCTTTGGGTTCCTGGGCATTTCCTGTTGTGTGTAAGTTCACTTTTATGTATTCAAACTTATATTTGTGAAGTTGTTCATTGTAACATTGTCAAGAACAGTCTTTCACAGGCTTACTCAGGGCTGTCTGTCCGTTGCTTTATGGCCCAGTAGTGTTGTCTTCCACTGTAGGATTGAAATGGAAATTATTACTGTAACCTCACATGGTTATGCAATGTATGTACACCATAATTTGCTGTCATTTTTTCCCTCTTTTAGTCCTACCCTTCACCTCACCCTCCATTATGCTCTTTACAAAGTCCCCCATCCTACTATTCATATACCTATCCTTTTTTTTTTTCTTGCTTAGTAATGACAACATTTTGATCAAGAATTTGAGTGTGATCTTATCTTAAACCTCCCTGTAATTTCTATATTCTCCAGGTTATGAAGCCAATGCAGAAAGAAATTCTGTTCATTGACTCTCAGTATCACATGAGAAAACAGGGCTTTGGACATGACGGCTATCGCAGTTGCTTAAGGCAAAAAGCATGCAGTGTACTTTTATTTAGTCAAAGACGTTCCCTTGACTAAGGTCTGTGATTTTACAACTGAGATTTATTTACATGTATTACTGTCTTTGTCACCAACATAGAAAATACCCTAACTCCCAGTTTATCTTCTGCTTCTATACTTTCAGTTGTAAAATCTCAGGAAAATATTTTGCCATGTTTGCCTGCATAGTTTTATTTTTTTAAGGCAGTCATGTTCTCCTGACTTGCCAAGTTTGGTTAGCTTGATGATGGCAGTCGCATTCAATTGACTTCTCTACAATTGTTGCCAGGTTGTTTACTGCACATATCTAAGACTGTCATACTGAAACTTTTTTTTTTTTAAATAACAGTGATCTTGCAAAGCAGCTGGTTCCAGGTCCCTGGATTGAGAAAACGGGGCAAGACATAGAGGTAAATGTCTTTAAGATTGTACTATTTCATCTGGAGATACTACCGCTTTCATGGGAATCAAATATCACAGGGTCATTCTACTGTGTCACCAGTAGGAGGGCAGCCTGCAGCGGATACTGTAACTGTATTTGCTGGGTGAGAGCGAGGTGCTTCAGTGCAGAATTCTTTTGCTCCCACACTAATGTCTGAACTTTGTTCATATTAATATACACATCCATATGACCTGACTGTTCCCATCAAAGCAATGCCATCTGTCTTATTAAAATATTATATTTGATATATTGTGACATTTGTTTTACTCTCATGATTCAGGGACTTCCCCAACAGACACATGGCAATGACTGCGGCATTTTTATGATAATGGTAAGCTTACCATGACATAAGCTTAAAATTTGCCGAACATATTATCAATACTGTAACCTATATAATGTTTCTGTTACAGTATACCAGGTACCTCAGTCTTGGTGCACCATTCGACTTCACTGTTGTAAGTTGAACAAATAATTTCATCATTGACTATCAGATAAATATGTCAAATGGTCAATTCCTGTTGATTTAACATAGCAGTGTGGATCGTTTAGGCCATGTTGCAACACAGAAATATACATGTTCATGAAGTTAATCATTGTGGATTGTGAGAATGTGCTCTTCCTTTGAGGATGACATGCCAGTACTGCGGAGATAGTGGTGTGCAGTACTGATGGAAAACCTACACCTGGAAGGGTATGATTGATTTACCCTTTGTTTGTTCTTTGTTTTGATTTAACATGGAAATATCTGTTACAACAGCAAGGGCAGCCAGACAATGATTACCTGTTTTCTTTAGCTCATTCCAAAGCCTGTCAACTGTTTCAGTGAATGCATTAAGAACTGTCTCCCAAAATTATTTTTCCTATGGTAAAAGCATTACTGGACTTCAAATTTACAGATGATGGGCATTGGCAAGTATGTTTTGTACAGTGGCTTCTCTGGCTTGTCAAAATTAGGCATTCTGTTGTTTCACTAGCTGGTTGAAAGTGTTACCCTTTCAGTTTTATGACTGTTTCAAGTTGTGTCATTTGTTTCTTCAGGCATGGAAGAAGGTTTGCCCATTTCACAGATGAGGGAAAAGACATGAGTCATGGGCTTCTTTCACCTGTCTTTAGACTACGGCGAAAAAGAGAGGCTAATGAAGGAACAGATGTAAGAATGTGACATCACGATCATTACTGAGTGATATGACACAGTTACTTAACATGCATGTGTAATTAAGGCTTTCTTCAGAAGTACACTGCTTTCACTAATAACCCAAGAGGCAATGACCCGGAGATGCATGTTATAATAAATACCAAGTGAAGACATTTGTACCGTCATTTTGTTTTTCAAGTGTCAGTATTGGTGGCCATGAAGGTAAAGGTCAAACTGTTACCCCTTTTGTCAGCAGGACTGCTGCTCCAAAAAGCCTCGCATTGTCCATCAAACAGAGTTGGTAAGTGTGTAATTAATCTGGGTGGAATTACACATTCCATAGAGTGCATTTGTTTTTAACATGGAATGTTGCGTCGTTTTAGAATGATGAATGCGAGGACAATCCAGAGGTGCTGGAGGTAAGTGAGAAGCCACCCAAGAATTATTGACCTACAGTTTTTAGGATTATTTGTGAGAAATGTATTTTGTAATTACAGGAAGTGGTAAAAGAGGCACAGCGGGTGCGCCAACTTCATTGTGCTGACCTTGTGGACTGGATGAAGGGGAGCACTTCAGTAAGGAAACACCTTGAAGTAAGTATCAGCATGAAGAGATAATTACCATAGCATTAATGAAAGCCTTCATCAAAATAAAAGGAAATTGGAGTCATTTTGGTCGCACTATCAATATGGACCATCAACATCCTCTACAGTAACTATTTGTTTTCAGGCCATCATAACTGGGGATCTTCTGTCAGCATGGGAGCACAAGAAGGAGAGGCCCACCCTTTATTTCAAGGATGACCAGCTTGACCAAGTTGTTTCATTGTTGTTCTTGGTCATCAGGGAAACGCCAAGAGCAAGACAGCTGACAGATTGGGTTGCCTTCATCTTTGATGTGCTTTTGCCAGAAGTATGACATGATTGTTTTGTTTACATAACATTATTAATATTGACACTGTTTAATATTGTACATACTGGTTTCTTTTCACATCTCACACTTCTAAATGAAAGAACCTTGAAATGGAACAATGCAGATGTGTATTACAATTTTTAGAGCATTCAGACCACGTTCGTTGTATGTGTGTATGTATATATATCAGATCTTACAGAGCCTCTTGCACTCTAAGACTGTCATAAGGGTGTGATATCAAACTCCACACAACACAATTAAAGGCTACTTTCAGTTGTGACTTTCTTTCTTTTCTTTTTTTATTTGACAAATGTCAATCATCCTGTCTAGGTGACAGTCAACACCTTGGCTGAAAAACAAAACCTGACAGTGCCAGAGGCTGTAGCAATATTCAAAAGGGGACCACAGTATGAACCATGGTAAGATTAATATGTAAAGAATTGATGATAAGCATATTTTAATGTGTAATGAATGAAGTATATTGCAACATCTAATTAAAAACCTTTAATGTTCTTGTTCTGAAAGTGATGAAATTGATGGGACACCTATCAGAGGAGGCAACAGTGAAGCTTCACACATTCAGTCAGAGCATGAAGAGAGCTCTCTCCTCTGAGGCATTTCTCAGCCGGCTCTAATATCTTTCAGCCATCATTCTGCTCAGTTTATGGATGCTGCGATGCAAAATCTCAGGTTGTCGAGACAGTCTAATGGTCACTAGAGCTCTGTATGTCATGTTCCAGGAAGACTTCTTGTTCGAGTTTTTGTTCTTTCTTTGAGATTCCATTGCTGTAATTTACTTTTTCGGTGTACCTGCTCTCGCTCGAGGTCTGTGGTCTTGCACATTTCCCAGAAAACCTCTCGTTAACCACAAGAGAGAAGAACTTGTTGCAGGCTCGTGCTGTGGGGTATAATGTTGAGTGATAACAGCTAAATGTTTTTCCTGGTAGGAGATAAAGTCAAGTCTATACATAGCTACATGTGTCATCTCTGCAGTGTGCCCTGTTCTATGGAAATGAACAGACTGGATATGTAAATTATACAAAATGATTGTTTTGTTAATCTCTGTATAAGAATTCTGACGGTTGGTTTCAGCTTCTAACAAGGTTTGTTCTCATTCACATGAATTATCCCAGAGCTCATTTCCAGTTAGTCTGACAACACGTGAATGAACTTAAGTATACTGTGGCTGCACTGCATACTGGTCCATGGAGACTACTGATGCTGGAGGGGGAATTAGCACTGAAATGTATGAATACTGGCCACATTTGGTGACCTGTGGGGAAATAACAAGCATACCAAATAAAAAACAAGTTCAAAGTTCATCAAGCCTGTTTTTTTGTAAACTCAAGCAAGCCCACCACGCCCCTCTCTTGCATTCCGCAGACGGGTACTATTGTACAATCCTGGAGAGCTAGCAAGATTTCAAAGTGGCATCTCCTCTAAGTTCCATCCCCCCCTCCCCATCCCGTCAGTGCTCTGTCCAAAGCCACGCCCCCACAAACTTGAACGCGCATCTGGCAGTGGGACTCAGCCGGGAGAAGGAGAGCCGACTGAGCAGACTCAGCCGACTCAGCCATTTCTGCCTCACGCTTTCTTTTCCTCGCCTTTTTAGCGGGGTGAGTTGGCAGAAGTAACGGTGGCTGCATTTTCTCTGCCATTGTAACCAAATGCACTCCGTATTCCTGCAGAGGAGTGTGCTGAATATTTCCGGCATCGGTGAAACCGGACGTGTGCACGCGCGGAGGAGGGCGGGACATGAAGGCATCTGACCAATGAAGGCATCTGACCAATGCTACTCGGGCCAGATAGCACTGATTGGTCAGCTTTTTCTCAGTCATGCAGCTGCCACAGAGGTCTGATTATTTTCGCTCCTTTTTCTGAATACATAATGTATTGACTACTCTCAGAACCGAAGGACCATTTCACCCAGTATAACAAAATGTGTTTCTGAACAACATCGTAGACCCTAGCTTTAAGGATCCATATGCCAAGAAAAGCTATGTAACAGTCATTATTATTGTGTGCATGACACTTTCATGTCACACGTGCACGTTGTGACACAAAACTGTGTGCATGACATTGACATTTTGAATTATCAGAGATTTCTAATGAGCCAAGTATGACAACACATTTAATTTTTTTAATTTCAGGAACACTTCTATGATGCTTCAAGCAACGCAGGGTACATTTTCTTGGCACCTGGAAACAGTCCAAAGGAAGATTCGTAGAGGATTTGCACTGCCACCAAATAGCTCTATTGGCTTTTCTCCAGGAGTAATGTTGAAAGGCAGCTTGATGGGGATGCTTGCCAAGAGGCCATGTCTTTGCTCAACCTTACCACAGACAATTCCCTGATTTTCCAGAAGATGAGAGAGACCTTTCAGCACCGTCAGAAGCTTGTTAATGACCCAGGCAGAAGTGTTGATATCCTCTCCACCTTCCCAAGATTCCTGGATACAAAAGGATTGGTAAGTTTGGAATGAGATGTTTAGAATGGCTTGAAATTTGAAAGTATTTCCTGAAGTAGTAGTTTAATATCTTCTTTCTTAAAGGTGGATTAAGACTTCACTGTCCTGTTTGATGATGAGACATCCTCCAGACTGCTTCAGAAATGGGATGTGTTCTTCAAGCCAAATGTCATGAAAGAGGCTAAGCGGCTCACTTCAACACCAGAGTTGCGTCGCTTGGTGCAGTGAGCAGAAAGTCCCCCAGGAAGTGATCTTGATGAGCCAACAAGTGAGTTGTATTTGTTGTTTGTGTTCGTTTTAAAGCATTTGCTATAATTGCAGTTTCATTCACTATTTTTATGACTTTATGATTCAATTTAGGAAACAAGAGCCACCTGTGAGATAGTGTTTTACTATGTTTTATTAGTTTATTCTGTGTATCTCTGAAGGTTGATCTGATTTTTGGGATAAATATAAACAATAGATGGATGACTATCTCATAATGCCTCCCTGTTCTCATTCAAACTTGAAAGATATTAAATTTGAAGAGTTAATTCTTGTGACTCTTTGTCCTCAGCTTATGACCAAGAAATGGCCTCCCTGTTGTTGCTGTTACATCTCCTTCCTCCACCACCTGGGGGACCGAAGTCTCCAAAAATGAGTGCATGTGATGCAGTTGAGAGACTGGTAGTCTTTCATAAGGTAATTATATTATTAAGGTGATGATAATGATTTGTCACATGTCACCTCACATGTCACCACATTATCCACATGTGTAAATGAGGGTTGTTAAAAAGTGGATGAAATTGAAATTAAGTCTTCGTAGGCATTCCCATCTTGCACTAGCCAGTGAGAAGATGTTTGAATAATCACTTCTACAATGTAGTTTTCTCTATGGCTGCACATTATTCTTGTGTCTAATGTTCAGTTTCCTTATCTTAACCCTAGTCATGCTGCAGTTTGGAGGAGCATCTCCACAACCAGCAGGGTTGGCAGCCATACCTCCTCGCTGTTGGGCGTCAGAAGAGCAAGACTGACAGCTTCTACATCGCCATGGACTAGCATCTCATCCCATGCCAGGCAAACCGCTCCCTCGGGGCATGTGATGAACTTTTCAAAGCACATTTTGTGTTTAATTTGTCTTATGATGTTGCACTTGTACATTTCTACACATTCCTGCAGAAGACAGTGTATAATATTGATGTGGGGAAAATGAAGGAGTCACCCAGAGTTTGAGACTTGAGAGCCAGACTGCTTAACCAGCAAGTAGCAGGCACTTTTACTTTTCACTTTGACAAAAAATCCTCCACCATCGTCTTATCAGTCAGTTCTCCTAACTGTCTCCACGCAAAGAGTTACATTTGACTCCTGTTACTGTACTGCGACTCTGCTTTTGGCCCCGCTGCAGCACAGAATAGAATAGTTTGTTATTGCAGCACCCATCGTCAGACTATTGATTTTTTTTTTAAAGCAAAATGACAGTGGGCAAGTAATGAAATTGGTGTAAGCCACCATGTAACACTCCGACCACAGCAGCAAGCCTAGTGCAAAGTTTGAATAAGTTATTTCTAAGGAAAAAAGATTTGCACTGGTAAAAACTAATGTACATATAGATGTATTCCTCTGTTAGAATTAGTTTTTCTTAAATATGAAGAAAATATTAGCAGAAGTGCTACCAGGTGTCTGGTAAGAAAGAAAGTACAAATACATTTTGTTTAGTTCAGTGCAACGTTTCAGTAAGTTATTTAAGAATAAGGAAAATAGATGTGCAGTTAAAAACTAGTTATAAAAATGTTTACGTATGTTTATGTGTAATTATTTAAATAAAAAATGAGATTATCAGAAATATTGAGCTTTTGTACTTAAATGCTGAAGTTGCCCTCCTGAGAGATAACATCACTGGGAGTGGCCCAAGCTTATTTGAGTTTGAGACCCTTGCTTTACAGTTAGATGCTCAGAGAACAGCCACAGCAGTGGTTGAATCTGTGATTCTATGAATATGCCTATGGAAGCTTTACTGTGGCTACTCTTTACTTCTCCCATCAGCATTAGCCAATAAAGTACTCCCCACACATGATTTAACCCCCTGTGCTTCTGTGGCCTTTTTGAAACAGAGATTCCACAATATTGCTATAAAGACCTATCATTCAGTTAGGTTTGCACTTTATACTGACTGAGCTAAACATCTGTGGTGTGATGCTAGTCCACTATGTGATTTTAGATAGCATGCTTACAAATAGCACAAGTAGTCCCATCCTCCTTTCTCATCCGAAAGGTTCATTTTTATGTATTTGAAAGGCCAAAAGAAAATACGAAAAACATAATTTTGAGAAAAACCCTTGTACAGCTGCTTAACTGGACCACAGCTTTGTGTTGCTGCCCACTGTAACTGCCACCTGCTCTTGTCTGCTTTCCAGGCAAGGAGCCGAAAGTCAAGCTGTTCAGCTGTGCTGCTCCTCGTCCTCACTGCTGCCCAGCTCCATGGAGGTCCTGCTGCCCAGCACCTCGTCAGGGCTCGAGGCAGACGGATGGGCTGAAATATGTGCCACTAGAAACTGAATTTGAATCATGTATATTTGAATTTGAATTGCTAAACTTGAATAATTGCATTAAATAACTGAATTTGAATCACATAATTTGAATTTGTATTGTTTAATTTGAATCATTGCATTGAAAAACAGAATCTGAATATTATAATTTGAAGTTGAATGTATCAGTTTGGAACTGAATTCCAATAAACTTGAAACTGAATGTAAGATTATGAATTTAATTCAGTTTCTCTAACACTATATTTGATCCTCACTGAAAAGTCAACTCTATATATTTTCACATTCAGTGCTCACAATTCAAATTTACTGTGACAGACATCCGGGTAGTTGAGGAAGAGCAATGCAGCGCAGATACAGAGGACTCCTCTTCGGCCCATCAGCACCTACGCTTTTGAGCAAATAACTCAGTCGCCCCTCTCACATAGGAGAAATGACATAATAGAATAATCCCATCAGTAAACTGGATGCTGTCTGATCTGAGTTTCACCATTGAAGTCCAGTTTTGATCATCAGCAAGGGGTCCGATCTTCACCGGGTTCCCAGGCAATTCAGCAGCCAATTTTAAAAATGTTTTGAAAAGTTGTATTGATTGAATAAAACTATATCTTTTGTTAAGAACATTGTTTGGTTGCCTTTTGATTTGTAATGTTATTCTGAAGTATAATATTACTATATTAGTAACATTTGAGATTATTATATAATTAAAATATATATTATTATTGTTATTAATAATAATATTATAATTAGTAATAAATAGCAGCTATATCAATATTAATATAACTGCAGATATTACAGTACAATACATAAAATACTGTAGAAATAGACCAAATTACAGTAAAAATACAGTAGTTTTGTAGTAATACAGTATTGTCCTATACTGTACGTTTCATTACAGTACAATTACAGTAGTTTATTGTAAAGCAAAATACAGCTTACTGTAAATATACAAGGAAATCGTTTACAGTGTAGTAACTGTAGCTGTTTTGGCAACTTACATGAGGAAAAAAATACCGCAGATATACGTGGAGAAGCTCTGTCACTGACAAAAAACTTTACCTCACCAGGTGTTTGTGTTGTTGTAGTTACTGTTGTCACGGTGACCGTCAGACCGAGACTTCAGTCAACTTTCCCCCAGAAAACAGCATCTGTCCTGCGAGTAACAGAGTCAGACAGCGTCCAGTTTACTGATGGTGATTATTTAATTATATAACTTAGAGTGAAAAACACAACTTCGTCACTTTCCTCGATGTTTGGTGGGTCAGGATCTCAATCACAACACATTATAACAGCATCCATATGATTATAAACTGTCAGCGGGTTTAGATTGACAGGGGGGACACCGGGGAAACACCTTGAAAACACACCGACGTCATCATCATGACGTGTACCGTCACGCCTCTTTAGGCTCCTGTGAATTACACGGCGCTTCGTCTTTAAGGCGGAGCTGCTTCCTCTGTGTGAATCACTATCGGCGGAGAACTGGCGAACCGCTGCCAAGACAATGCGTCTTCACCTGTGTGAGGGGCTGCTGTGTTATGTGCTCAAAAACGACGGTGCTGATTGAAGAGGAGTCCTCTGTATCTGCGCTCGATTGCTCTTCCTCAACTATCCGGATGTCTGTCACAGTAAATTGAAATTAAATTGCAAAAACTGAATTTGAATTGTGAGAACTGAATATGAAAATAAATATCGAGTAAAATTTTCAGTGAGGATCAAATATAATGTCAGAGAAACTGAATTAAATTTCATAATCTTACATTCAGTTTCAAATTATAATATTCAGATTCAGTTTTTCAATGCAATGATTCAAATTAAACAATACAAATTCAAATTATGTGATTCAAATTCAGTTTCTAGTGTCACATATTTCAGCCCAGACGCCTCTGCTGTTCCTTCCCATCACCCCTGCCCCTGGTCACCCTCCAGACCTGCTCCACTCTTTGCTTCCTGGTCTCCCTGAGATTCTGTGACTGTTAGTAACTGAATGAATGTGACTAACAAAAAATGCAGTTAACAAATAGGCAATCCATTTTCTTTCCCCAACAATATCTTCCATCCTTCCCCAAAAGAAAATGTAATATCATTAGAATTTACAAATTAAATGTTGGATTAGTTCAAGTAAAAGATACGATAGACTGCTGTATTTCCCATGTGACTGTATGTTCTGCCACACTTTCATTTGAGACAAAAATATGTTTCAACTCCACTAACTATGAAGATTGAGGTCAAGCTACCTACCTCAGATATACATAGACCAAAATAACTCGAGTGCTCAAAATGCTTTTCCGCCAAGTTGTTTTTCACATACTGCGATTTTGTTGAAATGACAGTAAAAGGTGTCTGATCCAGTGGGTTTGTATTCTGTCTGTAGACGCCACATGGTGGTGATGGTGAACCACATGCATAACACTGTCTTGCTGGCACCTCTGTACTTGGCAGACAGCAGAGACTTTGTTTGGATAGCGTGAATAGTCGGTGAGTGAGTAATAGGTGGAGAAGTGTAATGTGGTACTTTGATGATCCCTCTCCCCTCTTACGCCTACCTGCCATCACCACCTGCAACACGCAACTAAAACCTGCTTGTCATAAAGACGTTAATAGCCCTGACATGCTGGTAGTTTTCCACAAACACGCTGAAGCTGAAGCAAGCTGCGACTCTGACTTTTATCTAGGTGACACAGAAACCTTCTGGTGTAATATCAGTCATTTGCAAGTAAAATGTAAGACTTCAGAATGTACTGCAAACAAACAAGTCCACATTTAAAAGATGTTTTGCTTCATGTGACAAAGACACTAACCTCTTCACCCACACTGTACTCTCAGTAAGCCTATTTTTCAGGAATAGTTCCATAGTTTTGTCATTGTCCAGTGTTCATCCTCATTGGACTTATGACTTACAGCAGGGTTGATTGTGTTCTGAACTTAGTGGGTACAACTACGACTTTGTTCTCATCTGAAATTCGACTTTCTTTCAAGCTTTTTTGCTTTCTTTCTGTACATGTATTGAGAACAAAGCTGGAGTCAGGACATGATGTGTTTAAAAACCAGCTTCAGCACATCAACCCTCTTAAAACAAACAAATTGTTTGAACAGTACGTTTCCTCTCATATGTGGATTGCATAGACTAGATAGGCCTACTGTATATGTTTAGAGATGTTACTATGTATGCCATGTTTGAACATATCCAAACTACAACACTGTGGAATCACTCACAGACATGAGATTGATACCAATGTCTTTATCGCTGGCAATAAACATTGACTGTAAAAATAGGGTAGATAGCCACTGTGGTGTCACCAATTGGTTTCTAAGAATGAAAAATGAAGCTCAAAGTGGGCGGTACAGGCCATCACCAACCTGGCAGTACCCGACTCTGAGTAACTTCCAGCTAATTGGTTGAGCTGAAGGACGCCTTGTTAGTTAAACATGCCCGCCAATAAAAATTCTGTCTGTGTTTGTGTTCAATCTGACCATAGTCAGCACTCACCAGAGACTGTGTTTCTTTCTGTTATCCCCCACACCCAGGTTAGAGTTAGGGTTAAACATACTTTTGACAAGTTAGGTAGATGGCGTTTCTTACAATTATTTACGATTGTTTACACACTAAAATAAAAATTTCCACACAATTTGCGAAATTCTACTCCAAGGAGCAAAACACCTCCACAGATTTGCACAACATTACACACAATGTCTGCTTCACCCTTTTTGCAAAACATTAGTGATCCAGTGATTTGTGAAACTCTACACACATTTTCACACCTTAGACACAGATAAGGATTGTGAGGTTACTTCCTTGTCATTACAAAGCCCCGGATTGCCAATGACCACACTCATGAACAAATAGGATAATCACATCCACCAGGTGTGGAAGCACACATGTGCTAATTTGAAAATGCAGCACTCAGGTATTGTTGCTTTTACAGTAGTTTTTCTTCAAAGTGTATGTACATCATGCAGTATTTTTTATTTGTCTACAGATTTTATTTGTTTCATTGATTTCATTGTTGGTTGATTACTGTAACTGATTATGGTAAGAAATACTGTAAGTATTGAAATAAATACTTGAAATATTCAGTCTGCAGCATCAGTATCAGTTAAATATGTGGCTCATACACCAATCACCCTTCTTATTTTAGTCCAAATCCTGAAGGAAATCCCTGGCTCTTAGCTGCTAATATTTCCCAAGCAAATTTGAACATAATGTAAGCGAATGAAACCTGTTGTCAGCATGAGTAAGCATGAGGGTGCCGTATGACAAACAAAAAAACAAAAAAGCAGAAGTTCTTACAGGAGCTGAATATGAAGTCAGTATGTTTTGAATATTTTTTGAAAACAAACACACACACACACACACACACACACACACACACACACACACACACACACACACAGAGTTAGTAAGTTGTATCCCCTCGTTTCCCTGTCTATCCTCATAAGACTGTGAGAAAATTCCCCTAATCTCACTTGTGGATGCGGGGGGGGGGGGGGGCAAACTAACAGCCTGTTTTAATTTCAGCCTTGTCTTGGCAGGAAGTGTGTGTGTATGTGTGGGAGAGACAGATAGAGTGTGTGTGTTCCTAGGAGTGGGGGGACAACAGGAAGTGGAGAGGATGGTGCATGGGAAACAGTTGATGGAGTTATTTTTGCTGGGGATGCTGGTGTGAAGAGGGCTGCTCGACCTAGGTCCTGTTCACACTGACGCTAAATATGCTAATAAAGCAGGACTGCTATAAGTGTTGCCAGACATCTGTCACTGGATGTTTATAGTTCAGCTGGGGGAAGAAATGAGTAGGAATGAAGAAAAAAGCAAGATAACAACACAAATAAGAGTAAATCAGAAGTTATGATACAAAAGTAATATAACATCTATGATTTTATTAACAGATATCACACTGCTACATACATGTTTCTATGACTCACTGGCAAGTAATACTGTAAATATATCAGGTTACAGGAACTGGGATTCATCAGAACAATGCAGAGGAACTATCCTTTCCTCTTTCAGTATTTGGGCTTAATTCTACATTATGCACACAAAGCCAAAGGGGAAACTGTACAGTTCTAATAACAGTGCATTAGTCTCACACACAGACTCACTACAGTTTCAGTGTCAGTATCAGTGCCAAAGATAAGGAGGACTGGAGCGATATGTTCATGTGTGTTTTGCATGGCTAGAGCAGAAGTACAGGGCAGACAGAGAAGAGCTTTTCTTTCAGCTTGTTTGTGAGAATATGTGAGTTTTTCCAGCCTTTTTGTAAAGAATACAGAATAGTGAGATGAACATGTTTCTTCGGCATACTATGTACATTTTCTCCAGTAGTACTATAGTAGTAGTATAATTCATTAAATTAATTAATTTAAGGTACTGTTCAGTTTAGTGTTTCCATTCTACGTCACTTTATATTCCTACACAACTCCAATTCAGAAATTTGGAAAATATTGTACTTTTTCTTCCACTATATTTATCTGACAGTTGTAAAGACATCAGAGCTCAGGTAAGACAACTGTGGTTGCTCTGTGTCGAGTGAGTGACAATAAACTTGGACTAATCAGTGGTCCACAGTCTCCACGCTACCTTCTGGATTTGGCTCAACTCCCTTGGAACTTTGATCAAGGAGATCCCAAGAAAGTACCAGGCTCCAGGTACAATCCACAACTTTTGCCCATTAAAGAAAATAAACGCAAAAATTACGGTTCCAAGTGAGTCCAGCCGAACTGTACCACACAGTAAGTAAGTAAGTTGGGCTCCAGCAGGACCTATGGGGGGTTTTGGAGATAAAGTGACAAAGAGTATAATGTTGTTGAGTCCTATCGATGTTCCTGCCACATCTCTTCAGGCAAGTTCAGTCATTCTGCAATGACAAAAAAAAGAAAATAATCAATGTCCTCTAGAATGACATTATCTCACCTGACATGACACCTGTGGACGTGGCACACAGTATGTCCTACAACAGTACAACATCACTGGAAAAGCCACTTTTATGCAAACAGTAGATTTAGGAATGGACATCCAGGACCCCAGACTTCCTAGTTATTAACTGTTTCATGTAAGAGTTTATTAAAGTGTTGCAGCTTTAAGTACGTTTGCTCTTTGGAGTCACAACAGGAAATGGTGGTTATAGATCATCAGGAGCAGGGTTAGGAGTCCGTACTCTCTCCCAGCCCCCCACTCTGCCTCACTCAGTGTGTCATCTGGTAGCTGCTGCTTCCACTCCAACACTTTGGACAAATGAGTTTCACTTTTATTGATTAGGAGCGATAGTTATCAATCAGCAGCCAGCCTTCACTGCTCATGATTTCTGATGATTTAGAATGTTCACTCTAAACCTCTGGCCAAATATATAATTAAAGCTAGGTTTGGTAAGTTACTCTAGAGGCATTTTCTTGTTACGTTTGTTGAAAGTCTCTTGACATCCCGACAGCAATTAATAAATCAAATGCTCAGACAAATAAAAGAAAACAATCCATTAACTGTGGCTGTTGCAGGCCTCTTATAAGCCCATCCAGTCTTTCATTCATCCCTAAAACATTGTACAGCTTTCCTGTCTGTCTTCCTACATACCTACCTGCCTGCACAACCTTTGCACTCTGCACTTGTTGCATATGACCGGTGTCTTCCCCTGGGCTAGGGGGGTGTATTGCTAAAGCAACTAGCGAGTTAGTGGCAGCTATTTTGCTTGTATTTACATGATCGTGGCATTTCAGAGTTGTTTGTTCATGTATTTATTGGTCTAAAAAGCTAAGAGAGCATGCTGAATGTAGCAAACTAGCAGCTAATACATCACCCAGCTGGCCAGAGAGAGCTACAGGGCAGGTGGTGTCGATGTAGTCAGCCAGCGTGCATTCATGTGTTTTGGAGGTGTGGCTCTTTTCGGATAGCTTCCACGGATCGGACTTGTTGTAGCATTTCCCACAGGTGCTTGATCAGATCTGGGGAATTTTGGCGCCTGAGCGACACTATCTGTGCGGACACACGCAAGACGCCTCACACTACACAAGCATCCTGTGAGGACAAAGCGTGTGAGTGTGAAACCGCATTTACACTAAGATGCTGGAACTTCTCATTCATACCTGGGGTGGGAACATGTATATTTCATTAATACTAGCTCAAATGTCTTACTGTGTTTTACTGTGTTGAACGTTATCTCTGTTGTACCACGGGGAACATTTGTTATGCAGCAAGGTATCACATAACGAAGAATCTCTGTGAAGGATCATAATGAATATATGCATAGCATTTTCAAAGTGACCCTGCACATCTCCTTCACACAGATTTACACATAGATTTTAATTTCCTTAGAGAACTGCAGACAAATAAATCCCAAAAATTATTGTGTGCTGCACTTTTATTTTTGCATGGCATCACTTAACACTTGATTGGTCTTTGAACTATGTAAATACAGACAGACTACTGGTCTACAGACAAATATATATGTATATGTATACACATTATAAACACCTGAAATGACTTTCTTTTAAAAATTCTGCTGGGAACCTTTAGGTCCTGGCATTCATGTGGATTCCACTTGACACACACAGCTGTGGACCAAGTACATTCTCTCATGGCAACTGCACTCACCGATGGCAGTGGCCCTCCCAGTAGGACAATGCGCCCTGACACGACACAAAAATTGCTTCAGAACGGCTCCAGGACCACAACAAAGCGCCCAAGGCGTTGACCTCCAAATTCCCAAGATTCCAATCTGATCTTGCATCAGTGGGACTGGGACAATCAATGGAGGTCCCACCCCACAACATACAGGACCGAAAAGATCCACAACAAACGTCCTCCTGCCACACACCACAGGACACCCCCAACGGTCTGATGACCATGCCCTGACAGGACAGAGCTCTTCTGGCTGCTCATGGGGAACCTGTGTAATATTAAGTAGGTGGTTTTTATGTTGTGGCTGATCGCTCTACATTCATCAGTGATGAATCTGTCAATCACTTTCTTTATCATCAGAAACTCGTATCATTGGATCTATGAAATATCAAAAAAAGAATGACAAAAGACTTTCTCTTACAGTACCAATTTACTAAAACTTGACTTAAATGAGTAACTGAATAATCAGCATAATCAACCTAAAGAGTACTCTTTAACAGTCAAAATTAAGTATGAAGGTCCTATACTGACTGTCACTTTTTTGTTCAGGGTGTAAATTCTGGTGTCTATTCCTGTAGGTGTGAAAGAGACACAATAAAGACATCAAAACGTGTTCTTTACAGAAGTTTTAGCCTTTTTTGGGCTCTTTAGCTCCAGCAAATTTTAGTTGTTAATTTGAGGGGAGCAGAAAAGAGCACGTATAAATAAACCATGTTGGTCAGCTTCAGAGAACACCGAACTGATCTGCAACGCATGGAGAAAAATCTCTGCTCCAAATGACCTTTGCTCAGCAAAATTGTAACACAGTAGATAAATGTTTTTATATAACTTAATCAGACACTGCTAAGACTCGAGCAACCAGTGAAGCCACCTGACCCTAAACTGAGAAATCAGCAGGCAAATCCACACCCTGAAACGGGGTAGATTGTAATCTTTATTTACCCGAATAAACTCCTCTTTATCTAGAAAAGCCCATTTTTACAGAAACTGAATGTGAAACTTATGCCAAGTCCACATTACAAGATTTTAGCCCGGATCTTCCACTTGCTGACCGTTCCTGAGATCGCCGACAAAAAGTCCCAGATCAGAGGCAGTTTGTCATGTGGTCCCTTGAATGACGAACTTATCTGCAACCTGTTCAGGAGGTCACCGGTGCGTTGCTGATGCTGCATAATTTATTAGACTTAGCTGAGTGACACTAGTGTAAGCTGTCACTATGAAGTTACAGTAGCTCATACATCACATTTGGCTTTGGACTTGAGGATGCTGTTCCTTTTGATTTGTCTCAACCTGTCACATGAAACTTACATGGCAAGGCCGGTATCCCAAGATTCTAAAGATTAAAACATTCCTGGCAGTATTAGTTTATGTGTACTACTACTGTGACAGCTGAGACGATCTGAACCACTGAGGTCGTAATAGTAAAAATAAATGCACACCACTGTGTACACGTTGGATTAAAAAAGACAACCTTCAGATTCAAAAGATTCTGGCAGCATCACAGCACACATTGTGTTCAGGTCAAATGCACAGATACTGCTGCGTTACTGGTCCAATTATTCCTGGTAACATTTCCAGCAAAGGTGATGTAGACACAACACAGCTTTTCCATGGATGAGTTGGTGTGAGAACACAGAGGTAAGGGAGAGTCAGTTAACTCTTCACACAATGTATAAATGTGTTTCATGTCTATTGGATGTTGGTTTAAAATTTGTTCCCTGCTACTCTATCTGTTTCAGGTGTTTTGGAGCTATAAGGCAAATGAAAACAGTGATGGATGAAAGAGCTTAGAGGTGAAATTTGTAAGAAATGGCCAAGATTTTAAAGAGTCAACAACTCATACATCACTAGCAGGTGCTGTTTGGGGGTCACAGGCAATAATGTGTTCCTGCAGTAGCAGGCGCTACACTTTCAGGACCGAAGTTTCAGGACCCTAGTTTTTCGCCACAGCCCCCAACTGTATAAGCTCGCCGCTTGCTTCAGCCTACCATTTTCTAAATGTCTACCTGCAGTTTTAACATGATCCTTGTTTTAAAATGGCTTAACAAATATATAAGCTACATCACAAATTAGCTGCTGGTGTTCATTACAAAGGCAAACATGAAGTACAACATTTTTTTTGTAGTACTGTTCCCACAGCTTCCAACCAGAACTGGTATGAATACTACAGCTCTTGGCTCAGTTTCAGCAGTGACTCTAACATGCATTGGCATTAGTTAACATGTTAACAGCTGTGACTCACTGGGTGGATTTGACTTTTACATACCTGTTGTGACAATAGGACCAAAGTAATAGTTTATATGCACGTGTGGGAAATGAATGCATTCTCAGGTAAACCTGAGAGTCCTTAAGTAAGTGAAGAGCAGCTATGACCCCTTCTAAGTGTTATGCTATTGGTTAGAAAGTATTGAGTTGATTGTGAAACACTGATGCTATGGTCTGGCGAGCCACCCACCCATTGCGTCAGCATTTCACAACCTGGGAACGAGACTCAACATACTCCTCTCGAACCATAAGTAAATAATGGGAGGGATCATTTTTGTATGTGTCTATACATTGTTTTTAGGCGTAGATATCTTTAACCAAACATACTTTATCTTCTAAATGTTGGTGCACTATACAGAGAAAAGAAACATGACACACTGCTGCCATTTTTCCCCAAAAAAAGGGTGGGGGGGGTGGGGGGGTGTCACCTTTCAGTATTTGGAGGCCTTTCTCTTCATTTGCAATGTGAATCTTTTGCAGAGTTGGGTGTGGTGTGTAAAACAACACCCAGGGCTATGATAGTCTTGGTAGAAACACAATAGGTGGATTAAGCTTGTGTAAATGCACAAGTCCCTTCACTCAGCCATGGCCTGCTCTGGCCCATACCTGCTGCACTGGAAAGGCGTGCTTTCCTGTCACAGTCTCCCACCAGTGTCCACACTGACACCCATATGGGAAATATTTGATCAACATCACTCCCTGGCTTTGCTTTACCCCTGTGTGTGAAGAAGCAAGGAGGAGCAAACAGGTTACAAAACACTGAGCCGCTGTGGTCTGACAGCAGACTGTCGACTTGACCTCAGTCAAGTTTGGTTACTTTTTGGACTTACAGTCTTCTAACAGTACCATTACTACTGCTGCTTAAAGAAGGCACAGTGGCAGTCCAAGCTTGATCAGAGTCATTCCAGTATTTATAGTGGGTTAGTATCTGTCATCACCTCAGCCCCATGTGTTCATGGAGTATTACGGAGCAGGTACGTGTCTAAAAGGCCAACGTTTTGACCTCAAGTGACAGCATGCAGACAGAGCCACTTTGTATATGTTAACATGAATCTTTTAAGGAAAACGCACACAGAGGGAGCCTGATATTAACATATTTTGCCCAGACATGTCATGCATTCCAGGTGCTTGCAGTGAACAAATAATTTCCCCACATGTATTGTGTCTGAAAGACATGCTCTACTGTGAGTCTGTCACTGTGGGTGTCAGTACTTTTCCTCAGAATAAGACGAGGAAATGGGACCATGAAAACATGTAGGCAATTCACTGCAAGTCCACACATGCTTGAACTGGAATGTCTGTCTCACCTTGGGAGACTGACTGTGGCGTTGTTTGGGTCCATTAACACTACATAAAGACATGAAAGAAAAGATCACTTACCAAAATAAAAGGCTGGCGCATTTGTCCAGCTCTTACAGGATGTAAGTATATTGTAGATTTATTTTAGAATATGTTCTCTCTGAGCTCCTGGCCAACCAGCACTCCCATGTATTTACATTATCTCGTTGCATAACCAACCAATGGCTTCATGTTCTCCCAGAGCTGCTGTGTGGGAGGAGAGACTATACCTGAGGAGGCCAGAAGCACTTCCTCCTCCGCCCGTCTGCACTCAGGTGAGTGGGAAGTGTTACCTGGCCAATACCTGCACTTATTCCTTTTTACCTTCTACCCAAACGGCCTCTGTTTAACTCCGGAGAAAAGGTAAATATTAATTTCATATGTTACACATTGCTCTCCTTATTAGACCGAAACCTGCCCTTGTTTCTTTCTCTGCTTTCATTCATTTGTTCTGAGCGTTAAATGGCAGCTCTGGATACAGCTCTTTAAGATCCTTATGATGTCTCATGTTTCATGCTTCAACATGTTTGTTTTTTATATTAATTATAACGGTAAAGGACAGCGGAATTAATTACAGGTGATTTCCTTGCGCATTGTTGAACGGGGTTTCCTAATTTATTTGAATGCGCATAACGACGTCCACTCCCTCTTTGCTCTGTGGGTAGCGTGGGGGATATCCTACTCTTTATATTGTTTTTGCGTCTACAATCGACACGATTTAAATCATTAATGCCTGAAACGGGCTGTGCGGAGGAATTCTAGTTTACAGTAGAAATGTAATGAGCTCTCCATATCTCTCTGTCAGCCAGCGAGGAGCGCGTCCTCGCAGCTGACAGCCGGCAGCCAGTGTAACAGATAGTTGAGCCGATAAAGGGAAAGGAACCAATTACTGAAGAAAACATTTCCTTCTGGTCGCTGTTTTTCTGGGACGTGCAGCAGAGGAGATATTTCGGATCTCCACAGGATGCGCTCAGCGGAGCAGCGGATTTAAAAAATATGTGAATTAAGGAATGGCGACAGATTGAGGATTCAGTGCTGCTGGTGTGTACAGTCATTACAAACGTGTATTTATTCTCATGGTGCTGGTCGCTGCGATGCGGTCTGCGTTTACGCCAAACCACTACACCAGTTGCTCGTGCGCTCAGCTCACCCCGCGCCTACTGGAAGACCCCAGCGCGAGTAGGCGGCACCAGCTGGCTCAGTGATGCTCGAGCTGGAGAGCGCTGAGGCATTCAGGTCCCATAGGAAATAACATCGCTTACAAACATCATGCTTTCCCCCATTTTTAACACTTGACAAACATCCGCTGCCACTTATAGACTTTATGTAACTGTGTCACCCCGTCGGCAGAGGGGTGGTGTGGATTCACTCAGGTCAGCTGTTACACCCTCCATTATTTTAGCCCCAGCTTGCCCTTCTGTGTATGAGCATCAAATTCAAGTCATGCTACACTGATTTTCAGAAAAATTAATAGCCAGTGGTCTTTGATAAAACTATAAACAGCCATGCTCTGAAGGTCCCTCCGCAATACAGAAGAAATACTCTTTGAACCATCTGGATTAAAAGCTGCAATCTTTTGGAAAAAGAAAAAGATTTGAACCTGTTTCCAGGTAATCCAGGTAGCCAAACATGACACACACCTTTCTCGAGAAGCAGGTGGATAACTGTTTCATCAAGAGCCTGGATGAGAGAGTCTTGTAGGGTTTCAGAAAGGCATTCAGTGTTTTTGAACTGTTGTTGGGCTATCAAAGATCATAATGCTGGTTCTTTTTCACATGAGAAGCATAAACTGGGCACAAACTACAAACCCCGACCAGAACATTGTTCAGAACAATCTTAGGCCTACTTTAACTGAACCAAAATGATGTTAAGGTAAGTTCTACCTCCCCACCATGAGTTTTAGAAGAATGGTAATCTAAATGTGATCTTTTTGAAAACTGCATACTTGATTGTCATAAAACAATTCTAAAAGGATGCAGTCCATCATTCTTGCATGACTAACTGAGAGTGGAGGTGAACTGTCTTAGTGTATCAACTGGAGACTTGGATGAGCTGTGGCATGGGAAGACAGGAGACTCATATTTCCATGTTTTCTGTTGGCAGCGAATGCATCATAATTCTAGAGCGTTTGGCACGATTTTTGCTGGGCTTCCTTGCGCGTTATCGCCGCACTTTGTGTGAGTGGACACGCTCATTTGGACAGGGAACGTCCTCACACAGAGAGGAGACGTGTTAGCATGGAGGAGTCTTTTTCTGATAGATAATGTCATGTAGGCAGCATTTATTAAGATCTGAAATCGCTTCTGTAATTATCTCATTGAGATCAATAGGCTACTCCGTGGATACAGTCGGCTCAACAACAGTTTCTGTGAACAAATTGGACCGGGAACAGTTTGGCAGTAGCCTATCAGTCTTCCATAAGAATGAGTAAGTGATAGCTCCCCGTCCAGCGTTTCCATGCAACAGCGCAGGAGGCTGTGAAGCTGTGGAACACAGGGAGGGATAGATGCTGTTGCAGAGAGCGACAGCGCAGTAGATCTGGCTCTGGGGGAACCCCGAGAGCCTCTTTAATCCCAATGGAGCGACGAGATGATGGAGATGCTGGCAGCTTAAAACGGCACGACAGCGCAGAGGAACCCGGTAAGAGCGCTCCATCCCCGCGTAGATCTATTTCCAGGTTTCGCAGAAAACATTTGAATACGGTCCTGATGATTTGTGCGCGCTCTCAAAGAGGTGGCGAGGATGTTAAGCTTTGCATGCGATTGATCTGAAACCCTGGTTGGTTTAGGAGGACTGATGCTGCTGATGGAAGGCACCCTGACGCACAGATGTTTGACTGGCTTTTTACACCAAGATGCTGACGGGTTAGACTGACCGGTTTGACTGACTGGTTTGACTGGTACACACATGACGTTAGGTTTTTATTTTTTTATTTCCTGTTTTGTAACAAACCTTAACGTTGAAGGGACAGTTCCGATTTTATAATTGCCTTCATAAACATTTTTTTTTATTTCAGTTCACTCTGTGTTGAAGTAGCTATACAATTTGAATATAAAGTAATTTCATGTGTGACAAACAAACCCAACCCTGAATGCAGGCATTACTCTTACCTTAATGTTGATTATTTGTTGAAGAATATTTCGCAGAAGCAGTTATGATAGCATTTTTTCACAGAAATGTGTGTGGAGAGTTGTGCAGCTGTATTTCAAACTGTGAGGGAGAGATTTGGCATCGTGTTCAGGAATCTGCAAATGCGTATTCAGACTCTGTCTCCAAAGTGGCAAGTGCAAGAGGGATTTATAAATGGCTGCACAATATGTTGTTACAGCATCAACGTCTCAAAGTGCACACGCGCAAAAATTGAAAGTACAAAGTGCATTGGTACGGTGAATTGAATCAAAAACGTCCTGGTACAATTTTTTAGCTGCTCGATACAAAAGGAAAACTCACAGAGATCTGATTTAACACAAATAACTGTCATTCAAGGATTCTTGGATCCATGAAGGTTTGCTACTTGTGACTGATGTGTAGGCTCTGCATGCACAGTGAACCACAATCTTTTTTGAACAACACACCCTTAAAAAATCACCCCATTCATTTAAGAATGATTTTTTATTTTTTTTTTCAAATATAGAGCTGTTCATGTTATCGGGCGAAAACTCCTGGTTTATTTCATATCGCAACGATATTTTAGAGAACCAAGTATCGCAATCTATTTTTTTTTTTTTAAATGTCATGCATCCCTCATGCACACATAGTAATGGGTGAAAGGTCGAAATATTTTGCTCCAAGAGCTCAAAAAACATGCGAGACAGTGCCTGGGACTGACATACTGTTGCTTAGCAAACCACAAACAGAACTGACTATTTGACTGACCACTACTGTCTACGCTGACTACAGCGCAACGTTTCTTCTACTATAGTTATGTCCTACTCCACAGAGCTGTGTAAACACTATTTACTATCAGAGGCCGCTACTTACAGCGGGATGTGAAGATTTTCACCACTGGTCCATTGATCCCCTCAGTCTAAAGTGGCTTGCTGGAGGGACCATGGAAATATGTAACGCTGATTAAACCAAGATGGCAATGCGTATTGAAGCAGCAGGATGAGAGCGAGTTAGCTGTTAGCAGCCCATGAGCAGCAGAGTCCTGCTGAGTGTTTAGCTCAAGCAACTAACAATGGAGCTTATTGCACATGTTTCATGTGTTTCCCTGGAAGTTATAGTGACATGTGACCAAGTGAAACACATCGTCCTCCTTTACTGCCCCATGAGCTCATTGATTGGACTTTCCTTTTCCATACATTATACAGTAAACTATAAAGTGTGTCAGTTAGATGATTTGTAGCTGACCTCCTGAACAAGGCAGCATGTTCATAGGTGATTCATAAAACTGAGAAAAGAGAAACACTTTTTTGTCATGTATGTTATGAATATTTGTGGTCGTGTTGTACAAATTGGAGTGTGCACACATTGTCAGCTCACATTACCCATCGAGTCAACACTGAAAACAGATGCCATTACATCCTGTTAGATCTTCATTTATTTATGATGCATTCAGTGTACACTGCCTCTCTATAACAATGGGCATGTCCAAAGTGTTATAACACTGACTTCAGTTGATCAATTGAATCCTGCAGCGGGTATTGAGATTTATGGCTGCTGAAACATTGTTGTTCCCAGTCCCAGTTCTCAAGGCAACAAGCAAATGACTGCTCCAGTTTTTGCATGAAGATGTTATCTCTTCGTTGGAAGTCTCTGTTTAATCTGCCCTCTAATGAGCATGCACATTAGAAATGGCTGATTATTCCATGATCTGTGTAAAAAAGTTACAAATCCCTACCTGTTGACAATGCTAACACACTCATTGTGCATGTTTAAATGGAAATGAGAACCCTATACAGACAGGTAGGCTAGTGGCAAAGATTTACAGTGATAACATCTCTTATTGCCAAAACAAACCCAAGACTGGAGACTGGACTGCTGGGTGCCGGCTGTCTTCCCAGACGTTTGACAGATTATATCTGTAACTACATAATTATTGGACTACATTACATATAAAACCTGTGAAACCCTGAGCGAATATTGTGAAGGTGTTTTGAGGGATAGTTGATATCTGATCACCTTACTCTAGTTCTACTGTTCTCATCAGAGATGGTCTTTGTAAAAAAAGACATGGTAACAGATGTTCACCTTTCTGACCATCCCTAACTTCAGAAATTTGTCGACTCTTGGCAATTACAAGATCTAGAATATGTCCCTGATGTGTTGGATCTGTCACATCCTGGGAAAGTCAAAAGTTGTCCAGGATTTACAAAGTTCTTCAGCATTTCCATTGTCAATTAAAGTCACCCCAAAGAAAGGAGTGGTAATTCTACAAGGTGGAGTCAATTCTGTGCAGGTGTCCAGAAGAGGCAAACAGCTCCAGAGTTCAATCGTCCCACCACCATGTTTCACCATGGGTTTGAAACACTGTGGTATCATTGTCTCTGTCCTGTCCGTCTCCTTATGTACACCTGGCTGTTACTGTCATAAATCTCTAACTTTGATTCATCAGTAAATAGGAACCTTTTCCAGTCTTCTACTGTGGAATTCTGGTATTTCTTAGCCTACCTCAAGTGTTCAGCCTCGCCTGCAACTGATTCGGTTACAGTAAAGCATTTTAGAGTAACATGCAGTGCCCTTTTAACAAGCCACAATTTGATCCTGAGAAAGCCTTTCTTTGATTAGAATTACAAATTTGACTTCTGAGACTTGCATTTATTTTCTGAAGCCTCAAACTTTCAGATTATTTTCAGGTTTACAGGAGATTTTCAGTGTGGCCTATATCGCTGAAGAAAAGACACCAGCCATTTGGTGATTTGGTGAAAGATATGGTATGCAGAGCAAGAGGGCTTCAAACTTGTAATACCAGTCATATGACATCACAGCAGGTAATTCAATCCCCAGAGCTGAAACAACCCTGTTGTGTTCTCTTATGCTTACGTATGCTTCACCTGAGACACCGTCCTGTCTGAACCTGTATTTACCTATTAGCTCGGAAGTCAAGAACCAAAAAAGGTGCCAATGATTCTTTGTCAAATTCATCGTGATGCCTTAATATACAGTAGTTGCTATAAAGTAATAAGACTAACATTTTCATCCTGCTTCATAAAAATAGGCCACACATCTTTTCCTCACTGGCACCTATGGTCCTCAACAAATGACAAAATTATGCTCATGTAGGTTGACTTCCAATATAACCCACATGTCCATTACAAAAGTAATTCAGTGTTTCTGACCACCTCACTTTGTTTAGGTAACTTCAACAACTCTTGTAAGGTTAGAGAAAGATTGTGGTCAGGATTGTTGGTCGGGTTTATGGGATGGGACCAAGCGTCTACCACGATCTTCTTCCTAGGAGGTTTTGAGGCAGTATACCAGCATCACGCTTCTTCTGCATTTACCTCCGAGCCATAAATTCCACTAGATCCAGCTTTGGTTTGGCTCCGATCCACCGCAGCTAGGTTTCACTCTAGTCTATGTATGTGATTCAACTGGCTCTGCTGCATTGTGTATCTATTCTGTTGCATCTCCGGCAGTCCAGGCCCTTCCGCTGCAAGCAGGCAAGGCTTCTATTTCTGCATGGCGCATCAATTCAGTCAAATTCAGGACAGAGCAGATCGAGCAAGACAGGAAGTCAGACACCATAAAAACAATTAAAGACAAATCCAAGTCCACCAGTTTGGGACACTAACCTTTTGTCTGT
Organism: Lagodon rhomboides; assembly: GCA_039737535.1. NCBI lineage: Eukaryota > Metazoa > Chordata > Actinopteri > Spariformes > Sparidae > Lagodon > Lagodon rhomboides. The sequence continues at coordinate 10,681,101 of CM077784.1, forward strand.
TTGTTGTTGTGTTTATAACAGATACATGTATAATTGCGATTGCGCGTGACTCTGTAATTACTGCAGGAACTCTTCGGTCTCGCCACTCCACCTGTCTGGCAGTACTTTAGGGTGCTTCACTCAAAATGCAGCTGGTGGGTGTTGACAGATGAGGGAGAATGAAGCCATGCAATATGCAATATTTTGAAATCTCCTCTAAATCACTGTATAAGTGTTAAATTCAACCATTTGATGCATAAAATGACACCAGTACGATGTAGGGCTGTGCTAGAAAGTTGATACGACAAAATTTCACAATATTTATTTTTATGTTTTAAACGGTTTGTGAATAGCCTACAGCCTCCGTTTCTGTAGATGTCACAATATGGCTAGTTGCCTCGAATTGCTGGGTGCCATTTCCAACAGAGTGAATGAGTCAGTCAGATATAATATAATATAATATAATATAATATAATATAATATAATATAATATAATATAATATAATATAATATAATTTGATATAATTAAACATCCTTGGCACATTCACAAATCCAGTGAGGCAGCGCTGTGGGATGCCAGCCTGTGGTCCGTGTGTTAGACGTGTTGGGAACCCCCACGGATCAGTTTGCCAAAAGGCAAAGCTACTATGTTGCTTTGCTCCCAGCATGCTGGTCCTACTTGATCTACTATAATGTGAAGTGATGTATTAAGACTACCCAGATTGTTCGCAGCAACTTGTATGTCAGCTCTGTTTTTAGATTTTCTGTGAACTATGTGGAATATCTGAATATATCGCAATATCACTGTATCGCAATGTATCGTGATATAATAATATTACAACCCATGTATCCTGATGTGTATAGTATCGTCCTTCCAACTTAAAAAATGAAAATAAATTAAGGCACAGAAGGCTGTTCTTCCTACTGTGGCCTGATTCTCAAATCACAAAATACTCTCTTATATACTCTTTCAATTGCATGAAAAAAAAAATCATGATACCCCCACACACATGATTTTTAATTATATGTGACTGGGGCAGAGTCGTTGGCGCTGTGTTTTGTAACTGCGGCCATGATCTCTTCTCATGCTGGGCTTTTTTTGTCACATGTGATTGATTTGGCAAACACAGAAGCCAGCAAAGTGATTTGCTTCCAGGGTGGTTCCTTTGATATTTTCATTGGTGTGGGTGGAGATGTGGACATGCAAAGTTTGAGGCATTCTTTGTTTTGTAGTGGATGGCATTTCAGGCGGTGAAACAAATTCGTGGCACTGCTACCTTTTGTGGCAATGGTTTTGCGGCATATTTTGCCGTATTTTGGTCAATGTCATCCTTGCAAAAACCAAACCACTGCCAGAGGAGCGATCCAGTGCTGATTTTCTTCTCTGAACACTTTTTTGCTCTCTCCATGCTCTCTTCCCTCAGCTCCTCATACAAAAACACATGGAGAGTCCTCTGGATGGGCGGGAGAGTGTACTGTCTGCTGTAAGAGGGCATTAGGACAGAAACTACAAAGCAGATTACATGCTGCCAGCTATGAACATTCACGTGACAATTTGTACTCGATGTATGCAATATAGTAATTTAATATATCTCACATAGAGCAAGCCCCGTTATGTCTCGTACATTCGATATATTGCCCACCCCTGGCTTTTGCTTCATCCACCATTCTAAAATTCTTTCTGTGCTGTAAAGCAACCCAGCCACTGGCTCCCACTGTGATTCAGCTACAGTCTCAAGCACAGAAACCAGCTTTAACAAAGCTACTAGGTTGTTATTGGATAAAAACAGAATGCTTTCAAAATCCACTCAGCAATTTTACATGTCACTGTGGAAGATATATACATTTTTGTAATAGCAGCAATACTAATGATTGGTCATTTGCTAGTAAGCCTGAGAGGGAACTGATCTTGGTACGCCCTCTATACGACAGGCAGCAGCAGTGACAAGGACTGCAGTTCAGAGGAAATTGAACATTCAGTCTGTCAACAGATTTTAGTTAACAGCGGGTACAAGACATATGAAAGTGGTATTTTTATTTGATAAACATTCTATCCTTGAAATTTTCATGTAGCCATTACCATTACCCTGTTTCTGAGAGAGAGACAGCAAAGACAAAGAGACAAGAAGCATAGATTCAGAATTCATATGCTAATTATGACAAAAGTCTAACAGGATAAAATGTTGAATAGTGGTGGTGATATGACCTAAAATCAATTCTTAATACCGATGATGGTATTTTATCACATTATTGAATAAACTTTAAGGGATACTTCTCTCAAACATTATTCTATTTCTTTTCACTTTATTGGCATTGGCAGAGGCAAACAACCACAAGAAGGTAATTCCAGTTAATTATGAAAACATTAAGTAACGCAGTAAGAGTTATGCATTGCAATTACCACACGAAGAGGTGAGGCACATAAGTTATAAGCTGAGGTAAATTGAAGATCTCCATCAGAGCTGTTAGAATGGACTCTCTTTGGGATTCAAATAATGAACTGTATGTTTTCAGCGTACTGCTGGATGTGAATTCTTCTTTGGTCAGAGCTTCAGCACAGACTAAGGAAGGTGCTTTTGTGGAAGTGCCCGAGTCATTTGTGCTCCCAGGAGGATATTAACTATTGCCTCATAAATCTACTCTTCAGTAATACTCCCCAGCCTTAGCTTCAATTGTACAGTAATGACATTACACATATTAAGTGTTTAGTTGTTTCCATGGAGTTTAAGTAAGTGACCGAATCTTACAACTCATCTCAATCATTTTTCTGAAAGGTTCTTAACTGTATTGATATTAGGAGTTCATGCAGGATATGAAGAGGGGTTGCTTCTTTACATGGTATAACGGACATGCTTTGACATAAGATTTTCTTATGACCTGGTAAATACTTTGAGGATCCTCAGTTGACGATTTGACATGAATACAAGCAGTAAGTGCTAAGAAACAACAATAACTAACCAATGAAAGTGATATTCAAATGTGTGTGCATCCCCTTTAACAGGCAGGAGTGGAAATGAGTTTTAAAAAATAATTGGTAACCCTTTCTTTTACAGTCCCCTAATTACCAGGTATTTACCTGGTAAATTCATGGTAACACAAAAGTGTTACTAGGTAATTACCAATGGTAATAAGAAAGTAAATACAGTGAAACTATGGCCAAAATACTGAGAATTTACCTGGTAAGTTTATGGTAAATTATAGTGTGTTGTTGTGCCACCCCTAACCTCAATATAGGATATAATATAGGATATGTACTTTTCAAAGGTTGCTGAATAACACCACAAAAGCTTTTACACCATTTGTTCTTCATCAGCATATCATATAATAAATATTCTTAATTGCTTTTATTGTAACTAAATAATTAATTAATGTATAATTACTTGTTTTTTTCCCCATTGTAATAACACTAATATAACAAAAGCAAATGCCTTTGAAGATAATTATGTAATTATTAAAACATTTTTAATATCATTATTATTAGTAGAAGTAGTATTACCATGTTACTAGTATTACTTTGTTGTACATTGTCACAGCCCTCGCCCATGGATTATTAGACCCTGAGGGGTCTAGAGCCTCTGTTTTGTATTGTTAACATTTCTTGTTGGAAAATCATGAAGCTTAGATAAAAGTGTTACTGTTCTGATAGTCTTTAACATTAATGTCTGTAAACTGATCCAATAACTGTTTTTGGTGTTTGTTATTTTTCAGCACATCATGCTGAGGATGCAGGAACATTTTATTCAAACACAGGCACATCAGAAAAGCCAGTTCAATCAGAAATGTTCTGTTTTAAGATTATTAAAACTACATCTCAGGCTTTCTATAAAGGTTTCCTATAATGTTTTAGTTAAGTGGGCTGGAGTATTTAGTATGATGTCTGATGATGTCAAAGCTTTCGACATCTGCAGTTTTAAACAAATTCAGTTGCAATTTGAACATGCAACTTCACATCCACAATGTCACTGAAAGAGACAAAAAATTTCTCCAAATGAGTTGTTTGTAGTCGTTTTGTGTCTTTCTGTTTATTTTGTCCACTTTCAGTCTTGGGGTCTTGCAGTGTCTTATGGACTGTGGGTTTTATCTGATAATTTGTGCATACTGTAGCTGTACCCTTGAAATATGTAGCCAGTCATCTTCTTCTTCTTCTTCTTCTTCTTCACTATAACATCCATTCAAAATATCAATTGTCAATAGAAAAAATATCTTAGAAATAGTTTTTTGTACAGCAATCTGTAAAATGGGCTTTTAATTAGGCATGGCCAGTGCTATCTTCAAGATAATAACCAGATTGCTAATGCCAACTCTATATCTCTGATCGCCTACCAGGTACTCCTCCTCTGGCTTGTGAGCACTCAGGCAGCCTGCAGCAGGAGGGGCCTGACATGATGAGGAGGACCGACAACTACCTGCCAGTTCCTGGTGAAGACAAGAACCTGGTTGTGGACTTCAACAGCACATCCAGGACCAAAGAGTCCATAGTAAGACACTACATCCCTGCTATTATTCCATTAGCATGAGTATGATGCACATTTTATAGATAGATTGATAATAATCAAAGGCAAACACATCAGTAACACATGAAAGTGGGCACAAGGGCAGACACAGCTCCAGTGTGTTTCAAATTATATCCAGTTTGCTGGATGCCCACAACAAGGAGTTAGTGAGTTGTGCTACAGGCGTTGACACTAGAAGTAAATGCTGATAATGAACTCCAAAACAAAGAAAACACGAGTTGTGTCTAGATGGTGTAGATAAATAGAAAACCTCCTGGAGGTAAAAAAATGGGAGCTAATATCTCTGAGTTGCCGTGTCTTGTGGCTATGAAGTAGCCCCATTAACCGTTTGAATGCTGTGATCCTGCGCTCCATTCTCCGCCTCGTCCTCTGTGTGAAAGTCTCAGAGGCAGCGAGGGGTGAGATTTCGCTGCAGTGCTGATACGCCTCTGGAGATAGTTTCAGAGGTGCAGCATTGGGTGAACCGAACCAGCGTGAATGGATAAGCCGGCGGCACGGAGCGGGGGCGTGTCGGTCTGACAGTCAACTAAATAAAGAGTCCCACAAAGCAACGTTACAGAACCAAACAAAAGTAACATAGTAACTGTAACTGTCTTTGGCAACTTATATGAGGAAAAAAATACTGCAGTTATATGTGGAGAAGAGTCTGTCTTCCCACCTGTCCTCCTGTCTGTCCTCCTGTCTGTTATCCTGTCTGTCCTCCTGCCTGTCCTACCGACTCTTCGTCACATTTCTGCCTGAAAAACAGCGTCTGTCACTGACAGAGACAGGCAGCGTCCAGTTTACTGATGCCGATTATGTAATTATGTAATTTAGAGTGAAAAATGTAACTTTGTCACTTTCCAGGATGCTTGGTGGGTCAGGATTCCAATCACAACACATTATGACAGCATTCATGTGATTATAAACTGTCAGCAGGTACATGTTTAGATTGACAGGTGGACACACCTTGAAAAAACACACAGACGTCATTATCATGATGCGTACCGTCACGCCTCTTTAGGCTTCGTGGCGCCAGTGGCTCGCCTTTACGGCGGAGTTGCTTGGCTCTGCTGCGCCGATAATACTGACTGACTGTTAACACTCAGTATAGGCATGAATAGGTGCCAGTGATAGTTGCTTTGACAGTCACTTCCGACACATTCATGCCCATTTAAGAGAGTTCCTGTGTGGTTACCTGAGTTGTAGTTGAGCTAGCGTATCTTATACAAGTGAGCTTCCTGCTGTGTGTTTGGGCATGTCAGAACACAGTCTTAGTCCTCCTGTTTATTGTGTCTAAGTTAGTGAAGCTTTGACTCTGGCAGAGTTATGACCATGTGTTGTGTTTACGGCCACTGAAGAGAAATGTAAATGTAAAACAGCAAGCCGCTGCCAGTTTCTGATGGCTGGTTAATGCGAGAGCATGCATCATTGTTATGAGGCTAAATTGGCTTGGGTCTAGAGGTCTCTCCATCATTGTTGAGTCATAGTTCTGCAAGATAAATAAAGTCCAATCTATCAATGCATTCTGTAAATTGCATGCACATATGTATTTACCTTTTCATGTTGGCATTCCATTAGTTCAGCCTCTCTATGAAGCAGTGGGTGGTATCATGAGAAATAAATTCACCTCCCTGCTTGGACTTGTAGTCTTGTAAGAAATACTTTGGATCCATTGGAGACCACTTAGCAGAATTTCATTTTAAATCTATTGTCTGTAAGGGAAAAGTATTCATTAATATGTTGTTGAGACACACTGTACACACAACAATTTATGTACCTGCTACCTGCAATGTGTCGAACAATAAAAATCTAATGATTTCCTGCAGAGGTGTCCCATTGACACCAATTGTATCTTCAAGTCTATTGCATCAATTTTGTTCACTGTTGACAAGGGATTTGTTGTGTTATGAGGATTGACATATGGTCAGGAGGACATACATGTGGGCCAATGTGCAGGCTCTACTCATGCCACCTCCGCATTGTGATTCTGTTTTATGTTATGCTGCTGCTGTTATTCTAAACACACTCTGATGATCTGCAGGTGAGATATCTGTTTTATGGAAATGTTTGTCCATACACACAGCCGACAGCGGGGACAGCTTAAGTTAACTTAGTGCACATTTCATTTTAAGTAGCCAACTAACAACTGTTGTTAATTCAATGTTAACTGTACTTAAACTTAAGCCTTTTACGCAGCAGGGATAAACAGCTAAATATTAAACAGGATTAAAATGCGTAATACTAGTCTGCAAATATTCACATCAGCTGCAACGTCAATAATAAAGCCTGCGGCAAGGGTATATTTTTATAAAATGGTGGAAAAAAGTGTCCCGCAGAGCTCTGAGAGGGCCACAGGGGCCTCTGGGGTCAGACTGCAGCACTGACTGGTTGCTGACGGATAAAGAAAGGCTGCTGTGTCTCGTGATCAAAGATTTGGAGTCTCGCCTTTTTCTACCGCCACACGTACGTGGTACTCGGCAAAAATAGACCTGAAAACGACCTGTAGACAGTCATGTGGGCAAAATACCAGCATGTCTCTGCAGTTTTAACGTCTGTAACTGTAGAATATGTCACTGGCATGAAGAGAATATACACAACAGGTGAGGGGCAGTTTCTTTCACTTTCTCTCCCTCCCTCCCACTTTCTCACTCTCAAATGGGATAAAGGGAAATCACGGCAGCATATTTATCGATAATTATCGAAGGCAAACTCCATGTAAACGGATAGTGTAAGCAGCAGCCACGCTGCAGCCGATGTGATCACAAACAGCTAGGGAGCAGCAGCAGCTCAGCAACGCAGCCGCCACGAGGAAACACAGGCATCCATTGTGTCCGGCCTGGAAATGAAGCGAGGCAGCAGTCGAGCTTGATATGCCTGTGGCCGGTCTAACCTGTTAACATGGACGCCGAGATGAAAAGCGAGATGTAACGCAGCAGCACTGCACACATGTCGAGTGTGTCCAGCCTGTTGCTCCCCAGGTTCATCTCAGCTGCCTTCCCTAGGGCTCCAGTCTATTAAGATGCATTAATACACTAAAACACCAAAGTTACAAGCAACTGTGAGGTAAAATTACTGTTTTTATCAAAGTAGCCTGGTGGATTTGAAAAGAGCACAGATGGGTAGAACAGCTTCAGTTCTCAGTAAATCCCACATATACTGTATAGCAGTCTGTCTGAGCAGCTGAGGTCACTCATCATCCAGTAACATTTGTTTTTATAATTTATATATATATATATATATATATATATATATATATATATATATATATATATATATATATATATATATATATATATATATATGTATACTTGGTTTATATAATACAAGGTCATGACAAACATGACACAACATGATTGGTTGATGCTTCAATAGTTGATAAAAATATACATATATAGCCTTTTTGCCACATATTCTTCTCTTTTTGTGAAAAGGTCATGACTGAAATCAAAAACAACATGGACGTGGGAACGATGCGCACAGAAAAAATGTCCTTCATGCTTCATTTGCTGTGCTTTGTTAGCCTATATTTTTAGAATAGTCACAAAATGACCTTGACTTGTCTTATATTTTCATATGAATGAATATGAATTTCCCTGATGTTATGGGCTCGAGCCAGCTCTCCCGTGTCAGGGGAACAGGAAGTAATTGGTTCACATGTAAAATGAGGAAAACATCTGAGTGAAAAGCAACAGAACAATGAGCTTCGGCAGCAGTGAACAGACTAAAGCAGCTCTTACAGTGAAGGTATGTTGAACAAAAGTGTTGTGTAGTGGAATATACCAAACAACATTGATTGACTAGCCATTTTAGAGTCTAGATTTTATTTTAGAGTCTAGCTATTTTAGTCTTTCCAGAGTCTTTCCAATTTTAGGCCCAACAGTGGGTCTAAAATTGTATGTTTCGTCTCAGATATGTGGTGATGGAGGAAAGCTGATGGGATTATGTTAAGTGTGGAGCGTGGATGTGCTCAGTCATTTTCATAGCAATTTGCCTGAAAAATGTGAGATGTGAGATGTGTTGTGTAGCTTACAATTTGTCCTAAATCTCAAAGTGAAATGTGTGATCTAAAGATAAGATAACTAAAATCAATTAGTTGTGATGAGAAGAAACTGTATTTCATTCCAAGTTAACATGATAATTAATTTGTAATTTTTGGATGACCGGCTGAAAATATATTTTATAACTAGGACTAAATATTACTTCAGTCTTCAGTCAGGGCTATCACAAAACTAGCCAAGGTCTCCCGAGGAGATAGGGTCCAGGAGTTTGCATTATTAAATGTGGTCACTCGTGCAAAGCACTAATCATGTTGTAGGGATTATGCTCAGAGGAAGGTTCAGTCTCAAATATACTTCTGCTTTGCAGCAAAATGCAATGTGCTGTCTCTTTTCCTCTAGATATTATTCTAATATCTAATTCCTCAAATGGTATCTAGTCATGCCAGTATTTCAGAATATTTTAATGTAATTTCCCGTTGAGATAATCTTACTGCTTTCTGTTGAAGTGCACGGTCACTGTCTGTGGGCAGACAAGTACTGTAGCTTTTGCATTATTGTGTTACAGCATACAGATATCTCAGAACTTGGGACAGAGGCAGTAATTCTAGATTTTAATAACATGAACAGGCTGTAATTCAACACTGTGCATAAGAGGGAAATAAGTAGCAGCACAAGAGTAATAGAGATGATAATAATAATAATAATAATAATAATAATAATAATAATAATAATAATAATAATAATAATAATAATAGAGAGATATTGGAAAGAATAAAATAACAGTTTGAATAAAAATCATGGTACATGGTATGATAACTGTCAACTTTCATAAAGGTTTCAAGTTTATTTCATTTATGTAGCACAAATATACAGAGGCATAAAGACACATAATCCATGTGTATGGGAAGACACGAATAAAATAGAAGCAGGCAGTCATAAAGCCATGTAGATGCACAGCATATGTCAAGGAAGTACAGCAAGATAAAAACAACAATTTAACCATAAAATAATCCCAATGTGTCTGAAAATTTTTTTAACAAATTAAATAAAATTAAAAGCCAGAGAGTAAACGTGGGTCTTGAGATGGATCGTAAAAGCATCGACAGTCTGAGCCTGTCTAATGGCCTCTGGTTGCCACGGAGCTGCTACAGGAAAAGCCCTGTGCCCGGCTTTCTTTTGTTTAGTGTGGGGCACAACTAGCATGCCATGGTGGGAGGATCTAAGGGGTCTGCTGGTGCTGTAAGGTGTGAGATGTTCTGAGATATGTATTTGGGCAAGACCATGTAGAGATTTGTAAATGATCAGAAGTATTTTGAAGTTGATCCTGAATTGAATGGGGAGCAACTGTAGGGATGCAGGAAAGGGCTGACGTGGTCTTGTTTCTTGGACTTTGTTAATAACTGGGCAGCAGCGTTGTGGACAAGTTGTAAATGGGAAATGATAGCTCTAGTAGAGGGAATTGCGATCGCCCAGCCTGGTTGGTATTAGTGCATGGATGACTCTTTGTTGATCAGAGGATGTAAGGAAGTGCCTGATTTAGGAAATGGTTTTCAAATATAACGCCCAGGTTCTTAGCATGGGCTCTGATGTCGGTGGAAAGGTGACTGAGTTATACAACAGTATATATTAAAATCGTTTATCGCTGCAACCCCAGTGTACAGTGGAAAAAAAAATTATTATTATTACCACTGACCTTTGTCAGCCTTGGCTTGGTGTGAGTGTCAGATTTTGTATTGACACTGTGGCCTTACAGGTTACTGAATTCAAAGTTCAACAGTAAGATATTATAATTTGAGACATGCATAGATGACATGTGAAAGTCATTATTGACTTGGAAACTGCTCGGTTGCCTCAGTCGTGAGCTTATTATGGCTCATAAATGTGTGTGTGTGTGCGTGTGTGTGTGGGTTGTGCTGGATGGGTGGGTGGCTGTATGTTCGTGGAAGCCCAGTGGGGAAGAGAACCTTATTTCCCAGTGGCTTGGTGAGAAAAGAGTTCCTACTGGTGAGTGATGCACACATCACCACATCCTCATGTGCCCTCTGAGAAGCAACCTCTGACCTTTGCAGCTATGATTACTTCCTATTGAAAGAGAAGATGAGGACGATGACTGTGAATGTGAAAGATGAGGCCGAGGGCTATATGCAGTATACACACACATACATAAGCCCTTATGATGCATGCTATCACAGACAAACACAGCAACCACAGACTGTTAGAGGTACTTCTACTGGCTGAAAGAGGAAAAATGCTTTTCATTCGAGCACAGTGCCTATTGTGTCAATATTAGATGATTGTATACATTGTTGATCCATGATAATAAAGGCAATTGTTTATAGTTTATGATGATTTTATTGACAGATGACTTTCTGAACCTCATCATAAACTGCCATGTAATTGTCTCTATCATTATGTAAACATCCCTGTTGGATGAGAGCTGCTCTTAATGCGGTCACAAATTCCCATACAGTATCTACTTTATTAGGTACACAGACTTTATCAGACGGACTCAGAACCTATCCACTGCTGTATCATAGGCAGCTGGACTTGTTTCAGTATCTTGAAGATGTTTTGTTTTTAGCCTTTGTATGGCTGTCAAAGGGCCCCAGGTTGGGACTCAAACCCGCCCTGGGTTCTCACTGCAGCGAGGGCAAAGCCTCTGTACATGGGACGCCCACTGTATCAACTAAGCTAATGGGGACCCTGGCTTCTTCAGTTTTAACTAACGGGAGGAGAGTTTTCAGGCTTCAAACGATACAGCACTTAGAATTACCATTACCACCTGGAGGATTGGGGATCTTCATCAACAACCTATCCATACATTTTCTTACATAGTTGATCTGCCTATATAGGCCCACTGTGAGTGATGGCAGGTAATAAAAAAAAACAAAAGGCACTGATCACATCTGCTAGATCCAACAGAACCCCAGCACTGACCTGAAAGATGCAAAAAAAAAAACCCAGTCGAGCTGAGACATGAAGTTGTTTGGTTTGTTGTTACTGTAAAAAAGGAATATTGACTAAAGCAGCTTTAAGTACTCATTGTATACAACATGTGGCAGACTTCCCATGGCAGCTTTATCATATGTTGCCTAGATAAAGCTTTAAAGAAGTTCCAGAAATATTTTATTGGGGAGGGGCAGACGAAGAGAAAAAGGGCTGTGGTATGCCATCAGGCTAGCATCATAAAGCACTGTGCCAGGGGCTCTGGGTGCAGGCAAAATTGAGAAAAATTCAACAATGTTAATTTGCATATGCTATCAACAATCTAGTGATACAGTTCTGTTGAACTTTTGAAGGCACTTAACCCACCTGAAAGGGGAATTTGTCTTTGACCAGTTACATATCCAGCTATCCAGATTTGGAGTGCACAACAGCCTCAACAGCAGTTTTCACACAGTGCATTGGTTAGTCAACCACTTTGGTCCAGACTGAAATATCTAACCAAGTATTTTATCCCCTGCCTGCCCAGCATCTAGGCAGCATGACACTTTTGGTCCTGACTGAAATGCATCAACAACTATTGAATAGATTTTCAATAAAATTGGAACAATCATATTCCCACTCGGAGGAATTACTTGAACTGTGGTGTAGTTTTAATTCATCCAACACCACATACCTGCAGCCTTACTTCGGTTGTGGTTCGCTTTACTTTGGTTGATCTGTTTAACGTGCAGAGGCAGATCATTCCAAAGTTTAGGAGCCGCCACAGCAAAGGCACGGTCCCCTCTGAGCTTCTGCTTAGTTTTAGGCACACTCAGGAGCAGTTGATCGTCTGACCTGAGAGAGAGGGAAGGTATATAAGCGTGTAGAAGCTCAGAGAGGTAGGGCGGGGCAAGACCATTCAGGGATTTAAAAGCAAATAAAATGAATTTTAAAATAGATCCTAAATTGAATAGGCAGCCAGTGGAGTGAGGCTAAAATGGGGGAAATGTGCTCATGTTTACATGAGCCAGTTAAAAGACGTGCAGCTGCATTCTGTACCATCTGGAGACGGTACAGATGGTAACAAAGGCGTGGATTACCATCTCAAAGTCTGCCTTGACAGAATTGGCTTTATTTTGGCCAGCTGCCTCAAATGGAAAAAGCTTGATTTGACAAAAGCCTTGATCTGAGTGTCAAACAAGCTCAGGATCCACTTTAACCCCTAGGTTTGCGATACTTGGTTTTATATACTGGGCCAAGGAACCCAGATCTACGGGGGGGCGGGGTCTGAGTGGTGCCATTTTTAGCCACAATGACATCATTTCCCCCAAGCATAATATATTTTCATGTACTGTAAACAAAACAAGGATTTCATCTGTTAGACTTTATACATTGTGATGAACAGCTGGCCTTTTAGCCAGCCGAGGATCTCCATGTGTTTAACCACTGTGTGTATCACAGTTTTGTCAGATGGCCTTTAGAAGTGTGTTTCTACAACCTCAGGCAGCATACACACACTGGGTTAAGCCTCCAAATACTGGACAAGGTCAGACTTAAGGTTTTTTTAGGATGGCACAAGATCACATCAGAAAAATAAATCTAGAAAAGACAAAAATCAACATTGAATCCCACATTCATTATGCCAGCCATATAAGTTATAATACAGAATGAAGATACTGGACAAGGGCCAGAAAAGTCTCTTTGTAAAGCTGAAGTCAAACTAATCTGTAGTCTGCCTCACTGTTCCAAATGATTTTCTTTGCCTGATGTGATTGCTTGTGCTGGGACAGCTGTTACTCACGAGGCAGAGCAGGGTTCCTGTCACTACCCGGTGGGAGTGTTGAGCAGCACATGTGAGAGTGTGTCCGCTATCTTGTTAGTTTGTTGTAAGTTGCACTCCCTAGTACAAGATGTGGCGCATGTCGGGCACTATGTTGTTTCTTCTGGTCTCCAGCGAATGTCTCCGGGGACAGTAAATTGTGTTACATTGTAAGTATAAAAGTCTATGGTGCATTAGTTCAGTGAACCATAGGGTAAACATACTGCAGAGAATGAATAGTAACCATTAACTAACCCCTCCCGACACAGCGCTCTCACTCTGCCACAGGGTCTCCATCTTAGTTTGTGTTTTCATTTTTTCCAGAGTAAGTTATTACCTCAGCTACTGGCCAGGTTATCATCATGCTTGGTGTAGACATTCTTGATTATCTGACACCGATGCATAAAATAGATGTAAGTTAAAATCTTCTGGCCATTGGATTGGGATTTCAGTGATATTTATAAAGCATAACTAAGCTTCCCAGAGGATAAATCCATAACAATGTGAGTACACAACTAGCCTTTCTCTAACAAGGTGCCCATGGCTACAGTTTCCGCTACATTACTACATTTTTTAATGAAGAGGAATGATTAAAGTTAAATACAGTGATCTGCAACTTAAAACAAGTGCCGGCCAGGGGAGTAATGTGGAGGGGCCAATTGCCCTTGACCTACTTTTTAATCCCCTAATAAAATAATTCCAAAAAATAAATAAATTCTTAGCTAAAAGAAAGACATGAAAGTATTTCGACATAACTTGCTTACACACAATGTGTGCATTGTGTGTGCATAGAGAAATGAAAACCTACCAGGAATAAAACGTGTCGGCTTTTAGACCTCTTTAGAAAATAGGATAGTGATCCACTTCAGCCTCGTGTGGCTGAAATGAGTAACACAAAAACAAACAAACACTTGCCTGACAAAAGAAAAATCACCTGCCAAAACATTTTTTTTAACCTTTATTCACAGATGAAATCAATCCTGCACATTGTCCTGTGCCATTTTTCACCTGCTCCTAAACCAAACAGGCAGGGAAGAAATGAATTTGTCAGATCAGATTTAGAAACAGGATCACCACAATTGTTTTTCACACTTGCCTTTCAAGGCTTCTGTAGATTTCAGTGGATTAATCGTACGTTGTATGTCTGAGATGGGGGACTGGGCCTAATTGTACTAATGTTACCATGTTATTTTCTCTTTGCTTGTCTTCCTTCTAGCCAATGAAAAATCTTTATGCGGACGATGGCTCACCTCTGTATTCGCGACTAGGCCCGTACTTCTCTGAAGGGCAGCGGCGGGTGGACTATGTGCTGGCATACCACATCCAGAAGCCCGGCAGCATCAGGCGACCGTCGTCCAGGTTCGGGGACAACAACTTCATCCGACGGCTCAGGCGCAGTATGAGCATGAGAAGCAGCCGAGCTCCGCTGCAGCCAAAAGAAGACCCAGAGATCGCCGCCCAGAAGCAACGGACTGACTACCATGAGGATGACAAGCGCTTCAGGCGGGAGGAGTTTGAGGAGAATCTCTTGGAGACAGGGCTGGAGCTGGAAAAGGATGAAGGGGTGAGGGGGCTGCTTGAATGCGTTCCACTCTATCATGCACCTATGAAGCTTACAATGATTACGGTGGTAAATTAACCACTTAAAGTTCTCAGTCACTTTTAGAACAATGTCTCCATGCTGAAAGACTGAGGATGAAAGCTGCAGTTCCCAGTCAGGTCACATTTAATGAATAGCAGGGCAGAGCTGCTAATGTTAGCTTAAAGTCTGACGGCATTCAGGCATGGGTGTCCCAGCTGTTATGTGAGGGTGGGAGTAGATTAAAGTTTAGACCGCCAGTTCTTTTACCATGTTATGGTATTATCCTTGGAATTATCCTTATCCTTGGAAGTAACACAGTCAGTTACTGTGGGTAGCAAGCTAGTTTGCCAGACATGCTAATGTCTGCAGCTTATATAAGAGTTTTGTGTGTGTTTTTTCTTGAAGCCATTTATCTAAAAAGACACCACCCTCTGAACTCTTTAAATGCGAGTATCACTGTTAACACAGCCCCGTGCACACAGCTTCTACAGGATTTAGAGAAATCCAAACGTTGACAGACCTCCTGTGTCAGTAGAAGACAGAATGGGCAGAACATGGCCATCAGGAGAACATAGAGCAGACCACAGGACAGGTCCAGGTCATGTGACTGATAGAGGAGAAGTGACAGGACTGGCTCTCGTTGGAAGTTGGATGTATGTGAGATATAGATTTGATTCTTTCTCACCTCTTGCTCACAAAGTTCTTAACAGATCAACATACCATCACCCTGCTATTATAGTAATGGGTTCTCCTGATTGTCTGGCACTACAGGAGAGGGGCCACCTTTCTACAGAATAACTGTTGTCATCTTCTGTTTATGAACTCCTGCTTCAGGTTCATTTAGGGTCAAAGTCAGACAAGAATGACAACCATTCAGCAAGCATTGAATTTTACTGTTCTGTTCTTATTCAGGAAGACCGCTGTGGTTGGGATCATTGTCCACCTGTGTGTGTGTGTGTGTGTGTGTGCGTGCGTGTGTGCGTGCGTGTGTGTGTGTAGGACAGCAGATAATGACAGATCAGAAAAATAGAATAACCAAGAGGAGATAAATTGATATTAAAGCTTTGAGTGAACAGAAACAACAATTTCATCACTGAAATGAGTAAGATGACAGACATTAATAGGAAACTGAATGGATTAAAGGTAACAAGACGAAGAGTCAAGTAGCTTTAGACATTAGAGTGGAAATTGAGCTCCCAAAAGGCACATTTCATACAGTTTAGTTTATCTGTTTAATAAACCCCTGAGGGGATGTTGGTTTATATTTTAATGATATAAGAACATAAACCTAAAAAATTGTATCTTTAGATTTTATTCAAAAAAGGACTGACTGAACTAAGTTGAACTAAGCCGACAGACGTTGACAGTCAACTAATTGTTGCTTTAGTTAATCCACGTCTTTGAACTGGCTCCAGAGCATTACTGTGACATCATTGTATTTATTTTTATATCTAATCTCATCCAAACAAAGATGTGCTAGACTATATTCCTGGAATAGCTCTTGGGTCATTGCTGTGTGTTTGCTACGTGAGTGGATCCATGAACAAAATTTGTTTTCATGAATGGATAAATGAACTCTTCTCACAGTGAGTTATTCCTTCAAACTTCTTGAGCTTCTTGACATGAAGCAGTTTGATTCATAACATGTTCTCGGGAAGTATTTTAGCAACTCACAGTGTAATAACTAATATTCAACATGTGATTAGATGTCACTCTGTCATTGAACAAATAGCAAGTGTATTTTGGACAGAAACAGACAGACTTATCACCACAAATTTGAAAATATCAACAATAAACACACTTAAAGTTTGAAAAATGACTAAATCAGCACAGTCTGAACTAGTCACCAATATCAAGCAAGCATGACGCTCTGCTTCTGAAATGCTCCCAGTGGGATATGAAGTCGCATGGAGGAGGAAACAAAACTGTGTCGCACCGGCAAGGTCTGGAAAAGTTCCCGGTGGAATCAAGGTGTCGGTCAGTCTTATGGTTAGGCCTACGCTTAGACACAAGACTGATTAGTGAGTGAATCAATGAGATAATTACTAATCGTAGTAATAGTCATAAAACTGTCGGGTAAAAACAACCGTTAACAACAGTTATGAATCATTCCATTTTGTTCCAAACACATTTTCCTTCTGCACAAAATCAGATATAGCTAACAATGTCCAGTTAACGTCGGACATTGTGGGTTAAGTTTAATTAATATCTCACAGAAACACTAAAATAAATACAAACACATTCAGAATTCCAGTGTTACCCCAATATGAACTAAGAGCAAAACAGATAAACCATGACTGCATTGATCCTTTAAAGACGTGCCCATAATGGCTCTTTTTCAGTTGCACAATTAAAGGGAAGTTCAACTGATCAGTTCATAAATACTTCACTATAGGTATCAGATATCTGATCAATAAGAATCTGAAAATCCTTTAATAATTATGACATATTACGTGTTTATATAAACAACATTTGCCATATTCTATTGTCTTTGCTGTGTTGTGCTTCTGCTGCAGCAAGCCTGTTTCACAATTGTTTAACTTTACCAGACTTACCTGCTTATCAGCGGACAGAACAAACCATTTGAAAGCCAGCTTGTTTGAATTGGTTATGATGTATTTCTGTATCCAGACGGGTCAGTGTGCTTAGCTGAAGGGTGTGAAGTGAGTCTGGCAGCATATGAGTGGTTTTACGTAACAGTAGAGGCTGCAGAAACAATCTCCTCTGCAGCAATAAAGACGTGAGTTTGTGCTTAGGTGGATGTGGGGGATTTTCCTGGCATTCTAAGAGACAGCAGAGTTTTAAACAGAAACCCAACATGCTGCTCTGCCAGCTGGAATGTTTTTCTCATATGCCATCCAAACATGTTTTGTTTATTGGTGGTTTATGCATTTTGGAAAGTCAATAGAAAACACTGTTTCAGCAGTGGCTACATAGAGAGAATAGTATTTAAATATCTAAACCTTGGTTGTATTGCAGAGTAAGATCCCTGGAATCGGCTTCTTGAAGATCCATGCTCCTTGGAACGTTCTGTGTCGTGAGGCTGAGTTCATGAAGCTCAAGATGCCAACAAAGAAGGTACTATACCCTTCATTAAACTGTGTGTCAAATGCATATGTACTGACTTCTGTAGACTTTTGTTGCCCTGTTGGCTCTGATATACCAACATCAAAGCTGTTCTAGAGGACCGTTGTGTATCGGAAAATTGTAAATTCTGATTACATTGACTTGTATCTCTGACTTAAAGGAAAACACAATTACAACAATTTAAAAGTGTAAAATGTAAGAATTTGCTATCAAAAACTTGCACAATTAACTAAAATTATCAACAGAACATGAGGAAATAACAGTTTTGACATAAGTCATAAACGTCTATGTATTGTTGTCTTGTTGCAGAGATGTCTATTAAAGTAAGCATGCTAACCAGCTAGGCTCTAGCCACTTTGTACCTCAGGAGATCATAGATTAATTCAAGATACATATTTAACTACTAAGGGACATGGATGATGATCAAAAACACATAAAGGGGAAAACTTCACTAAGATCAATAAAAGCAAAAATAATTTAAGAGTTCGCTCTGCATCAATTCTCAGACAGAGTGCATGAAGATGGTTAAGTCCTTTTCTGTGGTGATCGTGGGCTGATGATGGGGACCAGGAGCCATGAAGACAGTCAGAACAGCAGCAGGTTCAGTGAAACAGCTGGTCTCACTTCTTCAGGATGATGAGTCGAGGCTCAGACAGGGCCTATCTCAGGCCACTGAGGAGACACACAGTATGTGGTCCCTGGACTTGTTGTGATCAGTGGCAGGCTGCTGAGTTGGGGTGCATGGAGCGAAAAAGTCTTCAAAAGTCAAATAGTTAACTACATAACAAAGGGGATTAAAACAAATGATTATTCATATAGCAAACGGCAGACTTTGCTGTTGGTTTTTAGGAGTCTTTGCAGGCTTTTTTTCTCAGTTCAAAGTTAATTCTAAATTCTAAACTCAGTACATGCTTGGTGGCAGCATGGCCAAGCAGGGGTGCTTTACCACGGAGAGCCCAAAAAGGGTGATGGGCAAAAGCAAAGAGCCAAGCCGAGAGGACGAGTCTGTTGTGTTTTGGAACAAAGGGGATCCTTGATGCTCTTTTACTGATTGCGAACTAATTCATTTGTGTGGAGAGAGAACTGGCCTCCTCTTAAAGGGGAGAAATTTGATTCCTAAATAATATTTGATTTAATATTTTATACAAATTGAAAACTCACTCAGTCATCATTATATGCAACATGTCAAAGAACCAACGAAAGCGCTAATAGCTTGTAAGATGGATTAATCAAATAACACAGAGTAACAAGTAAAATAACAAATGAACATTTTCTTACCTATAATTTAGGATTATATAACAGTGAAGCCCGTCTAAAATAATAAATGATAACAGAACTCAAATCATAAGTCAATCATATGGATTAACATCAGATACACTCCTTATATCAGCTCAGCAGTGTGATATCCTGTTAATTAGCAGATTTTTGAAGCAGAGTTAGAGTTTCATAATGTCAAAATGATTACAAGCTCTGAAACATATATACTAACACGTTTAAAGAAATTTTGACCATTTGACCAAGAGAAAGCAACTCAGCAAGGAATGTGATATATTTATGACTCTTGAAAGGTTTAAGACTTAAGGATGAGAATGCGAATTCCATGGTTGGAGGGACGAGGCAAGCCATCTCAGTTCTGTTCCTAGTCTTTCTGGACATCCTTCCTCCTTGGTGTCAGAGGTCATTGGGTCTGTGTATGTTTCTGTGCACTTTTGATTACACCATCAAAATGTTTATGAAAGGATTTAGTTTCTTCGTATTGCTGCAGTGCTAATTGGTGAAATGTGTGAAAATAAATGTTCCCTCTTCCTCTGTTTATTGCGTTAATGTAGCGTCATAACAGCCCAACTAAGCCATTTTGTGGTGAGTTTAACTTTGAATCAAATCCAATGGGGATGCGAAATGGAATTTTAAATTAAAAAAACTCCATCAAGTTGGCCGCAACAGCTTTGGCTGGCCATTCAAGGGCTGCACTGGAAAACCTGACAGATTACCTCTGCTCTCTGAACACATCTGAGTACAGCAGTTATAATATCAGATCACAGGGCATTTTAATTTCTGGAAAAGAAACTACAATCCTCAAATTTCCAGCTGAATGTAGTTCTTTTGCCTCCTTTGCAGGTTTACGAAGTGAAACAAGGCAGCAACCTGGTGGAGAAGATCCGACTGTTCATTCACAAAGTCACAGCTCCTCTCCACCCAAAAGTCGATGCCAACCGACCACAAAGCATCAAATCGCTCTCTCACCCCTTTTCCAGAGAGAAGCAGCATTTGTGAGTAAAATCTCTGCTTCAAGACTTGGTGCCTAATGCCACCCACACACCAGAAGACTTTGAAAAGATTTAGAAAGGATTTAGAAAAGACTCTAAAAGACTATCAGCTCACATCTAAAGACTAGATTTTAGAGATTTTAGTCCCAGACTAGTCTCAGACTAGATTTTACAAAGACTGTGACTTGTAGGGTCACTATTTACAAGATTACAACTAGATTATTTTAGTTTTTTTTTTCCCACCATGCAATTTTTCCCTATCATGCACAGCAGAAATTTCACAAAAATGTAGGGAAATCAGCTTTTAGCTACAGCTGCTCTTGTCTGTGCAGTGGTTTGTACTGAAAAACCCAACACAAAGAAGAATTAACGCCACAGAATGTGGGCACGGCCTTGGCTGTATGGACGGCAAACATGAGCTAACTAGCACGTAATGCCATTCAATACAGTGCCAGTGTTATTAGCATGTTAGCATAACTAGCAGACTTACCAGGCATTTGCACGGCTTGTGCGATGTATGTCCACTGTTTCTCCTTCTCAACACGGTCGTGTTATAACGAGCAGTTTATATCAAAAAGGCATGGCTGCTCTGCCCACAGCTCCACCATTCTTTCTTCCCTTTTGACGGTCCATTTTTTCATTTGCGGTTCTTCTCTGTCCATGTTTTTTCTAGACTGTCGGGTTTCCTGTTTCCGCTTTTGTCAGTGCTTGGTTGTTGATCGTGTTACGTCACTGCGACTTGCGATAATATCAAACACGTTTGATATTATCGCAAGCCCAAGACTAGAGAAAGACTGGTATGAAACGCAGTCGCAGACTGCAGATTACATGTTTTTTCTAGACTGTTGGGTTTCCTGTTTTGTCAGTGCTAATTCATTGGTTGTTGATCGTGTTACGTCACTGCGACTTGCGATAATATCAAACACGTTTGATATTATCGCAAGCCCAAGACTAGAGAAAGACTGGTATGAAACGCAGTCGCAGACTGCAGATTACCACCTTAAACTTAACAATCGAGAAGACGGGAGCGAGCCAAGACTCCAGTAAAGACTCCTCAGATTTACCAAAGACTGTTAGTCTTTAGTCTGGGACTGTGAAAATCTTTTGGTGTAAGCCCAGCATAAATTGGACTACTGTCATCAGATTAGACAAAGTAGTCAATAGAAAAGCATTTCTGTTCGACTGGAAAACTGTTTTGCAAAGGGCAAGTTAGTAAACTAGCTAAAATGAAATCCAAGAGAAGAAACTTTAGCATTTTTTCTTTGGAGCATGAGTTTCCATATATCATGTTGTTTCACATCTGAGCAGGATGAGGATTTGGAATAGGCAGCTTTTAATATGGAGACAGTACAGAGAAGTAGCAACCACAGAGGTGTAAATTGGAACAAAAAACAAGCCTATCAAGCTGTGTGACTGGAACATGGCAGGAAAGCTGAAGCGTGACACTCTCTGCCACATTCTGCTGAAGCTCCCTTCCCTCGGCTTTCTCTCCCGTGAGGAAACAAACACATCCAGCCTGAATCACAAAAGTCATTTGCATTTTCTCAACACTGTGTTGGATGAGTTTGAAAATAGCTAAAGCAGTGACTAACTGGATTAACTACTGACAGGAGTCATGACTTCACTGATGCCTCCTGTTCAATCCCAACATTTGAAACCACTTTAAATGGCAGTGATTAGAGAGGAGAAATGTCTCTGCATAAATCCCCGCCTGCTGGGATGTATGGAGGAGAGAGTGGGCAGTGGGCAGCTATATTTACAGCTCTGAGTAACAGCTAGCAGGAGGTCTCCCTCACATCTCCTCCATTATTTCATCTTCATCAGTCGTGAACACACTCCAGCCCAGTTCCCCGAGATATAGCCTAGATAGAGATTACAGAGTGGAGTGTCTTTCAAACCACATTAACTAATACAGCTTTGAAGAATTTAATTCTGACATTTTTTGAGTGAATATCTGAAGTTACTCCACCACTTAATGCCAGTAAATTATTATTATTAAAACCCCCAAACTGCAGTATTGATTTAAAATAAATGCTGTTTTGGACTTCAGATTATGGCAGCATAGGAGAGAGATGCGAGATAGATGGGCTCCCCTAATTCACATGGATAACTATTTGTTTATGTCAATAACCATTTTACCACTTAAGCCTGAAAACTGAAAAAAAGAAACAGAAAAAACACTATTCTTGTAGTTAGTCACGGAGTTGGCTAAACAGCCACACTTACCACACTCTTTCACCACAGTTGAAGGTATGGCCAAAGAAAACTTTGAAAAACTCGCCAAGGCAGAGGTAATCGTTTGTAAGCTGCAGGCTGACAACTCTAACCCCCTGGGCCAAGTTGAAGACTTAGAAAACCGTTCAAGAAGAACCACTTTACGAATTGTTAATGTGCCAGAAGGTAGTGAACTGGACAACCCTGATCAACTTGTTTAAAAAATGCTAATGGCAGTCATGGGCCCTGAAGTGTTTGACAAGCCCCCTGACCTACAGAGAGCCCACCGCTCTCTCCTTCCCAAGCCTTGAGGAGGAGCTGCCCCAAGAACCATCTTAGCTTCTTTTCTTTTTCTCGCACACATTTTTTCTCCTCATGACACCTGCATGGCTCTGCAGGTGCAAAATGGTTTTAATGAAAATGTAAAGTCACCTGGTTTACAGTTTGTATCAACACATCAACATTCTTTAAATCTTTTCTCCCACAATATCTGTCCATGACAACTAGTTAAGTTCATATTAGCACACAAATTAGCATTAAAGGGGTTCACCATCGACTGTATTTGGTCAATTTATTGCCTTATGCCTGCAAGTATATTTTTGCAGTATAGAAATAAACTTAGTTATGGTTATTATAATCTGTACAGCATAGAACACATCCCATAGAGTCTGAGACTGCTGACAGGGTTGCTGTCAAACCTTACACTAAAGATATATGAAGAGCTCCAAACATCTACGTTTAGCAGCAGGGATAAGCCTGTCTGCTTTACAGACATGTACAGCACAGTTGTTTAACAGTTTAACTTTGTAAGACATGCTATGTTAACTGTAGATGACTTGATGCAAAGCTGCAAAGCTAGGCCAGAAGCTAAACTAGGACCCAAGTTTAAGGCAGCAACAACAGGTCACCTCCTTACCCCAACATTGATTCAAAAAAACAAATATGATGCAGACTGAGCAGAGAAAACAGAGTGAGGGTTAAAACAATAATACAGAGGGAGTCAGGGCCTGGACACAGGTAACTGTGGGAAAGGTGCAGCACAAATTATCAAGAGATTAACTCTGCAGATGCTGACTGACATTTTCATCTCACCTCTCCTCTCTTCTTTTTTCCAATACGTAATATGAGGTAAAGAAAAAAAAGATCAGTCTATTCAATCAGGATCTATAACTAAGACCAGACCTGTTTTGTTCTGTGTTGCCAGATTCGATCTGTCTGACAGGGACAAGTTCTTCGACACCAAGACCAGAAGCTCAATAGTAAGTATTGGTTTTAGTAGATTTAGTAGCGGTTGGAAGGTGGATCCTTGTGGAGGCCAGACTGATAAAATGATAAATAATATTCAATATAAAATATTTCTTCCAGATAAAATAAACAGTTTTGCTTTAGCATGGTGGTAGCATGTGTGTGATATGTTGCATTTATGGTTATAAGGTTCAACTTATTAGTGATCATGTTTTTATTCCTTATTTTATTTTCAATACTGAGGGTTGGACTGAGATTACCAGAAAAACATCAGCCTCTATGTGCATCTGTAATACTGGACATGATTCATTTTGTATACAAGCATGTACATACACAAGCATATACTGTATTATGAAATTCATTTATGTGGTATAAATAATTTAACTTGTATTTCCCTTTGCATCATTTGTTGGAGACACAGTCTCCTAAATCATGAATACATCATATCTGGGCAGGCCCAAATTACAACTAAATAGGCTCCCACTTCATTATTATTACACAGCATGCAGAAAGTTGTGAGACAAAGCTGGAATTGGAAATGCTTTTCTGGAGGTCACATAAACTCTATGTAAAAATAATAGTTTAGTAGTTATACTTTGGGGGTGAGAGCACCACATTTTCTGCACACGTCAGATGAATCGACTCCTGCCAGTTCTTTAAGTCAAATCAACATTCCAGATCTTCGTAACACCCGTTAAGGTAACTCCTTGGAACTTTCTGTAGTTCCAAGTACTTAACATTTGGGTTTTCCGATCAAATAACTGATGAGTTCATGTATGAGAGGAGCATTCTTCCACTGATCTTAGATCTTTGTTATTGATAATAGAGTGTCAAAAAAGAGTTTGGACGATGCATTTAGACCAAGAGGTTAATGCTCCAGACAGAATCCCACTGGCCGTGGTTGGATAGAGTTGGATAGAGTGAGATATAACGGAACCAAATTTCACCTGGCACTTCTTATGAGACACACAGATCACCAGAACTTCATCCAATCCGTGAGGAGCAGCTACGCTACGTTCACTTATCAGTCATGCTGTATTTTTGGTATTTCGTCCATTCTAAATGCCCCATCCCCAACTGTGTATGGACAAATGCATTTTCATAAATGTAACAGCATAGCCGTGACACCATGTACTCCCTATTGTGTACTTCCCATCAGTATGACTCCTGCTTCTATGTGACTGTCATGAAAAACTGTACAGTACACGTGCTGCTGTATTGAAATGCACGCCTACACAGCATTTCGCGTTGGTTGGCTAATGACTGGGAAATGCGATTTGCCTCTCAATATTGGACGGAGCTGCTCAATCACAGAAAGACACGGGGACTCCAGCTGAGCTCCAGCTCTCATCAATAACACCGTGTACCGCTCTGCGTCTTACACTGAGCTGATCAGCAGCCTCTCTGAGGATGGATAGGCACAACTCATCAGTTTGCCTAATTGCTTCTCCCTTTAGCAATTACTCCTGTCATCATACAAATGAATGTTAAGCTCATCCTACTCATCTACATTCTCATGTCTTTAAGACTTAATCTCCTTGGTTAAATATTTAAATGTTTTGTTGTATCGTCAGGTCTATGAGGTACTGAAGAGGACGAGATGCACTAGAGCCAAATACTCCATGGGTAAGGCCTATATCTCTCAGTATTAGGGGGGAAATCAATATGCAATTAACCTGGGTCCTATCCAGTATAATGACCTCCACAGAGGAGTGTAGGGAGCGGGATTAGCTCTGCCATCGCCAGCATTTTTCACTGGGTCCTCACTGCCCCGGGCCTGAAAACCCCCCAAAACACTCCAGGAGGTCAAAAGCTTCTGTAGTGTGTAAACACCAACACTCCCTGGTACACCAAGCAGAACTAGCTAGCTACATGGCTAACTGAGCTACAATATATATTTTAGCAACAAGTAAAGCTATCTGTCAGTCAGGAAACTCTGTCAGCTGAGGCAGAGCAGTCAGACATCAGAGGGACAAGCAGAAGACGTTGTGTCTATTAAATATGATCCAGT
Source organism: Lagodon rhomboides (assembly GCA_039737535.1). Classification (NCBI taxonomy): domain Eukaryota; kingdom Metazoa; phylum Chordata; class Actinopteri; order Spariformes; family Sparidae; genus Lagodon; species Lagodon rhomboides. The sequence goes on from CM077784.1 coordinate 10,706,724, forward strand.
TTCATCAAAATCACAGATAGCTGATGGTGTCTGACATATAGCTCCAAACAATGGCGCTATATATGGCAAAGATCTGGTACATGGCAACATGATTAACAAGAGGTCTGACAGGGCAAATGTGCATGAGATAATCACACAGGTTTTAAACAATCCCTGATTTTTGGACAAAATAACAAAGTAAATCGTATCACCAACACTGTTTGTTATAAGCATCCATCACAGTTTACAGACAGATGTCCTTGTCTAGCTTTAGTTACTGTATTTGCTGTAATTGTGTACAAACAGTTTTACTGTATTATGAGTAATTTATTTCAGGTCCGCTCATTTTCAGTTTTACAGCCAAATAAAGTAGTTTATATCCAGATAAACTGGTAGCTTTTTCAACTTGTCATTCCCTGGTGGACTTTTTGGAGTAATGTTGCCATGTTACCAGATCTCAGCCACCACTGTGGTGGATGAAATGTTATCATAACCAACAGGAGTAAGAACTATGAATAGAAATATAAGACCTAACTTGTACAAAAAACAGAATTACCTGTCAGTTATGATACCTGCTTTCTTGTTGCTATGGCAAACAATAAAAACTAGAGTCAGTAAAACTCTGTAAAGAATGGTTGAATATCTTGGAAAACACCCTATTCACGTAGTTCATCAGTACAAGGAGTGTTTTCTGTGTATGTGCACGCATGCGTGTGTGTTTGTATGTGTGTTTGTATGTGTGTGTGTGTGTGTGTGTGTGTGCGCGTGTGAGTGTGTGTTTCCTCCTGGTTTATAATCTTGTTGAATATGCCTACTCATACTTACAGGGATCACCAGCCTGCTGGCTAATGGTGTCTATACATCTGCGTATCCTCTGCATGATGTGAGTATCACCGTCCCCTCATGGCTTTACGCTTAATGACTTGTTCTTTATGTAAAGCATAGAAAATTATTCCAATTCAGTGAGGTTCTGATATTAAATACACCAAAACTTCTGCTGCTTACACTCAGTAATTTATGTAAAATAATCATATTTGTGAGTAGATTTACTCTCAGGTATGTGACAAATTACAATTAATAATTTGGTGTTAAATTAATGGCAGTATTGATTTAAATGCATGATGAACAAAGGGAATTCATTGAACATTTAACAAGCTGTGTGTGACGGGTTGTCTGTGTTTCTACATGTTTGTGTTGTAGGGAGAGATCGAGGGTGTGAATGCAGAACCTAATGACAGGAAGGTAAGCGGATTCATTTTTATATATTTATTTATTAATCATTTACTATTCAATTAATTGAATCAGATGCCAATACACCAGCAGTCAGTTAACACACGCTCATTCATCTATCAGCCCAAAGAAAGTGGAAATGATTGATTTTAGAGTTTAATTGGATCAATCAAAGGGAGACTCTTTATAGCATGAGATACACAAACATTGTCACATCATGTATTTTAAAACAACTTATAATAGTAACAGGACTGAATGATGTGTGGCGAGCAGCTCTCAAGCTGTTTCTCACCAGACATTTTCCTCAAAGATTCATGTTCATGTTTGCTTCTGGCCAAAGAACTCAGAGCCAAGAATATGATATTTGTAAAATGTTTATTTAGAAAACTAGGCGGCTCAAACGGCTTACCCCTTGAAATAAAAATGTTTAATCAAAAAGACTGTGGCTGCACAGTGCTGTAAGTGACAAGTGACTACCATTACTGATTGTTGTAAATAATGAGTGATGAAGCATAACAGACGACGATGCTAACATTACAGCATGTTTTGTATGTCAGTGCCTTTCCCTCCTACTGTACATGAATAAAATTAACTTGGCAATTGGCTGGAAAATAAGAGCACATGCTGTGTCTGAAGTCATATCCTCCCATGCTAACACTCTCAGTAATTATACTGTAGGCTGTGAGTCACAAAGGCAACAGTCTAATGTCTTCCACTCTGTTATTCTCAAGCATCAGAAAAGCTTTAGCTTGGTGCTTTCAAGTGCCTCCGCAGCATTATACTATAAATCACAATCCCATGTTAAAGAAATAGGTTTTCCACAGCTGCAGGACTGAGAGCGCTAAGATTCCAGGTGGAACATAATCATGGGCTCAGTCTGATCCGGTCCTCTGGGCCTGCCTCTCCTGATTAAAAGCCTACACTTCTCATCCCGCACTTCACTGCTCAGCCTGCGAATGCAATGGAATATTGTGTTGTCAGGGTTTGACAGTGATTTATGTGCCTTGTGGTAGTCGGATTATAGCGTGTACACAGAGCACAAACACAGTGGATTGGAATATGGCTTTATAAAATAAATGGTGACCTGGTGTCCAGCCTGCAGGTTTGTTTTTGACTGCATTGATTTCTTTTCACTCAGTGCCTCCTTTTGAATGTGTGATATAACTACTGTGGTCTCACTGCACACCGAAAGCTAAGCGTATGTGCTGCATCAGTGGGTTTATAAGACATATGCAAATATGATAGCAAGTATAATTTATGTATTTATCTGTAGTGTATTAGAGAATTGGCTGTGATGTGCAGCGATGCACAAAATTATAAATCCTCGAAAGCCAGCAGTCTGTTATCTGACCAGCATAAATAGGTAAGGGCTGGTCATTAAAGCTGGGGTTGGTAAGACTGGGGAACCTGCAAGAGCAAGCTTCATTTTGAAACTATCCAACTGGAAAACAATAAACGCTAAATGAATAAAGCAATTTGCTGCCATGGCTGTTCTTTGACTCAGGGACTGTACTCTGAGGAAGCTGCTGAACAGCAGGCTCAGTGGCTGTGTAGCGGGCACATCATCGTCATCACACACTATATTGTATTGAAAGGGTTTCTGAAAACAAATATCTGCTTGGACCAGAAACTCACATTTAAATTTGATATTAATACACTTGTTAGCAAGCTAAGACAAAATATTGGTTATTTATACAGAAACAGAGCTACTTTCCCCCACGTTCTGTAGGAACCGGATCACTGAAGCTGTCTTTTTATCTGTCCTGGATTATGGTAATGTTGTCTATGGACACGCCTCTGTCTCCACTCTTACTTCACTAGACTCGGTTTATCCCCCCCCCTCAGATTCATTACTGGTGACAGTTAATTCTCTCATCATTGTATTCTGTATGAAAAAGTTGGCTGGGCACCTTTAACAGTAAGACATGACAGCCATTGGTTTCTGTTTCTTTTTAAAGCCTTGAAGGGAACATGCCACCATATATCAGCTCTTTATTAAACTGCTTACAGAGTCACTATCGCAATCGAGTGATTGTAAAATGCTCCAAGTTCCCTGGGTAAACACTAAATCTGGGGAAACTGCTTTTAGTTTCAGTGCTCCATATACTTGGAACATTTTACAACATACATTAAACTTGATATAGTTGAAGACTTTGATTTCAAACTACTCAGATTTCAAACCATTCATTTGAATGTACCTGTTTTTAACTATGTGCTGTCCTGTATGGTTGGTTTTATTTGTATTCTGTCATATTTCTTCTTATCTGTTAGCATTTTTATGTACCCATTCTGTTTATTCGCTCTGTGATTATGTTTGTTGTTTCTGTTCGTTTTTGCACCTATTCTTCTTTTATTTTTGCTCTCGGCATCATCGAGGTTTAAATAAAGGTTGAATGAATGAATGAATGAATGAATGAATTAATTAATTAATTAATAAATATGCAACTACATCACGTCTCAATCACATGTATGGAATCCCCTCACACTATCATAACTATTGTAAGTACTCACCACTGTAAAGCTAGCATGTTAGCATTGGGAAATGTTCTTATGTAAAACTTAGCATGTTTCTTTTGGCAGCAAAGTGGCTTAACACTAGAGCTAAAGCGAGTCAATTCATTAGCTTCTTGACCAAAACTTAACCTCACTGGTTCCAAAATCAATAGCTCAATCAATAATAATAATTCCTCGATACATCCCTACCTAAGACCGATCAAAAGTAAAACAAAGTAGAAGGAAGTGAAAGTATTGAGAGGATAGATGGAGAAACACTATACTATCTGTTATGGAATATACATTATATTGGTTATGTCAAGTTAAACATCGATTATTTATTTTATTTGCTTTAAATGCAAACGAGCATTAAAAGCAGATTCACTAAAATGTGCAGAAAAACTGGAAGATAATGACCTTTCTCTATATAATGTATGAGTGTTTATGGTAATTCTGGCCTCCTGTATCTCTTCACAGCTGCTGTACGAGGAGTGGGCCAGCTACAGCGTCTTCTACAAGTACCAGCCCATTGGACTCATCAGGTCAGATCCATAGCGGTGTTCTACAGGGGAAATTACAAACACATTTCTAGAATTCTTGCATTTTCTCTGCCACGGCTGGTGCTCTCACAGCAGCGTGAACTGCCTCCACAAGCCTGCAGGCAGGAGAGACAGATGAGGACTCTCACAAGCTAATTGATGCTCGGCTGACGCTCTTCTCCGAAAGCAATAGTCATGAGCTGAGCCGACTGTGGTCCAGGAAAGAGAATGGGAATGAGAGCTGAATCTGATGTACTTCCTTATCAAACCCACTACACGAAGGGACTGAGCTACTGATGGTTCAAATTACAGATAACAAATATAATCAATTCATCATATCAGCAGTTTATAGTTTCATGTTTTATAAAATGATGCTGTTTCAAATGCTGCAGAAAGCGTGTTTAGCCAGTTGTTGGAGGAATGGAGGGGTTTATTTTTTTTTGGCGTTCCAAAGACAGCAGGAAGAGACGACTCTTTTTCTGCTGACATATGTTACCTAATCATGTTGACCACGAAGTCATTTGGTAAAGCCAAGGTAAGGGATGACGATGTGATTTGATTGGACGGTGATGTGTTGATGTTTAAATACTGCACCTTTGTCTCCTCCAACAGGAAGTATTTCGGTGAGAAGGTTGGACTGTATTTTGCCTGGTTAGGAGTCTACACACAGATGCTGATCCCTGCAGCCATCGTTGGAGTCATTGTATTCCTCTATGGCTGTGCCACTGTCGATGATAACATACCGAGGTACACAACACACACACACACATACAAACACAATTCTTTCTCTATTTATTGAGATTGGAACATGTTATGTTATGTTATGTCATCCTATGCTATGCTATGCTATGTTATGCTATGCTATGCTATGCTATGTTATGTTATGTTATGTTATGCTATGTTATGTTATGTTATGTTATGTTATGTTATGTTATGCTGTGTTGTGCTGTGCTATGCTATGCTATGCTATGCTGTTATGTTATGTTATGCTATGCTATGCTATGTTATGTTATGTTATGTTATGTTATGTTATGTTATGCTATGCTATGCTATGCTATGTTATGTTATGCCATGCCATGCCATGTTATGTTATGTTATGTTATGTTATGTTATGTTATGTTATGCTATGCTATGCTATGCTATGTTATGTTATGTTATGTTATGTTATGCTATGCTATGCTATGCTATGTTATGTTATGTTATGTTATGTTATGTTATGCTATGCTATGCTATGCTATGTTATGTTATGTTATGTTATGCCTTGAAATAATGAATCTCTTCCATCCCTGCTTTGCCAGTATGGAGATTTGTGATCACAGGAACAACATCACCATGTGTCCGCTGTGTGACCGCGCCTGCAGCTACTGGAAGCTGGTGACAGCGTGCGGCACAGCTCGAGCCAGCCACCTCTTTGACAACCCAGCCACCGTCTTCTTCTCCATCTTCATGGCCCTCTGGGGTAAGGACACATTCACATCCAATCAAATAAACGGCAACCAACAAGTCAACAGATTAACTAAACAGATTAGCAATGCTGGAAATGTTCCAGTTAATACATAGTGATATTTAATCCATCCAGGACAGCTTTGGTAGAGACATAAAAAAAAAAACAACAACCTGAAGCGCACATTAAATTTACAATTGGAATCAACAAAGGTAGCCCTGAGTACACACAGAGCTGTTCCGCCTCTGATGTCCTGCCAAACTGCGCTGCCATCTGTTAGCAGCAGCAAGACTCCAGACCAGCGAGGTGTTATGTGAGGTGATGAAGCTCGTCACAGACAGAGTCACAGCTCAGCAGCCATCAGGGTTCACTGTGGACCTGATGAAGGAGAATACCATCAGATAAATGGTTACATTAGCATAATAGCTACATGAGTGTGCTTGTATACAAATAGAAAGTACTTCATCATGATGGAATTTGTAGCCTTGTAGCGTTAATGACAAAGTATTGTATGTGTGTCAAAGCCTGATCTTCAGTCTCTGTGCCACAGAGCTCCGTTGTTGTCCAAAGACTATTAAAAACACATCACTGAGACACACTGTCGCACTGGGTGACACGTTCCTTCATTACCTTCAACACACACACTGTATTCATTTTGACTCAATCCCACATACAATGTCCTGTTGTTCCAAGCACTCACTATTGCACCAAATGTCGATTTATATGCCACTGAACATAGTCACCCAGTGGCCATGCCAGCCGTTTCAGGAATGTATTAATGTATGACATTTTCTTTTAATGACACAAATATATAGCATGTGGTCAGTTTCTTAAAGAGTTGAATTAGGAACCAATGGGTTTTTAATCTGAGAGCTACAGAGAGGGAAGTGAAGTTAGAATGTAGTGAGATAAGATTACAATGAGTCAACAGCTGTCAATCATATTTAACATTTATAAATAACTAGGGATGCATGATATATATCGAACAGATAAGTTATCAGGCCAATAATGGAAAATTTACATTATCAGTTATTGGCAGTGTTGGGGAAAAATATGATTCTCCCTGTTCAGCCTGTCTCCAGACAATAGGAGGCCATACGTATCTTGTACAGACGTTAAAGTCTGGATAAGGATAGTGACAATTGCTCTACGAGCAATCTTCTCATGGTCTCTGCAACCTAGATACCCCAAGCCTCTGTAGATATGTCTACAGAACAGATGTCTGACGAACCAAGCCCAGGCAAAGCTAACTGTTTGTGTTAACCTTTTGCTCCTCCATGATCATGCTTTATAAACTATCTCAACGTAAGCCATCGGTGTTTTCTGAGTCTTCTTCTTCTTTCCTGAATGGACAAGCGAGACGAAATTCCACAACAGGCAGATAAAGAAAATTATAGCCAATAAATCTAGCCGATAATACAAAGCCAAATTGCTTTTGTTGACTTGCAGCACCTACACACAGTAGGTGGTGGTATGCACCTTTAATGTTGTTTGGTGAGCAGCCAATAAAAACATAGGAGAAGTACAACAAACATGATGTTGTCGCTCTCATAATGCTGAACTGCTGCACCTGTGTAGAGCCACGCAACGTAGACATGAGCCACACATGTCGTCACCGGTGTGGACGCTCATTTATAAGAAGAACACAACACAAGTCTTCTCACAGCTATGGAATATCAAATAACCACCTTTGCTCATTGCATCTTAGCCTTTTTTACACTCAGTTGAGTGTACTCATATACTACAGGTTAGCCATTTATTTTTAAAATATAAAAATGTAAGTGTCTATTATTGGTTATTATATCGGTATTGGCCATGAGTCAAATACATAATTTATTGTATCGGCTGAAGGAAATCCATACCCTGCATCTCTATTAATAACCCAGTCTACACATGACCATGTACATAACTTTATAGCCATTTTGTGAAATATTTTAGACACATGTCCATACAGAAAGATTGACAATAAGAAAATGTGCATGTCACATTCTATGTTCCACGGCGGATGTGTCTGTAGAGAAAAGTGTGCAGAGACAGCTTGTGTTTGAGCCTTCCTTTAGCTTGCTGTGTGCTTGGTTCTGCAGCGGTTCTCTTCATGGAGCACTGGAAGAGACGGCAGATGCGACTGAACTACATCTGGGACCTCACAGGCTTCGGAGAGGAGGAGGAGGTGAGATAACACTACAAATGCTTGTTCTATGCTTTTTTAAAGATTTACAGTCAGGAGTGTACAGTTAAAAAACACTGGGTCAACATTTTGGGAAGTGTGAGACTTGATATCCATCATTTAATCATGCTTTACTTGTTTTAAAAGCAACATTACTGTTGTGTGCTGATACAGTGTGGTCCTTTCAAATTCACCTGCACTTTTAAATGCATCATCATGTCATAATGTGGCTGCAATGGCTTCGACAACAATCAGAGCACACATGATGTTTTTTGATGGATTAAAAGTTCAAAATGATCTAAACTCTAAGCAAATTGATTTCCAGCACAGTGTAATGAATGGAGAAAAAAATCTGCCATGGTCCTTTAAAATTAAAACACAATGTCACAAATAAAGAGTTGTGAAGTGGGAGGACCAATAAAAGTCCCAGGAATTTTTCCCACTGACAGTGTTAAATGACTGAATGTTGGAGCTCTTCTACATTTCAGATCAACATGAAACTCTGCCATTTGTATGAACATAGATGATTGATAACTGTTTTTTGGAATCATGTGCTGCTTAAATAAAATGTAAAAGACTACTGTACAAGCGAATGAGATTCAACAACCTGTCTCCAAAATTTCTCACTTGCACCAACACTCTTGTGCAACTGGCACCACTTTGCACCTTTATTGATGTTTAGAATATCATGTAATTAACCTTCAAAGAAGTATTTTACTGCTTTGGCTGTCTATGAGGTAGACAAACTGGAAAAAATGGCTGTGCTATTCACTTTTCTTGTATAGCAGCTCAACAGTACACAAAAATGTGTTTCTGAAAACATTTGATGTGAGAAATAGATTCATATGTGACCATCGCTGCCTAGTTTCTGAGCCAGCCCTCTCTTGATCCAGGAGAGACAGACGGGTGGCTCTTTCCCTTTAAAGCAAACATTTGAAGTGGAAATACAGACTTGGTGAAATCACTGTCAGAGCCAGTTGCCACGCCCACTTCCAAAGTCTATGAAAGTCTCCAGCACCTCCAAATTTCATTTCAGATTTTGCAAACTGAACCCTTCATTTGTATAGAATATTTTCAATTCCTTGTAACAACTCAAAATTACACTTCTTATCATGGGAAAAATACAGATGTTTTTCACTGCACAGTCCCAAAGTAATGACGCTGACATAGAGCCACATGTCAAAATTTGCATATGAATGTTCCTCCTCTGTCTTTTGTGTGCGTGCTTGGCTGTGACTCAGCCCTCAGTAAAAATGTTCCTACACAAAGCCTCAGACATCAGTATTAAAACCATTTCTCTTTTACATTCATAATGAAATGGAACAGTGCACTGCTACCTTTTTTTATGACAGATGTTTAATTCTCATCATTTTTCTATAAAGACAATGACTGCTGACTGACATCTTCTCCCAATGTGTTTATGTTTGTGTTGTATTTTACAGGAGGAACATAAGGTTTGGATCCAACTCATCTAATATTTAAACCTACCTTTTTGCCTTTTTAATCCACTGCTGTAGATCTGTTCTACAGTCGCTAACAGTAACATCTTTTCCCTCAAGGTGTCTCAAGACTTGACATCTCCTTTATTGCTTTGCTCCTGTGTGGGGTTTGTCTGTAGCTTTCCTCTTTCTCTCTGAGATTCATCCAGATGCTGGCCATCCCTGCGGCCTCTTAACACAATACTGTTGCTGTTGTTTATGTCTCTGAACAGCAGCAGAGTTTACAGGCAGTTAGCCGACTTCTAGCTCTTGTCTCTCGCCACAGTTTACGTTTACTTTTCTTTTTTTGATTTTTTCCTGTTAAGCAGAAACAACTATTCCCTCCACACTTATTAAACATGCAGCACATGTGCACTGTGTGGACAATGTGAAGTAATAATAATGATAATAATAATAATAATAATAATAATTATAATAATAAGTAATAATAGAAAAAGCAGTGCAAAATATGGGCTAATCACCTTTTAAAAAATGGCTACCCTGGCGGTACCTGGGGCTCTGGCGGCCACTACTCAGCCTTATTTTGGAGTTTTTAGTTAAGAGAGACAAACTCATTCTACGTGAAATATTTGTGGGAACATTTTCTCCTTCAGTAATTTCCAGACTTGAAGAATGGCATATGCTGGTACTGAGGAGGAGAAGCCCCACATAGTTTCCACAGATCCAGCTTATGTGCTGTCAGCTCACTTTGAGCCTTTATGAACATGTTAGCTGGGAAGACCGTGGTAGTCAAACACACCAAGTTTTCAAAGACCTGAAAGTATTGTTCTCCAAAAACCACAGAACCTTGAGCAGGTGCCAGAGATCAGACACACAGGGTAGCTGGTTCTAATTTGCCTCTTTTCTTATTTTTGCTCAGTACTTTAATAATATCAGTGGAAAAATGACTGTATAACTGGAAAGTAGTCACTTGCAGTGATTAAAACACAGAAAGGTCTTACCTGGCTCTGCAGTTCCTTTCAGCTCTACAGAGCTTTATTTAAACTCGACTCAACTCATTGATTTTTCATCTTGTAGCTGACCGAAATATAAACATATATGTATGTATGTATGTATATATATATATATATATATATATATATATTTATTTTTTAAGCCCTTAGGAGGGCTTAAAAGAATAGCATTAAAATGTCAAGTAACAAAAAAGCAATGTATAACAAATGTATTTGTTGAGTTGTGTACTTAAATTATCAAAAATGTTTTGGGATGGTGGGATTATTTTATTATTATTTATGTTGACTCGCCCTGAACAGCCAGATTACTTTACACAACATTAGCCATAAGCTAGCAAGCAACGGGTGTTGTGTTAAGGTCAATTACTCAACTCAGCTCTCTCACTTCTTTCCCCCCTCTCTTCTGTAGAGTTGTGTAACTCAGGGTGTTTATTCCTCCAGAAGCGGTGGCTCTGCACTTGACCTCCTCCTCCAGAGCTGGCTGGCTCTGAGCAGCCTAGCTACTGCTCTGCATCTCCGCTCTGCCTGGCTCCCCCCAATCAACGCTCTGCTTGTCTTTTGTTTTGTTTTGATTGAGACACACCCAGCAACAGAAGTTACATATTATTTAACTTACAGTAATGATAAAAAAATAAAGATTCTGCAGGTTAACGGTGAAGTGAAGATCCAAATAAATACACTATTCAAAAAATGTGCACCAGTTAAAAGTCCTGATAATAAATATCAACCAGTGGTCAGTGGTCCAAATCTATATACCAGAAACATCTCCTGTTGTATTCTGTTGTGCATTGTGGTGGTGACAGTCTGCTGCTGTAGCTGTGAAGAGGGTGAGGCGTCCATGATGCCCCTGAATTTGCACAGTCTTCTGTCGCTGACACCAAATATCAAGCTCCACCCCAGGACAGTTCCCCACACCCTGTAACCACATGGCAGCACATACGTTAACACTGGCTGCCACAGACTGGTAGAAGGAACATTCTACCATCTGCTAACCTTCACAATCACTTAGCATTTACATTGTTTCTAATGGAACTGCTGTATATTTGAGCATTCTGCATTCTGTTTCTAGTCTTTGTGCCAATCGGGTCGGTGCATTTCTCCCTTTTCTTGCACAGGGCGCTGTACTTGAATTTAAACACACCATTTTGCAAACCTTATTAACAGGCTGCTGTTCTTTTCTATTCTGAAATTCCATAAGGATCTTCTCTGCTGTTTATTGTCTTGTGCACTGCTAACTAACATACAGTAGTATCAGACAATGTAACATCTACACTGATTTCTCTTCAAGGACCACAACCGAGCAGAGTACGAGTTCCGGGTGATGCAAAAGACATTGAAACAGGAACATTCACCTCCGAAGGTAAGACTGATGTAGTAAAATGTTGATGAAGGATCTCACTCATCAAGGTTTGGTAAAATGTTACCTGTGTCATATGTGCACTCTAAGATGAGTACACATAAGCACTAACCCACCGATCAGACAATTCAAAAACTCTTAGTTGTTTTATGTTTTGTATTAATGATAATTTTGACTACCCCAAACTTCCATTTTTTTAAAGAACAGTTCAGTCACAAAATGAAAATTCAGTCACCATCTACTCACTCTCATGCTGATGGAAAGTTGGGTGAAGTTTTGTTGTCCCCAAAACTTTTCTGGAGCTTTAGAGCAAAACAGAGTTGCAGCATTCTCCTAAACAGCTAGTTATAGATGGAGGAAAACAAAAAATAAAACAAAGACAAAAATCATTAAATGGCTCCATACAGCTCAACCAGCGTAATCCAAGTCTCCGGAAGCCCCAAGATCCCAAACTGAATTGAAAATATGAAGCTCTTCAATATGTTAATCTTCAACGTAGCTGCAAAGCTAAAAGTGTTAGCGTGCACCCACAGCTGGGCCGTACGTCAAGGGATTTGTAATTGACTGCAATAAACTTCTGTGCTTTGATTAACACTATAAAACAATATTACCCTCTTTCATTATATAACACCTAGTTGTACCTAGGTGCAGTGATGAAGTGATGAAAGTAATGCAAAAGTTGTGTAATCAATTATGCATTCCCCTACACACACAGTAATATTGAAAGTTACTTGCTCAACACCGCTGATGATCCTGTACAAAGCTCTGAGAGTGAAGAACATGTGCAATATGACATGTTGGTGAGTCGTCCAGACAAGGTTCAGGATCAACCAAGATAATGAGTCTATTGCCTCATGTGTCTGCACAAGGTCGCAATCCTTCTTTTACTCAAATACACATCACACAGGCAGTCGCCTGAGCTTCCTGACCCAGTTCTCTGTAGCCTTGAATGTGACATGATAGCTCGGGGTGGAATTAGCTGTGCTCCACTGCAGACATAGTGTGTGTGTGTGTGTGTGTGTGTGCACGTGAGTGTGTTTACGATGTGTGTGCTGTGTGCATCTGCAAGCACAGGGCATATGAGTCGCTACTAGCTGAAAGACATGAAGCTGTGGTGGCAGAAAAACACATATTAACACACAAACACATATCAGATATGCTGTGTACTTTATGTCCTTCGCATAATTCACTCTCTGTCCTGTGTGTGTGTGTGTGTGTGTGTGTGTGTGTGTGTGTGTGTGCGTGCGTGCGTGCGTGCGTGTGTTTACGATGTGTGTGCTGTGTGCATCTGCAAGCACAGGGCATATGAGTCGCTACTAGCTGAAAGACATGAAGCTGTGGTGGCAGAAAAACACATATTACCACACACACACACATCAGATATGCTGTGTACTTTATGTCCTTTGCATAATTCTCTCTCTGTGCTGTCTGCTGTCTGTGTGTGTGTGTGTGTGTGTGTGTGTGTGTGTGTGTGTGTGTGTGTGTGTGTGTGTTTCAGGGTGAGAAGGTGAAGCTGACATGTACAGACAGAATGCCGGCCTACCTGACTGCTGTGGTAATGATGGGCTTCATGGTGAGTCTCAGTCTCTCTGCAGTGTTACATCACCAGCCTCTGTATGTCTAACAACTACTGACAACTGGACAACAAACCTTCCACATAGATTTCAGGATTCTGACAATCAAATGAGGTAAAAATGAGGTGCTCTAACATATTATGAATGAAAATAAGCTTGAAAAGTGTATCCTGCTATAGTATTGCACATTTGTTATCCTCAGGTAATTGTGATTTTGTTTGTATGGGTTTTCTAGCTGGTTCTACCTGGTAACCTTAACTTAACCAACAACTTAATAAAATCAGTCACAGAGATAACTAGCAGCAGACTATATTAGCTGTAATGTTTTGTTACAGCTAACATTAGTTAAGGTTTATTTTCCATAAAGGCTAGAATGCAACTTTTGGCTGCTGTCTGGTGTATGTGCTCCACCCTTTGTAAGAGGAAAAAGAAAATCTTTCTGTGACAGACTGTATGGTTTTGTAGTTTAACTCGACTAGCAGCATGGTGACTATCAGAGAAATTATCTTGCTCTTTGTGTCAAATTAATATCAAGAGAATCCTCCAGTTCAAGTTTTATCATATCACCATTTTAATCTCATCTCTAAATCAGTAGGTGACAGCTGTTATTTAAGTGTTGCAAATAACCAGTGTATCATTTCTAGTAGCACTCATCTCTTTTCAGGTTGTTGCAACAGTTCTATATATAGTACACCACCAACAACAAATGTTACTTTTTTTTGTTTTTGAGTGTAGCCATATGAAAAGAGAAAAGAGTTGCAACACATTTTACTTTTACTCCTCAAATTATATAAGCCCATGTCTGCAACAAGATGATTGTTTTGAGTCTCCATGAATGTTAACCAGACCTTTACCCATGTCTTTAAGACCCAATCCACGTGAGCCTGACTCCTATTGCAAAATGTATTTTTAATTTAAAACTTGACCCAAACCAGTGTTATATTTATTCATTCCTCATTTAATGTGAAATATATGTTGATATGGTTTAAAGGCTTTCTCACAAATGACAAATGGCAAACCCCTGTTTGTTAGGACTTGTAAGGTTAGGGCTGGATATCAGAAAGCTTTTGTGGAGCAGGTGGGTGTTGTGTTTCCATCACAACTCCTGCACTGATATGACTTGTTAAATTGCCATGACTGCTGCCTTGCTAATACTTTGCTAATACTTTTCCATCCATCTTTGTTTGAGCAGCATTAAAAAATTATTCTGTTGGCACAAAAAACCAATGTGTTTTATTCATGATGCTACATGTCATGTACCCCCTGGGAAAATTAACAAGTACGTCACTTTGATCAGCAAGTGATTTGAAGGTGTGGTATTCAATGGAAATAAGGATGGCTGTTACAACATGCATGATGTGTCCATAGCAGCAGTTGTTGCTATGCACACATCATGCATGTTGTAACAGCCATCCTTATTTCCATTGAATACCACACCTTCAAATTTGTTTGACATGTTTCAACGGGTGTCAATTTGGCATCCTGGACTGCAGCTCACTCTACTGGGCTTCAACCAAGTACAATTTGTTTAGACCTTTTGTGCTTAATCCTGCCTACTGTTCAGAATACAATGGAAGAAATTAGTTATGGTAAATACAGCCGGCACAATGAAGATAGGGAATTTGCTACTACAATATGTTCCCCAGTTTGATTGTCAGATTATCAGCCGATTGTTCTTCTCCTTCTCTTTACTTTTAGATTGCTGTGACATTTGCCATTGTCTTTGGAGTCATCCTGTACCGGATAAGCATTAAGGCAGCACTGCACATGAGCACCTACCCTGCAGCACGATCCAATATCAGAGCCACTGTCAAAACAACCGCTGCCATCATCAACCTCATCATCATCATCATTTTAGATGAAATCTACGCTGCCATCGCCCGCTGGCTCACCGCACTGGGTGAGGCACATTTCACTGCCAACCACTGATTGATTCTCAAACCAAATATTCTTGTCTACAGATTGAGTGGATCAGAAATATTCTTATTATTTAGAGAAGCAATTAGTAAGATATGGACAGAATTTTGCTTAAAACCTTCAAAACATGAACTAACATTATCAACAGGATATGAAGAAAAGTTAGATGTGAAAATATTGTGGCTCTAGATGCTGTTTTCGCCAGATGCTGATGTCCAAGTCTCTGTCGCTTCTCTCGTGCTGCATACCTCTTCCCACCTGCCATGTCATCTAGTCCTCGGAGCCATAGCCTTGGTCAGAGCCACTGTAAATCACCTCCATACTGCATCTACTATTGTCAAACTGGCCTCTGTCGGGCTTGGAGACTGTGTTCAGTTCCAGCATGGGTATATATATATATATGGTGGTCAGTCTTGTTTCTGTGGCGCACCGCCACAAATTAGACAATGAGTGGGAAACACTGAAGTTGAGCTGAGCCCCATCGCCCATCAGGATTACCCTGTGATCAGAGGTCTTGGTACCGAACACTCTAAGGCCACTGGCTCCATGTCTAAGTGAGCTGTGAGCGAATTAGCTAACTGTAGCTAGCTACAGCCAAGGCTAGCTAGCAAAGACAAGCACTTGTCAGATACTCAATGCTGACCCCCGTGTTCTTGGAACTACTTACGAAATCTAGTCACATTTTACAATTATGCCTTTAATTGTTTGTAGGAAAAGGGAATATGTTAAAACATTAAGCTCAGACTCTCAGTTTGGTGATGGAGTAGTTAGATGCATAGTAAAACCATGCTCCCAGATCAAAAGATGTCACTTGGGTTCGTGTTAAGATAATGGGATCTATTCTGGGCTGAGACCCATCCTCCATCCAAGTTCCTTAAAACAAAACATTCAGTAGATTTTTGTGCAATCCTGCTGACAAACCAACCAATAAACAGGTACCCTGAGAACTTAACCTCCTTGGTGGAGGGAATAATAAGCTACAGATGATGAAAATGAAAAAATGGAGGTGGCAAAAATGAATATGCTGTCAAGGTTGCTATACCTTTCTAACATACTACTTGTCAGAATATTAGTTTACGGGGTGGATATAAACAGTTATGCTGGTACATATGGCAGGAGCAAGGCCAAGAAATTTGAGATACTCCAAACTGAAAAGGAAAATGAAGGTCTTACACTGCCACATCTCCACACTGCCCAAATGACATGAATTGTCTATTGGCGCTCTTCAAAGTATCAAACTTGATGGAAACACATTGGGCTAAATCTGGGTCAGTCAACCTTGGGTCAGGCTAGTTGGAAAATAGTATACAGACCAAATGGGACAAAATTCTGCCTTAGAGGAGTCATTGACAGTGTAGAATCTTTCTAAAATGTGCAGTAATTTACAAAAATGAAAAGAAAGATGTACCTGAAAATGAAATGGGAGTTAGAGTTCAATATTAAACTGTCAAAGAGTGATTGGTTGGCATTCCATGTATAGAATCCAAAAAAAATTCAATGGCTTTTAGAGGAATAGGGCATTCGGACAGAATCAGCTTAAATCTCAATTTAACAGGTTTGTTTACTGAGGTGTGATGTGGAAACTTGAAACACAGGGTTGGGGTTAGCAGTGCTCCTGTTTGAATTGATGTGAGGTAATT
Organism: Lagodon rhomboides; assembly: GCA_039737535.1. Lineage (NCBI taxonomy): Eukaryota > Metazoa > Chordata > Actinopteri > Spariformes > Sparidae > Lagodon > Lagodon rhomboides. The sequence goes on from CM077784.1 coordinate 10,723,516, forward strand.
AAGTCACATATTGTCTCTTTTTCAGAGGTTCCAAAGACAGACAAGAGCTTTGAAGAGCGCCTCATCTTTAAAACCTTTATCCTGAAGTTTGTCAATGCCTTCACACCTATTGTGTATTTGGCCTTTTTCAGGGGCAGGTAAAACAATGACTTCTCAATTCTTGTTTTTTTAAGTTTTTATCAAACTACTTCAAGTCAGTAGTAATTCATATGTTTGCATTTGCTCTTACTATTTTCTCTCACACACTGCCATGGTTGTGCTGTGTACTGAACATGGTCATTCTGAACATGTGATGGTTGTGTTTGGTTCACAGGCTTGTTGGGCGGCCTGGAAACTACTTGTATGTTGTTGGATCCTACAGAATGGAAGAGGTAATATACACTTAAACTCAGAGTGAATTAAAGGTTTAGGCTACTGTTAGGACACATTTTATTGATGTCAACATGACCAACTGCATTAGTCCATGTCTTAATAGTTTCCCACCTTGCTACTCTTTCTGTTGAACCCAAGCCCACTGGTTCCTAATGAAGACATGGATTTGAAACAAAGAAAAAGTATAATACTGTAGTTCTTAACAAATGTTAAATAAATGTTACATCCTTTTCACACTGGACAAAAACCACAGTGACATGATCCCCTCCCTAACATCTGGCTTTTTACTGCTGTCAAATGACTCTGCAGTAGTCATAGGTGTGTATCTGCTCTAGCTCCAGTCAGCTGTGATGGAAACACAACACCCAGGTGGGTGTTGTGTTTCCATCACAACTCCTGCACTGATATGACTTGTTAAATTGCCATGACTGCTGCCTTGCTAATACTTTGATAATACTTTTCTATCCATCTCTGTTCGAGCAGCATTAAAACATCATTTTGTTGGCACAAAAAAACAATGTGTTTCATTCATGATGCTACATGTCATGTACCCCCTGGGGAAATGAATAACAAGTACATCACTTTGATCAGCAAGTGATTGGGGTGTGGTGTTCCGGCATTTTAGCGTAGGTGCCCATGCTGACTAGTGGCATGGCTACAGAGTAAACTGCAGCTTGGAACACCATCCATTCAACCTGCTGCAACACATAACAATACAACGTGACATGCTTGTTATTCATTTTTGTGTGGGCAAAGGCACCTATGTCAATATGCCAGAACAACCCTGATTACTTGCTGATCAGGTCTGTGATTTACACTCAGTCAACTGCGCAGTGTGCACAGTTGACTGAGTGTCATGTTTCTGTTCGTCAGGTTACAAATCTGATTACAATAAGGGTTGGCCCTCCTACAGCTCAGAAGCAGATTGTATTGCGCCTGGAGCTGTTTGGTAACTGACAAACACACCAGAAGAAGAACTGCTGCACTTAAGCATTGTGGTTACAGTGATAACAGTTTAGCTCATGGCTATAACTAACACGGCTCGTTCACCCGTATAGATCAATGCTGTCTCACTCATACGGATCATTCAGTGGTGGAACTGATCTAGGATCAGACTGTATTTGATTGCTTGTATAGAAATGGCTGGAGCTGTTGTTCCTTGTAGCTTCAGTGAAACACTTGTTTTGACTCAGCTTTCCACTCCCAACCGTCAACTCTCTATACCCCTGTCCTCCCTCCAGGCTCTTTTGCCTCAGTTTAATGTCTTGCCATTTTATGACACACTGTTCACTTTCTCTTCCTCCAGTGTGCGCATGCAGGCTGCCTCATGGAGCTGTGCATCCAGCTGTGCATCACCATGCTTGGCAAGCAGCTCATCCAGAATAACCTGTTTGAGATTGGCGTACCGTGAGTACAGAGCATACACTGTGCAACATGCAAAAAAAAGCACACCTTCCCATGATACTAACACACAGAACAGCCACATGGGCCCAGCAAGCCCAAGAACAAGTTGTGCAGACCCACTCAGTTGTTCTTGAATCTGAGAAGAATAATTTAAATGCCTAGAACTATCTCTGACTTTAACCAAAGTAAAACCAATGGGTAACACTATATATTAAGCGGTGCATGATTCAGTGAACTGAAGTCTTACAATAGAGTATCTTGCTTGTTTAATGTCTGTAATACTTAGATGATGATAAATACATTCTATTACACCAGAACATTATTTCCACACATAACCTCACAATGCTGTACCACAATTATAGAAACTAACAACAGACCAAGAGAAGTATTTTAATTGTTAGCCTGGCCAATTGTAGGGGCGGATTTTTTCAATTATCTGTGTTTTTTGTGTCCCATTGCCAATAAAATAATTTAAAAATATTTGGCTCTGATGCAATATCATTGTTCTGTCTGTAGTCACCCACCTATAATATCTAATTGATTACACATCAAAGGCATAACATGTTAATACTGAATAATCTGAATCTGCTAAGTAACTAATAACTAAAGTTATCAATTAATGATACTATTATGATTATGTATGCTTGTTAATGTTAATAAGGATATGATAAAGATGAGATGAGAGCCTTTATTACCTAGTAACTAAAGCTTATTAAAAGGACATTAAATAAAGTGTTGCCCAAATTTTCATGATTTCACCCTCTGCAGAATGTGGAATGTGCATCACATCACCCCCATGGATTTGCACATAGACTGGCATTTGCATCCTAGTAGAGCACAAGTTGTTAACCAACCGGGAACCACTCCTCCAACCACTGCTTGATAGCTCCACTAGTGTATCCTGAAGGATAATAGTTCACTCACATTGTGCCGGTGCTATGTAAAAGAACACTTACTAAAATCACATTATCTAGATAGTCTAAAAAGAGACAGTTAACAGGAATGGCTTTAGAAGCAAGGCTTAAAAGTGCTTTTTACGTCACTGGCTGTTGGTGTATGCAGGAAGCTGAAGAAACTGCTCCGGAGGAGGAAGTCGGAGTTGGATTCAAAGCAGGAGGAGGAGCTAAACAATACCCTGCAACGCCATGAGAGAGACCACATCCTGGGTCCTTTTGTCGGCCTCAGCCCCGAGTACATGGAGATGAGTGAGTCTGAACACAAGGCATTCATAAACAAATGCATACACAACATGCACACGGCTGCTGTGTTGTGTCAGGTTATTATGAGTCTTTTAGACTTGAAATTTACTTAAAAATTACTTTGAAATGTATTAAAACAATGACTGGCATCTGGATCAGTCGGCAGTTTTATTGGGACTGATGCTGCTGTTTCCTCAGTAATGCATTTTCCAGCTTGCCTGATGTTTGCTAACAGCAAAGGTCCTCGTCTTCATCTCGTCTGCGAGAGTGGTGTCTTCTGCCCCGATCCAAAGATAATCCATGAGATGCTTCTGCTCGATGTTAATTACAGCCTTTTAACAGCCCAGCCTTTGCAGAACAAGTCAAGTTAAGGTCAAAACTAACAAGCATAATGGCTGTGACCACTTTGAAGCAATCACTTTAATGTGCAGCTTTTGTACCTACAGACACATTCAGTCGCTTTATGTCAGACACAAGCTTGACATCGCAAATGTCAGCTCCTTTCAGCACAAGTTGTTAGCTTCATGGAGTGAATTGCAAACGTATTCTCTGATACAGTGGAGAAACAAACTAATCTCAATGTTGAGGTACAGTATGTCGACCTTTAATTTAATAAAATCAATTTTCACACCACACAGAATGTCAGCTTGATCATGCTTCATGTGATCCAGATACTTAAGTCCATGCCTGTATGTGTGTGTGTGTTTGATAAAGACTGAGCAGTAGATAAAGGGTTCTGTTTTTGAAGCAAAAGACGATGTGTTCATCCCGTAACTTCTACTAAATTCTCTGCTCATTTTTAGTCATCCAGTTTGGGATGGTGACTCTTTTTGTTGCCTCCTTCCCTCTGGCTCCGCTCTTCGCTCTGCTGAACAACATCATTGAGATTCGCCTGGATGCCAAGAAGTTTGTTATGGAGCTGCGCCGGCCAATTGCAGCCAAAGCGAAAGACATTGGTAGGTACATCACATATATTAGGGTGAAAAACCACAGAGAAGAACCCGAGAAAAAGAAAGAGGAGATATGCTTTTAGGTTAGATAAACTAAATGTTTAAAGTGATATTCCCGGTCACAAGTGGACAGCTCTAAGTTCAGCGGATCACACCTGGTATTATAATGTGTCTCGACATGTGTCTTTCCCACTTGATCTGATCTCACTTCACCACTCTAGATACAAATAAACACATCACGTGAACAAACAGAAACAATGTCTTTATACAAAAACAGAAATATATTCAGCTGTAACAATGCCAAATTTACAAGACACCCCAATTCATTAAGAATTTGTCACAGATTGTATGTAGTGTAAATGATGAAATCAGATGAAACTGTATGTTCAAACAGCTGTTAAATGTTGGCAGGTAAGGCACACTGAGACAGGGTAGCACGGGCTGGTACAGCGATGCCACGGAAATAAGTGACTTTTGACAAATAAAGAAACAACTTCATGTATTGCATTTAATGGCGAATTTACAAAAGGCATGAACGATTTAGAATTTGTCATTGCCATTTTGCAAAGTTTAGCCTCACTCAGCAACTCTTGAAATTTCATGATTTGGACATATGGCAGTTATTAAATGGACTTGCATTTCCACAGCACATTATAATACTTGTCACATAAAACATTCACACACACACAGTCATACACTGATGGGTAGGGACTTGGGTCTATCTATCTATGGCTCAAACCAGCAACCTTCCAATTCCTTGACGACCCACTCTACCTTCTGAGCCACAGCAGTCGTTAGTTAAATGGTTAGCTAAAACAGAGTGTGTTCATAAACATCTGCTGCTAACATTGGCATTCTGCCTGACATTTTGGCTTCTCATTGTTTCACAGGCTGTAAGCTGACAGGACTGACAGTCCTTCAATATGGGCTTCAAATGCATACATACTGCTAAAAGAATGCGGCCCATCTGATTGGCCATAAAATAAGTTTTAAATATGTGCTACTTTGGCTCTGATGCAGCATCCAATCTGCAAATTGACAAAGTGAGAGAAATTAAATCTATCAAATAAATGTAGTGGAGTAAATAGTACACTCTTTGCCTGGAAGTCTGAAATAGCAGAAAATGCAAATACTGAAGTCAAGTAAAAACTTCTACAGAAGTACAGTACTTAAGTAATTGTACTTATTTACATTCGTCATTACATGTCATCGCATCATTCTTTATGTTGTAATAGTATTTAACCTCTATTTGTATAGCCTTTTTCTTGCAAAGTAGAATTTAAAAGAGACATACACTTGAAGGCCAATTAATCAGAAAAGCAAGTTTATTAGAGATTTAAAGGTCCAGGATGTAGGATCTATGGCAATTTCACATGACCTATTAGCAGAAATTGAATATAATATTCATAATTATGTTTTAAATAGTGTATAATCGCCTGAAACTGAGAATCGTTGAGTTTTCATCAGCTTAGAATGAGCCTTTTATATCTTCAGTTCAACAGGTCCTCCTCTTAGAAGTTCACTATATTGCACCATTAAGCAGGCCAGAATGACCACATAAAACACTCGAGGGGACCTTTCAGATTACCCAAATGTATGATTAGATTCTGATGTGTTTGAATGAAAAAGTACAAAAAAGGGTCCCTGCCTCCAGATGCATTACCACACAACAAAATGGTAAAGTGAAGAGAAGGCTGTGATGGATCAGTATAAGTCGGTTTTCCCTCATTTACATAAATAAACTGCCGCAAATGGCTGCCTGTAACCAGAAGCTCTGGTACTAGTCAGCAGTAATACCAAAGAGAAGTTCCTAGTTAACACAACACTCAGTGTTATTTCTACCTCATATGCAGAGGGTGCTTGTGCCATCTAGTGGTGGCTGCTAATTTGTGGAGAACTTGCACGGTGAAGCTACTGTTCCCACCGTGATGACAGCTCCTCTGTCTTTCTGCAGGTATCTGGTACAACCTCTTGAGAGGCCTCAGCAAGGTAGCAGTCATCGTTAATGTAAGTCTTGTATCTTTTTGGTTTGTTTGTTTGTCTGTTTTATGTAAAGAAGGGACTGTGCACATGAATTAACATGAACACCAGAGGCTGCCATTCAGGCTAAATTTCAACTGCAGTCCCTAGCAGGTTGATGGCATTAAGAAAACAAATAAAAACACATAACACATAAGCACAAACAAGTGAAATTACACAACCTTTAATCTTGTTCAGCTGTCCTTCCAAAACATGCCAGGGCCATTCAGAAGAATGCAAGACAAACACATAGCTGGGAATTGAATGACAGAGGAATGTTCATTGAAGTCTTCATTGAAGTACACCTTTAACCTGGTCGTTTGATTTCATGAAGTCAGTAAGCAGATGAGCACTTGTCTGTCCCCCAGGCCTTTGTCATCTCCTTCACCTCTGACTTCATCCCACGGCTGGTCTACCAGTACATGTACAGCCCTGACGGCACCATGCACGGTTTTGTCAATCACACTCTGTCTTACTTCAACGTCAGTGACTTCCAGCCAGGCACAGCTCCTCTACAGCCAATGCACCTGGGCTACGCGGTAGATGTATGCAGGTAAGGTTTCATCACTGGTTCAGCCGAGTGCACTTGATTTTGGAATTCAAGTCTGCTGATGTGTTGGTATAATGATCAATATATTCAAAATTGATCATTTTCATGCCAAAACCTCCCTGAAAATAAACTATCATCTCTGATAGAACTAGTATGCTTTTACATAGAAGCATGTACTCTCATACAATGTCATCATGTATTTTTAGCAATTTATTATCATAATATTGATGATTTCTTTGGGAGTATAACACAAAAGGAAGATCTGTCAAACAGTAAAACCATTAGATGAAAACTTTTTCAAATATGTTTCCAAATAAATCATATTTCTCTCTACAGATACAAGGACTACAGGGAGCCTCCATGGTCCACTACACCATATGAGCTCTCTAAGGAGTTCTGGGCCATTCTGGCCGCCCGCCTTGCCTTTGTCATTGTCTTTCAGGTGTGGAACAATACTCAGATATTCATAGCAAAGCACACACACTATATACTTCTGAATAGGCATGTCACTCACCTCTGTAATGTATATTTTGGTGGGCAACCATCAAAAACAGACATTAACTGTACATTAGGTTAATTGTCCAGACAGTGCTCTTGACTAAGGCACTAGCTTCAATTTGGAGTTGGTCCCTGGGTGCTGTTCAGCAGCCCAATTCTCTCATGGTGATGGGTTAAATGCAGAGTGTCCTCCTGTTGTAAATTGTATTATATGTGATGACAATATATATTCTTCTTCTTCAAAGTCTGTAGCCCGCAGAAGTACATGTACAGTATTTTGAATTACTATTCAATCAAGACAAGTACTACTATTATTTTTAAATACAGCTTCCATGGGCTTACTTTGATTAGTCCCATTCACTACTTGTCACAGTTGCTTTAAAAATGGTGCTCTTGGACCCACATGGATTTTTTTGTCCCTGGCAAATGTAAACTTTTGAACCGTATTCATAACGCCTGTTTTGTATTTGATCCTCCTGGATGCAGAGCTCCTCAGGAGGCAGAAAGTACCTCACTGAATTGTGCAAAGCTTTTGTGTGCAAGCCCAACCCCATTGAGAAAAGAAATGTGGTAACATATTTATAAATACGAAAAATGTATCTCTATTAAAACATATGATATCATATGCTACAATCAGACTCGATGGACAGATCAGTCATTGCAAGCTTATTGGAATCAATGTCCGGTATACACCGATCAGGCATAACATTATGACCACCTGCCTAATGTTGTGTTGGTCGCCCTTTTGATGCCAAAACAGCCCTGACCCGTCGAGGCATGGACTCTACTAGACCCCTGGAGGTGTGCTGTGGTATCTGGCACCAAGATATTAGCAGCAGATCTTTTAAGTCCTGTAAGTTGCGAGGTGGGGCCTCCATGGATCAGACTTGTTTGTCCAGCACATCCCACAGATGCTTGATTGGATTGAGATCTGGGGAATTTGGAGGCCAAGTCAACACCTCAAACTCGTTGTTGTGCTTCTCAAACCATTCCTGAACCATTTTTGCTTTGTGGCACAGCACATTATCTTGCTGAAAGAGGCCACAGCCATCTTTCCATGAAAGGCTGTACATGGTCTGCAACAATGCTTAGGTAGGTGGTACATGTCAAAGTAACATCCACATGGATGGCAGGACCCAAGGTTTCCATGCAGAACATTGTCTAAAGCATCACACTGCCTCCGCTGCTTGCCTTCTTCCCATAGTGCATCCTGATGCCATGTGTTCCCCAGGTAACAGCACACGCACCCGGCCATCCACGTGATGTAAAAGAAAACAGGATTCATCAGACCAGGCCACCTTCTTCCATTGCTCTGTGGTCCAGTTCTAATGCTCATGTGCCCATTGTTGGCGCTTTCGGTGTTGGACAGGGGTCAGCATGGGCACCCTGACTGGTCTGCAACTAAACAGCACCATACGCAACAAACTGCGATGCACTGTGTATTCTGACACCTTTCTATCAGAACCAGCATTAACTTCTTCAGCAATTTGAGCAACAGTAGCTCATCTGTTGGACCGGACCACATGGGCAGGCCATCGCTCCCCATGTGCATCAATGAGCCTTGGCCCCCCATGACCCTGTTGCTGGTTTACCACTGTTCCTTCCTTGGACCACTTTTGATAGATACTGACCACTGCAGACCAGGAACACCCCACAAGAGCTGCAGTTTTGGAGATGTTCTGACCCAGTCGTCTAGCCATCACAATTAGGCCCTTGTCAAACTCGCTCAAATCCTTAAATTTTTCCTGCTTCTAACACATCAGCTTTGAGGACAACATGTTCACTTGCTGCCTAATATATCCCACCCACTAACAGGTGCCGTGATGAAGAGATAATCAGTGTTATTCACTTGTCAGTGTCAGTGGTCATAATGTTATGTCTGATTGGTGTATGTCGGATGACAGGTACAAGAAAGGTCAGATGCACAGTACCCATCAGGCAGCTGGTCTCAGTTAGTGACATGGAAGATAGTGACAATTTCATTTTGGTTACTTCCTAATATTTCTTCTTTTCTTTCTTTCATGTACAGAATGCAGTGATGCTTATGAGTGACTTTGTGGACTGGCTGATCCCAGACATCCCAAAAGACATCAGCCTCCAGATGCACAAGGAGAAGATCCTCATGGTGGAGCTTTTTATGAAGGAAGAGCAAGGCAAAAGGCTTGCAGCATGGGACAACCACAACCGGGACAACTGCACCTCCCCCTCGTCAGCCAATCAGAGTCCACCACAGCCCCGCTCACGGCCCGTCTCTAACGCAAACTGCTGTTAAACGGCTAGGGGTCTAGGAAAACAAGCGCACACAGCAACATGCAAACACAACACCTGCATACAAACTCTAAATAAGTTAATTAGGTGCCAGAAGCAAGCAGGTAAAGGTTAAGACAGTTATCCAATCAGTTTTTAATAATCAGTCAAGCTTTTGCTAGATTCATGGTGTTTGGGAATATTTGCAGGAATAACATGACTGATATAGCATCAGAATTCTTTAACCCTCGACACTGGGTGGTTGCCTCTTTCCAACACTGTTCCCATGTAATGACATTATATTTTGCAGAATCCAGATCTTGTTGGTTCAGCTATTAACAGAAATCCAGTACGTAACATTAAACAACATTGTTTATTGGATGTATTTGAAAGGAACAAGCCATTAGCTTCATTTGACTCTGGGAATTTCCTTATTTATGAGATCATCATTCTGAGAGAGCAGTGCCGAACTTAATGTGTGTCTTATTTTCAAGAAGTAAGTTGCTGTCTGCCACCTCACCCTCTGGACTTGAATGCAGCTTTTGTATCAAAGACAACCTCTATTAATCCGTCCAAATGGTCCTCAGAAGAACTTCCGAGATACAAAACACAAGGAGATCCTCCCTCCTACCATTCATGTGTACAGCTCAGATAGGCCTTTTTTGCACAAATACATATAAATGCAGAAAATTATTGATGTACTTTTTAAATATGCAGCATGGTCAGGAACGTGCTTTGGTTGCTGGGATATACAGCAAGGTTTTGGAAGAACTTTTGTCAAGCTGCCTGTTGATTTGTACTGTTTTATGTATAAGCACCATATTGGTCATTCTTACATTTGTTATATATTGAATAGGAACAAACTGCCAACAGTTCTCAGTGCCATTATTCCTGGAAGCACAAGTAACTGGGGTTGCAAGGGTTTGATATTTTCATGGCACAATAATTATCTCAGAAAATATCACTATTTCACAATGTCATGGTGTATGGTATTACACAATTATTATTATTATTATTATTTGTTACAATGACCCTAAAAGGAATTAAAACAGGTTTTTTTTTTTGGTTGAACAGTTTATTAAAACCAATGAAAATTGTTATGGCAAACATGTTAGCAGGTAATTATTTACACATCCAAAACTGTTATTTACTATTTTATCCAACCAGTCCAGTACTTAATGTCCTTTTAATTCAAGCAGCCAAAGACTGGCTAATTAACTTAAAATTAAATTAATTGCCAACACTATCTGTCTGCTGCTTGGTGCTGAGCAGGTAGTCTACAGTTGGTTCTATCTGAGAAAATATCTGCCTGCTGCTAGAAACAAGGTTGATGCAGCTATAGTCAACAAATGCCAGTCAGCAAGACTCCAAATGAATGAAAGTTGCTGGTGTTTACAGATCCAGTGTGTAGGATCTACTGTATCTAGAAGGCACTATTGGCAGAAATGGCGTATCATTAGTGTACCAGAAAATAAGAATCGTTGTGTTTTCATTACATTACAATGAGCCTTTTATATCTACAGAGGGACTCCACAGAGTTCCACCACCATGTTTCTATCATGTTTTTGCCTACTTAAGGCAGGGTGAGATTAGAGCTACTTGGCTGGATATCTGCAACCATACCACCAGATGCCTCTAAATTCTACACACTGGACCTTTAAAGAACTTCTCAATTTACATTTACTTGTTCATTTGGAAGAGTTCATTCAGACCAAATTCCTATCAATCATGACAGAATTCTTCATCTGTCATAGGTAAGCCACAGATTGGGAATTGTTGGCTTATGTAGCTTCAATGAAACTGGAAGCAAATAGTTTTTGTTTCACTGATTAAAACCATAAAAGCCATTTATACTTAGCATGTTGTTAGTCAGCGTTATTCATTAAAAGGTTTCGCTGAGCGAAATAATTTTCCCCATTCAGCAGCTCATGATGCGGTTGGTATTCCAGGCTAGCTGGTCAGTGTAGAAAGTTAACTGTAAATTACATTAAAAAGTCAATTTCAAATGTTTGTTTAATCATTTACAGCAAAGGTGTGCCAGCAGACTTAAAGTTGTGTGAAAGCTGAACTTAAATGTACTCATGTTTAAAGTGTGTAGTGGTATGAGTATGTACAGTATATACAGTACATGTAACATCATGCTCATTAGAAAACTGCATTTTGGAACAAATGGAACTGAGGTACATTGTTACATTGATGACAATGGGAGATTCGATTTCAAAATGCATTTTGTTTTTGCTTAAGTATGAATTTTCAACTTCTTAATGTCTCCGTAAACGACAGTGTCTTGCTCTTAACCTGCCTTATATTCTCCCAGCAGCTCTGCCGGCTCATTTAAGATTTCCATTTAGCAGTCGTAGGAGTAGTGTCAAACACGGAAAGGGAGCCCTGTTTCAATATTAATATCTAGCCTTACATTAACCACACAAATCATTTGGCATTTTCCTAAAGCTGCATCTTCTTAACTATTTAATCACAAATACTGAATAATATTTTGTTTTGTATTTATCAAACTGCAAAAACATACGTGGGAGTGACTGGATATTACTTTTAAAAAAGGTACTGTAGACTCAAATATCAGGTCACATGTCTGGTCTGCACTCAATAATCCTGCACAGTGCTGTCAATATATATCAACCTACCCCAAATGTAAGCCCTCAACCCAGACTGAAAGAATGTATTGTTACATTTTTAATCGTCAGTGATGTAGAATCACTTTTAGGTCAAAATTTTGTATATCTGTGTTTTTTCTATCATGACCATGCATTTCTAAGCGTATCTAATGTGTTGAAAGGGTTTTATCAGCCCACAGGGGACCACTGAATCACAAAGAGACTCAATGATAGTGACATTCTTTAACCAGTTGTCTTCATCTTAATGAATTACTTAATGTACTAGAAACCATAAATATGGACCTATTTGGCTGTATCTTGAAAGATGTCTGAATCCTCTAACACAGCCTGCAAAGACACTGTCTCTGTGATATTTTCTCTCTCAAGCAAAAACTGCACAGTTTACTTTTACCACATCTTAATACTCTTAATCCTGTGTGTAAGTAGGGTTAGTGTTGTTCTTCGGTGATAGATATGTGCTGCCACAGGGCTGCAGTCTTTTAAGGCTAGAATAGTTTTTTCCTCAGAAGCTCTTATAAGCTGATGTCACATGTGAAAACTCTCCCTCGACGTCCCTCATGAGATTTCACTCTCCTGTCGTCTGTTACCATATCGTATGTGCAGCATCAGTAAAACACTACAACTTGTGACCTGCTAATCTATTCTATTATAATGTATGTCAAAGCACATTACTCAACATGTTTGAGTGTATATGCATGTATAACCAATGTGTCTGTCTCTGGTGTCTTTTTGTTTAAACTAATTGCAAATAAATAAGACATGAATTGCCTGGATTGTATACATTTATTTGCTTTTCACTTTGTTTTGGTACTTTTTTCTCATCTGTACCACTGATCAATTTATATTATTATATTAATAATTAGATTTATTTCTATTATTTTCTCGAGTGGCTGAATGTCAAATTTTGTACATTTCAGTTGGACACTCACACACAATAAAAACATTTAATGTGTCGAACCACCAGACATAGTGATGCCTCTGGTAAAGTAGGTATTGGCAATATGTAACTTCAAAAGTAATGGTTGCAGACTGCAACTACAGTATGAACAATTGATAACCATGGTGGCGTTAGAAGGGAAAGGACGAGGAGGAAACATGTTAGTTCCTTTTGCCAAGTACGTTGTGACGGCAGCTAATAAGCTGAAGTAAAAGTGTTGTTTGTTAGCCTGCTAACAAATCTGAAGGTAACACTGCCTGCTATGGGCTAACGGCAGTTTTACACTGTCGGGGAGCATTTATTAACTCTAGCTTTCAACTGGTACATTAAATGCATAAATATGACCGACTTATAAATAAAAGCTCTTATTTCACAAACGCTGGGACGCTGTGTAACTTGTAAATATAAACAGAAGGCAATGATTGCAAATTCTTTTCAATTCAATTGAAAAGCTACAATATAAGATGAGATATTTAATGTTTAGACTGATTAATTAATGGGTAATGGATAATTTTGTAAGTATACACTTTTGACACAGTTTGATGCTTGCAGAACATTTGGACAGGGGCATGTTTTCCACTGTGTTCCATCACCTTTTCTTTTAACAACAATCAATTTAAGTTGCTCAACAGTCTGGGCCCCATTGTTGTATACTATGCTCTCATACATTTTCAGTGTGCGACAGTTCTGGGCTGCAGGCAGGCAGAACTCTCAGTCTCTTTGATATTATGGATGGAGATGGTGAAATTCCTTTTTATTGTGCCTTAAAAAAATATATTTCTTAAACTGTTGGGACTATTTACCCACCCAGCTTTCATAAAGTGTTGAATCCATGCTTGTGAACATCTGAGACTTTTGAAGATGTCCCTTTACCAATCGAGACACCTCTTTCCAATGAAGCTGTTTACCTGTGGAATGTTCCACATAGGTGTTTATGGAGCATTCCACAGCATTGCCAGTCTTTTCTAGCCCACGTCCCAACTTTGGTATGTTAAGTTGCTCGATCTTTATTTCACTGAACTTTATTTATTTTTGTAGTTTCTGAGAAATCAGCTGTCCGCTCTGGAGAACAGACTTTGATGTTGTATAACAGCATTTCTTCCATAAGTCCTTCATCAAACTATCCCAGCTGGACTTACTTTCTCGTACTTCGTGAACTACATGCACAAGTAATGTGAGGTACTTTATTATCAGAATACACAGAATGGGACCCAAATGCATGAGACACAAGATTCAACTTTTCCTTCAAATTGTTATGCTGACATTATCATTTGTACAAAAAAAAAAAGAAGAAAAGAAAAATAAGTAGCAGAACCAAAGGTACCTTGTTCTCTCTCATCATGACCATCATTTATTAGATCTGATACAGAGTGTTACACAGTCAGACAGTTCCCACAAACTGCAGTTCCCATGAAAAGAACATCCAAATTAATCAGACCACACAATAAGTTTTTCATTCTTTTCTTCAAGTTAATGTTGTTGCTCTCTCAAGAAAAAAGAGTAACAAAATGTTGACATCATTAACTTGTGTTTACTTCTACAACCTGCACGGCTGCAGTTTGGGTTTGGATTTATAATTGAGTCTTGGACAACATGGAATAGCTGCCATTACAAACAGTGAGGTGGAGGGTGTCTCAGTCAGCGTCGGCGGTGTGCAGAGCAGAGGCCCAGGCCTGGTCTGAGGGGGGGTCAGGCAAAACCCAGCTCTGAGGAACAGGAGAACCGTCAGGATGACCCGCTGAAACCACAAACGCATCCCACTCTCTCCTGAAAGGAAAACATATTACGGTCCCATAAAGTTATTGTCTCTTCTTAGAGTTCACCTTTGTAGAAGCTTGACCGCAAAGGGCATGCACGAGCCTAAACATCTGTAACATGTGACATCAGAAAAAAAACACAGAGATTTTCTGACTCTTATTACTGTTATTATTGTTGTTAAAGAGGCTGTAGTGAAGATGCACTGAAACAGTGAAGATGAAGACTGACCTGATTTGTAGTAATGCGTGCAGCGAGCGCTCAGCTTGGGTGTAATATTCTCTGAAGGGCTGCAGGTAAGAATCAGCAGGTAGCTCATCTGTGAAACACATGGAAACCTCATTACCAACAGTATTCTATAAAACAAGCATGTATTTGATTCAATCATACTGCTGAACTAACTAACTAATGTAGTCCTCTCAGTGCAGACCAGCTATGAGGGCTCACCTCCAAACAACATGGCATCCACTTTGTGTTTCCTCTGCAGCTGCCTCTCCCTCTCCTTCTTCGCTCGTTTCTCTTGCTCTCGCCTTCTGTCCTCCTCCTGCTCTCCTTCCAGCATCACCATCAGAGCCTTCTCCTCGGTTGAGTAGACTGCTGTCCTCTTCTTTAACACACACCTCAGCTGCTCCAGTCGGCTGCTAAACGCCTGTTCACATTCTTGCTCAGTGATGATACCTGCGACACACACACACACACACACACACACACACACAGTTACAGCCTGCTACACTTTGTACAGTGCTGACATCGAAGGTGACCCAAATGAATGGTTTAGCACTCAGTAAACTGGACCATCGTTCAATGGATAATTCAGTTTGTATCGAGAAGGGTTTGGCTTCAGTGTTGAGCACTACAGCAGAGGAGATGTGACCATTGATCCAAACTGTCTGAGGAAGTCCAACTGCAATTACAAACAGCATTCTGATGTAACTGTTTTTATTCCCAAGGTGTGTGAAGACTGAGTGGAGGGCGATGGATATGGCCTCTTTTGTGGATCTGTTGGTTCTGAAAGCATACTGACGAGGATCTAGGCCGGCAGGGATGTTGTCTTTGATGAGCTGTGGAACCATTTTGTCAAAGAGCTTCATCAGGATGGGGTGAGACATAAAGACTGGACCCAGCAGACTTTTCAGGTACAGGAAAGATGAAGGCTTTCTTGAGACAGGAGGGAAGAGTCAGTTTGTTCTCCTTTGTGATGTTAATTGCTTGTTAATGTGCATAAAAGGCAATAAAGTAAAAAAAAAAAAAAAAAAAAGCCATAAAGGCCAAAAAAAAAAAAAAGACATTTAAAAAATCTTGGGCAGACAAAGTATCAGTCGCAGACAGAGGGGGGTCTCCATTTTGATACATGGACAGGTTAATTTTGTAGCAACTCAAGTCCACAAGGACTCAGAGGGGAGATTTATTCTGGTAAATGGATCCATTGATGGTACTGAAGTTTCGCTTATGAACATATACGCTCCAAACGAGGGTGAGCCCGGCTTCATCACTACAATCTTTGCCACAGTCCTACAGCACAGCGGTGGTGTCCTGGTGCTGGGAGGGGATTTCAACTGTGTCATGTCTCATCTTTTGGATAGACAACCTACTTCAAAAACTCCTATTACTAGAATGAGGAAAATATTGAAACATCTATCAAGAGAGTCAGAGATGGTGGATGTTTGGAGAAGCAACTTCCCTTCATTTTCATTTATTTATTTTCATGTTTAATTTCACCCGGCTAAAGCTGTATTATTAATCAAAATGTGAAACAGCAATGTGATTATGACTGTAAAAGTTGCTGAAATAAAAATAAAAACTAAGTTCTAAAAAAAAAAACAACAGCAAAGAGCCTACATTTAACAGGGGACCAGGCGCCAGCGGGCCTCTGGTCCAACTTTACCTTTAAAGAATAGATTTGGACAGAAGCTTCTATAAATGATTTGCTTGCTACATGCCTCACCTAAAGCATCAGTAATTACTTGTAAATTGTGTTCCAAGCCCTTTCCACTGTCGAGGGATACGCAGCAGGGTTGTCCTCTCAGCCCACTCCTTCTTACTCTGGCCATCGAACCGCTGAAAACCTTACACGATTCAGTGGAATTTACAGGGAAAATATAGACCATAGTGTCTTTCTATGCGGACGACCTTTTGCTATTCATTTCTAACCCCGTGCCATGTGCCCCTGACATTGTGAATATGTTACATCGAATTGCCAGTTGTTCGGGATATAAATCAAACTTCTCAAAAAGTTAGTGTTTTCCGGTCAAAAAATCAGCTCTTGAAATTGCAGACATAGATTTGCACTCTCCTCTTTCAAAATTTCAACTTGACTGATGGTTCTACTTATGGTCCCATTTATCGTAACTACATCTTCCCCCCAGCCAAATTAGATCCTGTCTTTGTCCAATGGCAAAGGGTTGGCCTCAACAAATTCAGTGATCTCTACATAGACAGCACTTTTGCCACTTTTAATGCCCTTTCCACCAACTTTAAAAATTGCAATACTCTAGCATTTTCTGCCATTTCCAAAAAAAAAAAAAAAAAAACATATATGCACATGTTCTTACCCTATGATCAATGAGGGCTTGAAAATTGTTTCCATTTTTTCATTCTTACTTTATCCACGGTGGTACGTTCAGGTTTCTTTCTTGTGACAAATGTATTTATTGTAAGTTGCTTTGGCGAAAAGCGTCTGCTAAACGCCCTACATGTAAATGTAAATGTATTTCCAGGTCCGTCACTTTGTCCGGCCATTAACCTGTCTTTTCCCAGTCTACTGCTCTAATGTTAGTTTGTAAATTCCTGCACACCTTTAGGGTCTCATCTCAAACATTTAGAATACCATTCTGTCACTCAATAATGTAACACTTAATAAGATCTGATCTGAAAATGCTTGTTGTCAAATGTTTGTGACGGATGCTCTTTTTCTGACGGGCTGTTATTTCTCTAAAATCTCTAAGAGCTCGAAGCAAACCTGTAGCATACTCTCACAGCATGGCAGAAAGCAACAATCACTGTCTTACCTTTCCTCAATGCTGCCTCTTTCCTCAATCTGCGCAGTTTCTCCAGAGATCTCAGGACATCTTGCATCCTCTTCACATCTGCCTGCTTCTTCCTCACCTCACAGAGAACAGTGTCTGCAGCCAGCTTCAGCTCCTGCTCCTGGAACACAAACAGATGAACATCTGATGTAGTTCACAGTTAACATGTCCCATGAAAGATATGTCACAGCATGAGATGAGATCATACTAGAAGAGCCATTAGTTTTTAAATTATAAGCCTTCACCATAATATTTAAATAAACACCCACAAACATCATCTTTCATCAGTTAGATGATCAGTTATAACTCAACCAGAATTCAGAACTTTTCCCAGTTCGTGCCATGGATTTTCACTTTAACAAACATATATCAAATGTATGAAACCTTGATAAATCCTACACCAGGGCTCCAAATACTTTTCTTAAGGTTGGCCCTTGGAGCTCAATTTCAACACTTTTGGAATTCTTCATATGTGTATTCTAAGCCTCACCGGGCTGTAGGGGTGTAACGGTACACAGACGTCACAGTTCAGTCTGTACCTCAAGTTTGGGGTCATAGTTTGATAAAAGTTTGATACAAGCAAAAAATCCAAAATGCTAGGTTTCTTTTCATTTGTTTTGAACAGACAGCAGTGCAAATTACAGTTTGTTCCACCTAGCTGCAATTAGTGCCCCCTGAGGCAGCTGGTACAGTACAGCTCTCAGCTCAGCACTCTTGTATAGGTCATCATTTTATGTAGGTCTGATAAAAAAAACAAAAAACTAAAAATATTTGGTCACAATCAGCTACAAAACTGAAAAATATCTCTTGTGTTATAAAAGAACAAAATAAGTGGTGCTCAAGCACTTTTAATAAAAGCTTGAAGCCGGGCTCCTCTGCTACTGCATATGGGTATATGTAAAACTGTATAACATTATGTACATATGTATATGTCAACTGGATTTCAGTGTAGATGGCTAACTCAGACATATTCTGACTGCATGCACCAAACCATGACGTCAGTACAGTGACAGTTGGGGAGGAAGACATACCTACTGGATTGGGTTCAAATTTGTACTGAACATCCAAGAAACCGTAAGGATGATATGCAGCATGTATTCATTTAGCTAGTTGTTGCAGTGTCTTTCAAAGTAATCAAATTAAAAAATAAATAAATGTTTTTTTTTACCTAAACAAAGAATCTTTTGTGTGGTTTCATTTAATAGGTAAATGAAACTCGCAGCTCCTTACTTCTCTCCTTCTTGATGTCGACAGCTGCACCGTTCAAGCAAGGTCTGTGTTGCAAAGTTTAATCATCCAGCCAGAAACTTAGGTGTCTTTTAGGGGTATTTATACAATAAATCCATGATTACAGATCCCATACACAGTGTCATATGTCCACTGATCCACTTTTTCGATGATCAAAACCCTGCTCGCAAGGACGCTAGCGCCTCGTTTTCATGTAAAAAAAAAAAAAAGTACTTTTAGGCAGTCTGCCTTTCCGTATTGAGCAGCACATACCTGGAATACCATACCCACAGAACTAAGGAATATTGGTCATAATCTGAGATAATGTGATTATGTCTGTGCGTTTTCTACCTCTACAGTGTTTATAGTTCATGAGAATGTTCCATATTGAGCTCATGAGTTTGGTGTATATTAACCAATCAATTTGTTTTAATAAGACAATCATGCCAGTTGGACTCTGGTGGCTCTGTGTCAGCTGGATGTGTAAAACAGGTTTTTGTTTGCCAACACATAAGAACATCTTTGTCAAGGTTACCACATGTGAGTTTGTCTTCTTTGAGCCTGTAATATTCACATAGAATATGTTTGTAAGACTGGATAATAATATTGTTAGAGTCACAACAAAGTAAGAAGCCATTCTATTGGATAGTTATGAATGCTTGATGGTGATTGGTTCAGACAGTGCAGCCTCAGTGGATGTGACAGTCATCTGTATGCTGCTAATGAGCTGAATAAAATGTTACAGTTGCAACACGTCGTTGTCCTGAGCATCAGTGCACATCGTACAAAATAAGACTGACCCCAACTTGGAAAAACAAAACAAAACTGTATACTGTGAACACAAGAATACAGCAGTAACCTGACTCTCGCCAGATGAATTTCGTTCCGCCTAGCTCCACTCATCCAGAGGTATTTCAGAAGGCTGGGCCTTATCAAAAATCCTTGCATATGATTGGATAAACCACTTGTCTGTCGAAGCCATTTGGTAGATCAAGCTCTTGCCAAATCCGGTCGGGAGAAGGGCAAAAACATCGTTTCCACCAACAAAAGCCTTCAGAGCCGTTCTCTGATGTTCTTTTAATGAAAAAATATTGGGTAGATTGGACAACACGGATGAAATAGCAGCATCAATGTTGACGCTTGCTTCCTCGATGCGAGCCGCCATTGTTGTCTGAATCAAAACAGTCGCTTCTCCGCTACGTCACACCTATGAAACTCCCGCCCGGTGGTCCTGATTGGCTCTACCATAAAATCTGGTGCCGAAATCCCTCCCAACGGGAGCGATCCCAGGTGTATGAGAGTGGAGCTAGGCGGAACGAAATGCAGGTAAACAGAGGATTCAGCTCTGACATGCTCTTACCTTCTTCTTCTCCTCTACTTGATGTATTTGCTGCATCCTCCACTTATCTATGGCAGCCTCCTTCTCACAGATGGAGTCCTCTCTCTGCTTCTCCTCCAGCAGCCGCAGCTCGCGGGCTCTCAGCCGCCTCGCTCTCCTCTTAGCCACACGGGACAGGATAGTTTCTACACACCCGCCGTCACCGAGGACAGACAGACTGTCCTGCAGCTCTCTCTTTACGTTTATGGTCACTGAATAAGAGTCCGTCCACACGGAGTCATTCTCCACAGTGTCCCTCAGAGACTTACAGGACTGTGCCAGGTGTGAGATGAGCTGAGCTGCCCTGTCCAGCGCCTCTCTCAGGCCGGTAACACCGCCCCTCTGCTGCTGGGACCGAGGCGTCCTGGGGGTTTTGTCTAATCTTTGTAAGAAACGTCGGACCCACTGTTGGTCCTGCTTCCTCTGGAGGGCTGCTTCATCCTTAGCTTGTGTTGCTGTTCCCACACTTCGGTCGTAGTCCTTACCCCGCGGAGTGCAACCGAACGGAGCTGCACCGTCAGAGAAATCCTGATAATCATGGTGCTGGTTCTGAAAGGAGTCTGGCTCGTACGCTGCAGGCTGAGGACCTGGTCGAACATGCTGAGGAATCATTTGAAACGGTGACGGTCCCATGCTGTTTAACGGGGCGCCGGGGACGTCGTGAAGGAAACGCTCAGGAGGAGGTGGGCAGCCGAACGGAGGCAGGGGGACGGACGGGTCAAATCCATACGGAGGGGCAAAGCGAGGCGCTCCGAACCAGCCTCCACTGGGACCTGGTGGCGGGAAATCATGTCTGAATTCGCACGGGCGATTGTCGTATCCCAGGGAAGGTGTCCACTGTGGTGCTGAGTGGTCCGACTGAGTGTGTTCCTGAGCCATGCTCGGCGGCGGTCTGTTAGCGGGGTACGGTGCGTCCAGGAAGCCGCCCTGATAGACCGGCGGCTGCGGTGTGTCTGGCGGGAAGTGGCGGTACGGGTCGTCCATGTCATGTCCAGTGTTAACCTAATCTATGACAAACTTGGACACTACTTAACAGTCCCATCCACTTCTTCTGTTTATTCTTCTGCTTCTTCTTCTGCGTCTTCCTTTTCTTTTTCTAATGAACTTCCGGCAGGCTGTACACTGTAAAGCGTAACACTGCCCCCTACAGGAGGGCCGTCATGGTGCGGGCAGCGTCGGATAATCTCTAATTCATTTGTAATTTGACAACGAAATAACCGTATATTTGTTTTGTTTTTCCTCTGACGCTTGAAACAAAAAATGGCTTGTTTTTTCTTTTTTAACGAAAAATGAATATTCGTTTTTTTGTTTTCCAAATGAACGTTTAAATAACGTAAATGATGAAATTAAAAGCTGAAAGACAAAACGCTAAAGCCAAACTGAATTGGTGGCTTTAATTTATTTGAAGTCTTTTCTGAATAGAACGAAGCTTCCTAATAGTTGGGTGATAATGAATGCTTAAAAATAAAATATAAGTTGTGATCCAAACTGCAATGTCTAAATTTGTGTCAAAAAACAGCTGATGGAGTATGAAGACAGGGAGAGTGAATCAGATACTCTGAATGGGACTGAAAAGTTAAATAATTCTTATTGTATCAATGGTTGAGAACATCAACCATTGATACAATCATGATCCATCATGTGTGCAAGCTTACACGTGCATATTTGACTGCACTTGTGTGTGTGTGCGTGTCACTGTGTTACTCCACAGTAACAGTAATAGTAACACCTATCACTCAAATAATGATATGGTAGAACCTATGAGAGACACTTGTGAGCACTTTATTTTACATTTTTGTCTGTGTGTGTGTGTGTGTGTGTGTGTGTGTGTGTGTGTGTGTGTGTGTGTGTGTGTGTGTGTGTGTGGTCAAAAATGCGGCTTATGGAGCAGTTCAGAAAAGTGGCTGTTTGCCTGCCTCCCTCTCAGTTCAGTGGGACTAAATGCAGCAGTTGGTCAGTGTTCCTGTCACTGAAAAGCCCACTGAGCCAAAAGTTTTTGTCCGATGGCCTCCAGAGAACCGCTGTTGTGACCAGCACGAGTTTTCAAAGAAAACCTGGACAATTTGTCATTCTGTTGATGAAAATGAGAATTGTGACATCAAGCCATATGTTTATTTTGTCTCTCAACAGAAGCCTGAACAAGCAGGAAGAGATCCTCGGGGTCATGGAGGACGAAAGAACTGACTTCCTGCAGGGGGTCCTTTGGGATTACAGCATCCTGGACATCCAGATGAAGCTGTGGGAGCCACTATACAACACATTAAAACATGGGAGCATAAAAGCTACAATCACAACAGAGGGAAGTGATTAAGATTTAAATTTCAGAAGAAGAATAAAAGAGGAGAGGAGAGAACTAAAGCAGAGAAAATGATAGGATCAGTTTGAATATTTTCTGATAGATTTTTACATGATCTGTTGTCTTCTATTATTTCTTAATAATAATTAACATGATCTTACTGTTTTGGTATCTTGGTTGTTGTTGTTGTTCCTTCATTGTATTTTTAATATGTTGTTATCGTTCGCGAAGTTTCATTGTTATTAAATGTAACCCAAAAATGTTTTATAAAGTCCCTGGTACTCAGCTACAGTTTAAGTAGTCGATTGTCGGTGCTTAATTGTTTTCATTGTAATGAAGGAAAGAAGAAAAAGTGGAGAAGCTTAATTTTTGAAAAGGCATAACAAGAAGAAAAATGTGTTAGTGGCAGAATTATCACAGGGGAGCTGAAAGTTTGGATATCTGAAGGTAGAAGAAGAGGAAAGAAGAGTAGGTTGAATAAAGTTCAATAGGCATAGTAGGAGTAGAGGGAAGAAGAGGAGTAGTAGAAGTCAGAGGAGTAAGAGATGGATGAAAAGATGAAAAAAAAATGCCCGAAATCAATAAAACTAAAATGTATTTCACACTGCTGGAAACCCCTCATGTAGTAGTAGCAGAAGTAGAAATAGTAGCAGAAGATCTACAAGTAGTAGGAGTAATCTTCTGTGTTTTTTCCTTCCTACCTTGTTGCAGGTTTGTCTCCCTCCATCTGTCTGTGTTATTTCTCCTCTGTGCTTCCTCCTCGTTATCTCACCTGCCCTCGTCCCGCCTCTCTCTCCTCACCTGCTCCTCATTACCTCATCAGTGTCTGTGCATTTAAGCCTTTGTTCCCCTTCACTCCTTGTTTCTGTGGGTGTGATGTTCCTGAAGTTCCTTGTGTTTCTGCCAGTGTGTCCTGTTCCCAGTATGTGTTTTTGGACTTTGATTTCTGGTTTTCCTTTGTTTGATTTGGACTCTGCCTTTTTGTTGCACTTTAACTGTTTTATTTTGCGACTTTGTTTTTGGTTCTCTGGACTCTCTGGTTTCATTTTTGAGCTCCTGGTTTTTGTAGTGTTTTTGCTCCCCCTTATCCTGTCTCCTGGAGTCTGCATTTGGGTCCACCTCCAATTTTCTCTATCGTGACATGTAATCTGAAACAGATTAAGGTTTGACTTTAACAGTTAAACTCAAAACATCAGTCCACCAATCAGAACAGAGAAACAACAGAGGTGGTTTCTTTCTTGTGACAAATGTACCTAGTGTACCTAGTGTAAGCCGCTTTGGACAAAAGCATTTGCTAAATGTAATATGATTGGACGATCAGTCTACGGTTGGAAACTGCTGTGTCATTAAGAGAGAATTGTGGAGAGAACTGAAAAAACTCAACTCCAACTGCTGCTAGTTCTGCTTCTATAACATTTTGAGTGAGAGGACAAGTAGACGATCGCATTCATGTCTTTTATTTCTCTAGATTGAAAAATGAGGGAGCTCAAGTAAGAGACAAAACTGGTACCGTCTGCTTTCCTACAGAAATTTAGGCTCAAAATGAACATTGTAGCTTATGGGGGAGTTGCTGGAGTGCTTGTCGCTCTAGGGCAGGGTTTCTCAATCCCAGTCCTCGAGGACCACTGCCCTGCATGTTTTAGATGTGTCCCTCCTCCACCACACCTGATTCAAATGATCAGCTCGTCATCAAGCTCTGCAGTGGCCTGATAACGAGCCACTCATTTGAATCAGGTGTGGTGGAGGAGGGACACATCTAAAACATGCAGGGCGGTCGTCCTCGAGGACTGGGATTGAGAAACCCTAGGGCTTCTACAGCCAAACGTCGTGTGTATATACACGTTTGTGTACATACACATGTACATGTATATACACATTGGATGTTAAGAAATTTTATACAATATGATAAATGCTTTTGAACAGAATTCCCTCCCCCAGCTTTAATGGAAGGTGTAATGCCTGAAAGTTGGAAAAATGCTCTGGTATACTGTCTTGCTAAGCCAGAGTCCATCAGAAGGGGGCCTTTGGAGTATCGGAAACAGGAGCAGGTAATTGCAATTTGGAAACTGTAAGAGAAACAACAATAGGAAG
Organism: Lagodon rhomboides; assembly: GCA_039737535.1. Classification (NCBI taxonomy): domain Eukaryota; kingdom Metazoa; phylum Chordata; class Actinopteri; order Spariformes; family Sparidae; genus Lagodon; species Lagodon rhomboides. Next base: position 10,748,098 of record CM077784.1, read on the forward strand.
TGACTACTATCAATAATGATTGAAATAGGAGTGAATTTAAAAGAGTATGAAAATAACAGATCACACAGATGGGTTTTCATTAGTGCAGACTGTGAAAAAAGTGATAAGGAAACGCAAAATATTGATGTTAATCAAGATGTTGATGAATTAAATCTGTTTGTGAAACTATCCTAGGGGCAGCAAAGCAAGCAATTCAAAGGAAAGGAGGTAATCATAAAAGATAAATTGTACCATGGTGGACAAAAGAATGTGAGAATGCGATAAAGTCTTGAAATAAAGTTTTTAAAATCGTAAGAAGTCATAATTTCCAGAATCTTATTGCATACGTAAGGTTGCATGGTAACGCAAGGAGAACAATGAAAAGTGTAGAGACATTTTGTGATTCAAGCAAAACACAAGTTGAAGTATGGGGAATGATAAAGAATGAATGGGATTAAAAGAGTATGGGTAGCCTTTCTTAGTTGGCAATGAATCTACAGCTGTGACACGTGAAGAGAAAGCAGACATGTTGGCACATACCTTTGTTAAAGTGCACAGCTCCAATATCAGTGAAAAAGGGAAAAGAGGAAGGGAAGTTACATGAACTGAGAATGAGGAACTAATATTGCAAAATTAGGATATAAATGATGTAATGACTGTACCGTTCACAAAGGCAGAACTGAGTCACTGAGCTCATATGTTATGATAAATCAGCTCAGAGAATTGTCTAAAAACATTTTACTAGAGTTATATAACGAACATCTAATATGTCGAATAATGGGGAGAATGATAATAGAAGATTAACATACTATGTAGAAAGCAAAAGCTACATATCAGAATGGATTTAGAAGAGGTAGAAATACCATGTCTAGGGCATGAAATAAGAGCAGAAAATAGGGAAAGTGTTGTAGCCAACTTTTTTGACATAGAAGGTCTATGATATGTGGAAGGAGGGTTTGTTAATTAAACTGAGTAAATTAGGGGTCAAAGGCCCAATGTATGGATGGATCGAGGTCTTTCCACATGGAAGATCAAGTCAAGTAAGAGTTGTTACGGTGAGGTTATATTTTTAGGACCCAAATGCAGAGAACGGAGACAGGAAGTAGTGAGCAAATTATTTATTGTACCAACGGTGATTTCCGGAGGGTAAAGTGGAGTGAGAAGATCTGGTTTGCAGACAGGCAAGCAGGGTTGCCAGCAGCTGGGACCCACTCCAGGCCGGTGGTGAAGGCGAAGGTTGGGACCCACTCCAGGCCGGTGGTGAAGGTGAAGGTTGGGACCCACTCCAGGCCGATGGTGAAGGCGAAGGTTGGGACCCACTCCAGGCCGGTGGTGAAGGTGAAGGTTGGGACCCACTCCAGGCCGATGGTGAAGGCGAAGGCGAAGGCTGGGACCCACTCCAGGCCGGTGTCGAGGAACTCAGGAGAGCAGGAAGCAGAATGGCGCTGGAGGTTTCTGCAGATGAGTCGAAAAAAAAAAAAGCATTTGTGCAAAAGCAGAAACACAAAATACTCTAAGTATCAGAAACCACTGGAGAGCGGCACTGTGTAGTCAATATGGAACATAATAATCTAGCACCAAAGTGGTGGAGAGACCAGATAGATAAGCTTGTGTGTGACGAGTTCATCTGATACAGGTGTGCCAATCTGCTGCTGCTGCTGCTATTGCTGCCACACCCACAGACACACACGCACACATAGGGAAGGAGCAGGTGAAAGAGAAAGGAGTGGGGAAAGGCAGAACAGTAGCACCGTGACAAGAGTAGGGAGGTGTCATTCAGAAAAGGTTGTTTTCTGAATGACACCTGAGAGTGGGGGTGGGATTTTCTCTTTTCACTGATGATGGGGGAATCTGGAGGAGAGGTGGGAATTGGGAATATATTGTTAAGAAATTACAAGAGGCTTTTGCTAAAATAGAAGAGTGGTCATTTAAGTGGGGATTAACATTTTCAGTAGACAAAACAAAGCCAATGTTCTTTACAAGGAAAATACTTGGCAGTAACTTAAAACTGAAAAGATATAATCAAGAGTTGGAGAGAGTGAAACAATTTAAATTCCTAAAATTGTGGCTTGATGAGAGAATAACTTGGCCAGTGCGTATTCAAAAAGTAATTGACAAATGTAAGAAGGTATTAGATGTAATGAGATGCCTGGTGACAGAATAGCATTGAAAACCATTTACATAGGATTAATAAGACCAGTATTAGATTATGGCTGTATAGGTTTGGATCTGCAGGAAACACAATTTTGAAAAAGTTGGACAATATTCAATACCAGGCTTTAAGATTATGTGCAGGTGCCATTACAACAACTCTAACATCAGTTTTACAAGTAGAAATGGGAGAAATGCCACTGGAATTAAGGAGAGTACAGCTAGCTTTAAGTTACTGGGTTAACTTAAGAGGACATAATGAAGATCATCCAACACAAGATACAGTGAAGCCCTGTTGGGAAAAGGAGTGGAGAGAAACTAAAGGTGTTGGATGGACAATTGAGCAGAAAGCAAAATAACTAGAAATAAGTGAAAGTGTTCAGCGAACAAGACTGGTGTGTCCTTTATAGTTCCAGAATTCAATATTAAATTAATTCTGGAAAAGATCAGTGATGTCATCAGTGTATACTGAGGAGATGATGGCAATCTTGATAGAATTACAGTGGATTAAAGAAGAGCAACCTTTGAGAGCAGCAGTATGCTCTGACTCCAGTTCATCTCGAATCAGCTTGAAACACAACCATTCCGACAGCAGACCAGATGTTTTGATAGAAATTCAGCAAACATTATTCAGAATTCAAATGATGAGACTAAGCATAACATTCGTATGGATACCAGCTCATAAAGGAATCAGAGGGAATGAAACAGCAGATACCTGTGCAAAGGAAGCTACAAGAATTAATCATATTGACATAACAGTAGTACCCCTGAGTAAAACAGAAATAAAGACCATAATTAAACATAAATAAAAATAAATGTGGCAAAAGCAGTGGGAAGAAGAAAGGGCGGGAAGATGGTTTTATAGAATCAAATTTTTATTTAGAAAAAAAAGAAAGTAAGTGTGATGAGAATGACAGAAAGATGACGCAGAGAAGAGTCATATCAAGGCTACGTTTTGGTCACACACTCTTCTTTAAAGTAAAGTAACATAATTCAGGAAGATGTGAATTTAGTGACCAAGAGGAGACTGTGGAACATGACAGAAGGGAATTCATAAAAACCTTTTTAAGAAATTAAGTTGAGTTTTTTAGAGACATTTTACAAATAAGTTGAAGTGAGAATTATTATTAAGCCTTGCTACAGTATCTCAGGAGAGCGAACTTGATAGAGAGAATATTACCCAAATGTATTTATTTATTTTGGTCATTATTATTATTATTATTATTATCAGTTTTTTCTCTCTTTTTTTTTTCTTTTCATTCTCAGAATGAGTAAATGTAAATTACATTCCCGGTCCATACCAGTTGGTGTCGGTAATGTCCCAAAATGATGTTTGCCAACCGCCATAAAACACCAAGAAGAAGAAGAAGAACACAACGCCAAGGATGAAAGCTGCCGTTAAACAAAACAGAAGAAGAAGAAAACGAAGAATGCTTTGCGGAAGTGTGTGAAAATCGGAGTCATATGACCAGGTAGGCAGCCGGAGAAATTGCTAGCTGGATATGGATAAAATTCTTCGGACGCGGTGACTTTCATCGACAACGAACACGGTAACACTACCAAACTCCCCACACATGTTAATGAAATAGAGATAATATGTTTGGCCCTACAGGTCTGTGCTAGAACGAGTGTGAGCGGCCACGCACTGATGTTTAACAGTTAACGGTAGCAGTAATGCTACAATATGACAAGTCAGGTGTTTGTTTTACGCTACATAACAGCTGAAACTGTGAACTGTCGCTAACGCTAAGTGAGTGATTTGACTGTTGACGTCATTGCATTTCCTGACTGGTGTATCTGAATGTGTCCTCAGATGGAGGAGATCAAAGTGTCTCCTGATTATAACTGGTTCAGAAGCACAGTGCCCCTGAAGCGGGTGAGTACCTCCTGATTCCTGCTCTGTGATGCTGGGCTGGGTCACTGGGCCGCTGCTTTATAACGTTACAGCACACATAGTCGCACATTTGCAAGTAATAATGTGACAAACGTGCAGAAATATGGAAACAGTTGGGGGCCCTATGGGAATCCTTGATTGTTGGCTCTTATTTTGGAAACTGTCATCAACTCTTTTGAATATTTGTGTGATAATTTATATGTTTATGTATTTTTATATAAAGTAGATTGATAATACCACATTAGTAAAGTGTACTTTAACTGATTTTATTTGTAAACATTTGGGTTAATTGGATATTTTTTACTTTAGGTATCACAATAAAAATAACAGCAAAGGAGAATAGAACATGTAAGGTTCACTACAGTGCTTTCACATTGTGCATTGTGATTCATCTTAGTGTATGGCATCCTCAGTGGTCTATATTACTGCACATGCCTACTTTTTCATCATTTAAATTCCCATTTTATTCAGAAAGTCCTTCTAATAATCTGACTACAACAGTTTACAAAATAAAAGCTGCATCTCAAAACCTAAACATTACAAAAACAAAACCTGGATCCATCTGCAGTGCCTCACACGTTTGGTGTTATCTACTGTAATATGGTTTTTACATAGCAGCTTTAAGATAAGGCATTTACTGCTTCTGCTGCACGCACTTCTCTTAGAGTTGGACGGCAAAGATGACAGCGCCTCCTCAGATCTTGGCTTATTAGCTAGCGAGCATCCGCTCCCAGGATGGATAGATCAGAGTGAAGAGGCATCAAATTTTACAGAAATACAGATATAAGGAGATAGTAAAACAGAGGAGCACAATGATCCAGGGGAGCCCAGGGTATGACGATCTATATCCGTCAATATGTGAGGCAGCAGTTACCAGTTGAGGTAGATGTTACCATGGGCCTGTGGTCCATCAGAAGGGAGCCTGAATGAAAAGAGAGGAGGCTATAGAGAGTGGACAGTGAGAGAGCAACACAGCTTGCAGCTTGAGGGAACAGGAAACCTAAACAGAGGTTAGAAAAATACAGTGTTAATTAGAATAAACAGATTGTTTTTCATCAGCAGGACAATGTAAATTCAACGTACACATCCTGATGCATCTTATAATCGTGAAATTTTCTACACATGAAGTGTTAAGACAAGGCATTTCATGACAGGTCCAAAATACTCGCTCAGAAAGTGCGTACTATGCACATATTGACAGTCGCCCGAGGTTGCCTTCTATGTGAAAGTTCCAGAGGCTGAATGGGGGGACAGTTTTGTTTCGCCTCTCATCCGTCAGCGGATTCAAAGATGAGTCATCTCTGAATATAACGTGCTGAGATTGATTCCCAGGTCACAGGCATGAGGCGAGGGGAGGGGAGGTGGCACAAAACAGAGAAATGAGAAGAACCCTGTATTTTTCTCCTGCTGTCTGTTTGAAAGCCAGTTTGAGAGGAAACTTTAGGGCCATGATGTACTTTACTCACCTTGTGTTTTTGTATTCACCAGATTATTGTGGACGATGATGACAGTAAGGTGTGGTCACTGTATGATGCTGGCCCAAAGAGCATCAGGTGTCCCATCATCTTCCTGCCTCCAGTCAGTGGGACAGCTGAGGTGTTCTTTCAGCAGGTGCTGGCTCTGACAGGCTGGGGCTACAGAGTCATCTCGGTGAGCTGGCCACCACAAACACACTGTAGCTTTTTCCAGTTTTCACAGCCTTATACTTACTAGAGCTGCAACTACTCAGTACAGTGTTACAGAATTCATGTGTGGTTTATTTTCTCAGATTATTTGTGTTGTTTCTAAAAAGATTGTACATGTCAGATATGTATATAATACAACTTGTTGAATGTCCTGAAAGTCCTTCTTTATTCAGGTCAGTCTAACAGTTTGTGAGGACAGTGATTCACAGACCTTGCAGTCTTGTGTTTGTTCATTTGAATCACATGTTAAGAACTGTCACTTCCTGTGTGAATGTGAACATTTTTGGTCAGCTCATAAAACACTGACTCATGTCACATGGTTAAAAATGGTCAGGGTAACAAAATAATAAACCAGTCTGTATGGTTTCCAGCTGCAGTACCCGGTGTACTGGGATCTCGTTGAGTTCTGTGATGGCTTCAGGAAACTTCTCGATCACCTGCAGTTGGATAAAGTAAGTCTGTGTTTTCCTCCTGTTACAGAGCTGATTCTTCTTTCTGGTGATTGCATGTCCATCTGGAGAGAAAAGCTGATTGGTGGGTCAGCCGTTAAAAGAGAAATTTGTCATGTTTTATGTGGCTGTCCCAACCCGTGTTAATGGTAAATGTAGTTACTTGAGGCAGTAATATCCTCAGTGTGTGGTGTATTGAAAGATGTTTGCACAGCCTGCCTACATTTACCAGGATGCATTGCGTGCAACTTTTTATTTTTGTCATACTATACAGGCTGTATATTTTTTTTATAGTTGGTAATGTTGTATAATACACACAGTTAAGTAGTATCCTTAGATCTCAGTGTAATGAGTAAAATATGAATTCATACAGTTGTTGACAATAAAAACTGTGAAGACATTTAGTAAAACTTTGAATGAATACAACAGAAACAGTAATATGGAAAATGGCTGAGTGGACCGATAAACTAATGACGTTTACTGATGACCCGCAGTCGTCACAGCCTGTCACTTCAGAGGTCCGTTTCACAAAGCAGGTTTAGTGAAAACTCTGAGTTTATTAACCCTGAAATGAGTCAACATTGCTCAACTCGCTTACGTCGCTACAGCTGCAAGTATGAGGAGCATTATATGAAAATTTTTTTTTTTCTTTTTCAGAATTTTATCACCAACACTTTAAATCTTGTGAATTTTTGATGGTCTCCGCCTTCAGTTACTGTGATTGAGCTGGCTGGGTTGGGGTTATGAGTGTTCTTGAGTCATCACCCATCTCCAGCTCTCTTGTGGAGAATTGATGCTGTTTTCCGTAGAATCAGTAGGGAGGGTGCACCGGGTCGTACTGACTTTTCCTCATTAAATCACCGCCAGTAAACAATGAGAGCTGCCTCGCTCTCACTGCCAGGGACAATATAGATCATTGAGGATACTGTACACTGAGATGCATCGAGAACCACTTTGCATTCGATTCGTTGACAGCTGAATCTTAATTGAATCGAATTTTGACACCAGTGAAAATTAGCTCTTCTAATGTATATATGTACAGTGCATACGGAAAGTATTCATTTATTCCACATTTCATTATGTTACAGCCTTATTCCAAAATGGATTCAATTCATTGTTTTCCTCAAAATTCTACACACAATACCCCATAATGACAACATGAAAAAAGGTTTTTATAAATGTTTGCAAAATTGCAAAGAATGAAAATATAATATGTACATAAGTATTCACAGCCTTTGCTCAGTACTTTGTTGTGGCACCTTTGGCATCAATTACAGCCTCAGGTCTTTTGGAATATGAAGCCACAAGCTTGGCACACCTATCTTTGGCCAGTTTCACCCATTCCTCTTCACAGAACCTCTCGAGCTCCATCAGGTTGGATGGGGAGCGTCGGTGCACAGCCATTTTCAGATCCCTCCAGAGATGTTCAGTGGGATTCAAGTCTGGGCTCTGGCTGGGCCACGCTAGGTCAATCACAGAGTTGTCCTGAAGCCACTCCTTCCATATCTTGGCTTAGGGTTGTTGTCCTGTTGAAAGATGAACCGTCGCCCCAGTCTGAGGTCAAGAGCTCTGGAGCAGGTTATCTTCCAGGATGTCTCTGTACATCGCTGCATTCATCTTTTCCTCGATCATGACTAGTCTCCCAGTTCCTGCTGCTGAGAAACATCCCCACAGCATGATGCTGCCACCACCATGCTTCACTGTAGGGATGGTATTGGCCAGGTGATGGGCAGTGTCTGGTGTCCTCTAAACATAACGCTTGGCATTCACACCAAAGAGTTCGATCTTTGTCTCATCAGACCAGAGAAATTTGTTTCTCATGGTCTGAGAGTCTTTCAGGTGCCTTTTGGCAAACTCCAGGCAGGCTGCCATGTGCCTTTTACTGAGGAGTGGCTTCCGTCTGGCCACTCTACCATAGAGTGCTGCAGCGATGGTCGTCCTTCTGGAAGGTTCTCCTCTCTCCACAGAGGAACGCTGGAGCTCTGTCAGAGTGACCATCAGGTTATTGGTCACCTCCCTAACTAAAGCCCTTCTCCCCCGATCACTCAGTTTAGAGGGACGGCCAGCTCTAGGAAGAGTCCTGGTGGTTCCAAACTTCTTCCATTTACGGATGATGTAGGCCACTGTGCTCATGAGGACCTTTACAGCAGCACAGATTTTTCTGTACCCTTCCCCAGATCTGTGAGGTCTACAGACAATTCCTTCGACTTCATGCTTGTTTTGTGGTCTGACATGCACTGTTAACTGTGGGACCTTATATAGACAGGTGTGTGCCTTTCCAAATCATGTCCAATCAACTGAATTTACCACAGGTGGACTCCAATTAAGCTGTAGAAACATCTCAAGGATGATCAGTGGAAACAGAATGCACCTGAGCTCAATTTTGAGCTTGATCACAATGGCTGTGAATACTTATGTACAAGTGATTTCTTCGTTTTTTATTCTTAATAAATTTGTAAAAATCTCAAACAAACTATTTTTAAGTTGTCATTATGGGGTATTATGTGTAGAATCTTGAGAGAAAAAATGAATTGAATCCATTTTGGAATAAGGCTGTAACATAACAAAATGTGGAGAAAGTGAAGCGCTGTGAATACTTTCCGTATGCACTGGATGTATATATGTGTATATATGTGTATATGTTTGTATACACACACGTGTGTATATATGCATGTATGTACAGTGACACAATTTCCTTAGGGTGTTTTTGATGTTCAGAACCAATTTCAACCCAATCCAGTGAAAAATGAATGGTGAGGCTGAGAATATGCAGACAAAAGCAAGATAACAAAAATGCCAAAATTTAGCTCCGAGGGCCAAACTTCAAAGATTCATTTCTTAAAAAGTATTTGGTGTATAGCTATGAGATTTAGCACGGTCCCATGAATTTAATAGAAGTTTCAACATGAATTTTTTGACAAAATCCATGACATGAACTGGGAAAAGTTCTTGATTTTGGCTGAGTTGGCAGTGAATTAAACTTGTATGAACTTCAAATCATGGTATAAAACTTGGTTTATGTTCATCTTACCCCCAAGGTCACCATGAAAGGAAAACCATTTTTTATTGAAATTGGACTGCAGCTTTTTCTTCTCCCTCTGCAGCAACAGGTCGAGGTTCCACAGTTTACACGCAGGTCAGGATAATATGTTCTCAATCTGCAACTTGCATCACACCTGTAGGTTGAATCCAGCTGCCTTGAGTCCTGGTTTTGTGATTTCAGCAGTGGGACTGCCACCACCTTCTGACATGAGAGTGCTAGTTCGGGCAGTAATGCACATCTCTTTCATCTTTACCACTGTTATTCAAACCTTAAAGGGATACTGTTGAGTTTTACCATTTTGAGTCTTTTGTTTGAACTGTTAAGTGTTGTCTCATATGCAGCAGTGGTTTTTTGTATGAAAGTTCCAAATAAAAGACAAAATAATCAAATGTGATGAAGTAGGGTATGCCTGTTTTAAACAAATTATTATTAGGACTGTCATTAATGTGGGAACATCACTGAATCAGACTTTTGTGCACTGTCTCCTCATCTAATTCTGATCTCTGATCCTGAACTTTCAGGTCCATCTGTTTGGGGCGTCTCTGGGGGATTCTTGGCTCAGAAGTTTGCAGAGAGTACACACAAGTCTCCCCGAGTACACTCACTGATACTGTGTAATTCATTCAGTGACACCTCCATCTTTAATCAGACGTGGACAGCAAACAGGTGCTTTTTGATGATCCTAGCACAGATTTTCCTCTGAATGTCAGCATTCATCATTAATGTTTTCCATGTTCCTGCTCAACAGTTTCTGGTTGATGCCAGCCTTCATGTTGAAGAAGATTGTTCTGGGGAACTTTGCTAAAGGACCTGTGGACTCTAAAATGGCTGATGCGATCGACTTCATGGTTGACAGGGTGGGTAGATGTGTGTTCCTTGGACATGTCTCTTCATGTGTCAGTCTCTATTGCTGTCTTTGCTGGCACCACAAAGGATCTTGAGGCCCAAGTACATAAAGAACATGTAAGGTGTGGTGAGCCAGTATTTTCAAGACATCTGCAAACAACAACTTCATGAAAGAGCAATTCCTGAGGGCGACACAGGAAGTAGTGCTGTGACTCTGCTCAAGAACACAAAGATAAAGATACATTGCTAGTGGTTGGTAGTAGTAAATGTTTTGTATTGTAATCAGTGAGCGAAGTCTTAAGACAGCTGTTGCGTGTAGCGGTACCCCTCACACACTTTAATGAATACCTTCTCCCTTTCTATCCACATGGATCTGCCAAATGTTGTTTATTTCACAGAAAAACGTTTACCAGATGAATCTCGTGTGCTGTAATGTTACTGTGAAAAAATGTTTTCCTTCTGCGTGAATGATGATCCTGATTTTGTGTTCAGCGTCACTGTCTCCAGTGTTAACATCCACCTCATGCTTGCTGTTATAATCGTTGTGCTGATATAATGTGATAAGATTCCTTTTTATTCTTTACTCATGGGTGTGTGAATTGATCATGGTCATGGATATGAAGCATCACAAACTTTCTAAAGTTTCTAAAGTTACACTCCTCTCCATTAATAAATGTTTCAGTGCCAGTGTTCACATTCATTTAACATAGTGTCACTTCATATTTACCCTGGTTAGCAATGGAAGCAGACATTGCCAAAGTTGCAATAAATATAACAATCATCAACAAACTTATTTTGTGCTGCATCGTGTTGTAAAAACAAAATAAAGAAATAAACATAACAATCTTATAATCTGTTTTATATGATGACAAGCATGTCCAGATTTCCTAGTTGCATTACTGAAATTCCCCAAATTCATAACTTACAGAAATTGAATTGAATTGAAATAATGGATGAGTTAGAAGCTGTTGCTGTTGCCTCCATAAAGTCAATCATATTATTAAGCAGGTTGTGCCCTTTTGTTCTTTAATTGCCAGTTTGTGATGTCTCTCTGTTATTGTGTTGAAGTGTTAACCTCTGCCCTCCATGTGTCGTATGTGCTGCAGCTGGAGACTCTGAACCAAAGTGAGTTAGCATCACGGCTAACACTCAACTGTCAGAACTCTTACGTGGAGCCACACAAAATAAAGGACGTTGCTGTGACCATTATAGATGTAAGTGTTCGACCTTCTTCCTCGTTGGGTATATCAGTATCACTTTATGTATATTTCTCAGCAATAATTCCGTCATGGTTTCTCTGTGAATGTGTGGAGGTGTTTGATCAGAGTGCTTTGTCGCTGGAAGCGAAGGAGGAGATGTATAAGTTGTATCCAAACGCGAGACGAGCTCATCTGAAAACAGGAGGAAACTTCCCGTACCTGTGCAGGAGTGCTGAAGTCAACCTCTACATACAGGTACACACTTTACTGATACATGATGCTGGTTCTGCCGCATCAGCTGCTACCTGCAGATGGAGCTGGAGATGGAGCAGACTGGAAACGATGACTGCTGATGAGTTTTCAGCAGTAGCAGTATTAGTAGGGCTGGTGACTTAATGATACTTAAAATACAGAGACAGAGGTGATTTTCTGCAATAGTGAAGAAAATCCAACTGAAAAATCCCATAGGCTTTTTTTATTAAAAAGAAAATAAATATTAATTTTATTTCTTTATTAAGTTTTACTTTTAATGAAAATTAGCACAAATGAACTTGTGCGAACAAAACAAAACAAATCCCAGACAAAAAACAAACAGTCGGGACTGAACAGAAGCACAGGATTATCTCTGCAGTGCTCCGAACATTAACAATTTAAGAGTCTGCGACACACTTTTAAATCACTTCTCAAAATGTATTTTTTCAAAAAAGCATTTTACTAATTTAACCACACTGTTTTATTTTTAACACGTCTTATTTGTTTATTATTATTGCTATTGTTTTTATCTTATATTATCATTGGATATTTCCATGTGATTTCTGTATTACTTAAAATGCCTGATTTAAAAGTCCTGAAATGTTTTAATCCTGGTTCAACCATGTAAAGCACTTTGTAACTTTGTTTTGAAAAGTGCTTTATAAATAAAGTTCATTATTATTATTATTATTATTATTATTATTAGTAGTAGTAGTAGTAGTAGTAGTAGTAGTAGTAGTAGTAGTAGTAGTAGTAGTAGTAGTAGTAGTAGTAGTATTATTATTATTATTATTATTATTTTTGTTATTGTTGTTGTTGTTATTACACAACCCCAGTCTTTGAAAAAGTCAACAATTTACCCATTCTGGAGGTCAAATTTGGGAACTAAAGAAAATGAAATATATATTTTTAGGTCATTTAAAGTAGCACTGTACAATATTATCTTCCCCAGCTAACTGCTTAACTGAGCTCCCCATCTCTTAGAGTGACCGTGTAATGAGGTCTTAATGGGACCTGTAATGAGATCTTAATGTTTTATCATTAATACAATTTCTTTAATAACTAGACAAGCAAGAATGCTAAAAAAAATGACATATTACTCACTTTTATCACAGGGTTATAACAGGGCCAAGAATATACTTCCTTACAATGTGAAGCCTTTAATCATTTGTGCAGTTCAGTCCAGACAGTCTTTGAGTGTAAAATTGGGTTAGTCAGTCATGCTTTTTCAGAGATGGGGTAATTTGCGATTAAAACCTCACAACACAAAGACCGGATGGACAGGAATAGAAGAGTTTACTGCCCCCTTCAAAGTGACTGTTACACTCTATCAATCTATCCAGTCTTTTGACATTTTAACCAATTTGAAGGCTACACAGTAAAACTCCAGATTGGGCAGGAAAGCCAACCTCTGCTGCTTGTTGTGTGAAGTTTTTGGAAGCTTTACTCCCACTTTATAAATAATCCTTTATAATCTGATTGTATTGTTGATCTGTAGTTATTGGTTGCATCATTGAAAGGTTGTTAAAGGGGTAGAAAATAGCCTTTCGCCTTTTCATCAAGGGGACCAGGGCAATGCTAACCCACAAAATACATGACTGAGCTTACAGCAGCTCTGACCATGGTTCTGTTCTGGATCATATAAACGGAGAAGATAGTTTCTAGTTTTCCCTCTGATGTCTGTATAACTTTACTTGTTGTCAAAGTAACGGTTACATGATACCAGATGTTGCGTTGGCTGCCATTAGCTCGCTCTCCTTAGCTCGTTAGCTGACTCTCCCCGCTGGGTTCACCTGGCACATGCCTAAACACCTCCTCCTCCCAGCTGGGTTAAGATAAGTTAAGCTCCTATGATCCAGGTCAGATAGATAATTAATTTTAAAATAGACAAGAAAAAATATTATTTTATTTTTGGTGCATTTAATGGCTTATTTATTTATTTATTGGGTCATTTATGTATATTCTTTTGTTATATTATTTCTGATGTTGGCAGCTTCAGTCCTTCATACCTGTAGCTGACCTGTAGGTCTTACAGGTGACACCTAAATGACACCAACCAGTTCACAAAGACAGGTCACTGATGCTGCACTGCTGAATGAGCATTCCCAACTCAGTAATATTGTAATATTTTGTGTCTGATGTGGTTTTAACAGCTTTGTCTTTAGGTCTTCTTATCATGCTGCTTGTTTTTTTATGTAGATCCACTTGCGTCAGTTCCATGGAACGAGATACGCTGCCATCAGTCCTGCCATGGTGAGCTCTGAGGAGCTGGAGGTGCAGGAGACTCACCTGAGCAGTAACCAGGACTCCGATGACAACCACTGAGACGTCGTTTACCTGCAGGCCGTCTCGTCTGACCATTTCTAACGATTTGTTTAACTCTGAATGCATCTTTTCACTGGCCCTTCAAGACTTTCTACGGAGTTCAACAGCCAGTTCGCGCGTCAACAGAGAATATTTTTATTTGACAGATGAAGCAATATTTTGATAATGACTTGTACATAAATTGCTGCTTTGCTTAAAAACATACAACACCCTGCCTTATTTAGAATGAATCTGATAATTGTTGCACTTAAAAACCGTCTGAACTGTTTGCCTCAAATTTTCATTTCAGTGTGTAATATGTTAACACATCCAGCAGTGAAAAGGTTTCCTGTTAACAGAAAGATGGTCGCACGGGTTATGGAGAGACATATCTGAAAGTGTTTCTGTAATGCAAAGCAATGACGTTACATTTGCTTGATTTTTGAAATTCACATGTTATTTCCTGCCATGTGACAGTGTTTGGAACGCTGCTCCGCAGGAAGTCGACATGTGAGAGAAGTGCTGTTTTATGAGCTGAAAGTTGTACCAAATATGTTTACGTGTCACTTGATGTTTTCTTTAAGATGTTATGATTTGCTGCCTCTTAACAGTTTAATTGAAATTAAATGAAAACTAGAAAACTTTGTATTTTCTGAGGAAAATGTGTGGGATTGTACAGCCACAGATGTCTACACACTTATAAGTGGTACATTTGTAACAAAGTCCTGTGCTCACTGTGTAGAGCACGGGGTGCATGGAGTAGGTAGTGGAACAATGCAACAGCTGAATCTTCCATGAGCAGAAGGGATGCACGATAATCCAGGAGATGAACTCAAATGTCCTTTATTTACCACAACCAGGATGGAACAGTGGGATACAGAATAGTTGCAGTGTCAGCAGTTCTCCCAGGGTGCGGCTGTGCAATCAGGAAAATAAGGTTTCACAGAATATAAGCTATATGTACAAATATCCATACATTCACAGATTACAAGTAAGGTACTTCAGGAGTGCAGCTGCGTGAATATCGGATGCAGTACCCAAATATTCCAGAAGGAAGCGCTCCAGCACAAGTAATACATGCTGCTGATTAGGGCGAGGTTAGGTTTATCACATCAAGGGTTGGATTTCTGAACAGTTAAAGTCAACAGAAAGAGCATAACATCTGTCCACCAATCAGAACAGAGGAAAACTGAAATTGATATTGCTGCATCATTGACTGAATGGGAAGAGTTGGAAAAAAAAGTCTACTTAAAGCAGGAATTAACATGAGTGAGAGGAACAGTAGCCCGGGAGGTGTCTATCTTATTGTTTTGCTGTTGGCTGGAGTGCTTGTCGCTGTAAAATCTGAAGGGGGCGAAAAAACCTTACAACTAAAACTGTTATTTCAAAAATTGTAAAAGATTATAAATAGTCGAATACAGGATGAGTAGTGCAAAGTCTTGTGGCTTGTTTTAAGTTTAGACGATGGCTGAAGGTTTTTCCATTTATTTCCATTGTAAATATTTTTTCTGATTGTGCTTAAAGAGCTTAACATAGATACTTGGACAGTCTCTATAGCTGAACAAATCCTGAAGCAGTAACAAAATTTGATATTTTTTCTGCAAGATATTGCCATGAAATGCCAGAAGCAAGGCGAGCTTAACGTTTCGACAGTTGAACAGTTTCTGTAGCTTAAAATTTGTAGGAGAAAGGTATCAAAAAACATGGGAGACAAAATTAGACTAAATTCCAGAAGAATAGCTGACTCAGCATTCACACTATTCTTCTGGAATTTATGCTGACTCGACATTCACAACCAATACAAACGATTTGGCGATCCCACAGTAAAGACGTAGAGTGTGACTGTGTCTCGGAGACACTGCCACGTGTTCTCTATCAGAATACTGAAATACAGAATGTTGAAATCTGCTCATGTCATTTACACTCAGTTAAGAACGGCAGGATGTGCTTCACACGTTTGTTTCCTTTACCAATTTTATCTCCAAAGTCTACAATATCCCCTGTGTTAGCCCTTGTTTGATTAAAGTTATATAAAGTTGTTCAATCAATACATAGTTATAATTCATATAACCAATGAATCAAATAACATGTAATGTGAATGAGGTTGCTCATAATGAGACAATTATAATCCAGCTCTGTAGTTCCTGTCAGCTCGAGAGGATTTTGGCCTCTGTGGATTGTAAAAACCAAAACGATGAGCTGATAACTTTATTGTTTTGGTCTGGGGTCGATCCCCAGCTTCTCCTGTCCACATTTCAAAGTGTCCTTGAGCAGGACTGAACTCAGGACCTCTCATGGTAACTTGCTGTGCTTTACAGTGCACAGAACCACACTGCACCACCACAGAGTGAAACTAAGGTCTCAACAGACACTTTAATCTGCAACAAGTTCGTTAAATTAACTTTTTCCAAGAGTAGCAGTTGAAACCAAAGGCTCATTTGTATCATCAGTCAACTGAAATATGGAAGTTGACGGTGTTATTTTCACAGGACTCACACCCTCATCAGCCTGTAGACTTCCCTCAACCATAAAATACATCTCAGCTTTGAAAACACCTGTGTGACATAATGAACTAATGAAAGAAATTCATATTTGTGTGTACTTTTAATCATCAACAGTGCACTGCTTTCAGCAAGTCACCACCTTAAAAGGTAAAACATTTAGTAAATCTGAAGTCCCACCACCAGTGGATTCCAAACAGTGCATTAAAATGTTGAAACATTCAGCATCTGGAGTCGAAAGTAAATAAATAAGATAAAAGCATGTGTGCAAATTCAAACATGGGTATCAATTCAAATCAGTTTTGTCGAGTTCTGCTCAAAGGGTGGCCATGAAACAGCAATACTTATTTGAAGACAAAGTAATTAAATCAAATAAAATGTGAAGCTGTCATCAAATTAATGCTCCAAAACAAACTGTGGAAGGAACAGAAGAGACATGTTAGTTCTGTTGTGTTTCTCAGCAGAAAAGTTCGGAGTGTGTGGACTTGGTCAGTAGAAAAAGGTGCCGAAGTCGCCTTTGCCGTTGCGTCTGAATTGGTTTCCCTGAAGGGAGACGAAGATCTGGCGGTCCACCATATCCTGGACATCTCGGCTGCAGGACCATTCCTTGTTTCTACTCAGCTGACGACTTAACTGCAGCTTCCTGCTTGAAGTGGAGGCTGTGCCAGCGTCTGTGCTGCTGCTGCTGGTCTCTACGGATTCTGGCTGAACGTCTGCCGAGCTGCTGCTGCTGGTCGGTGCAGCGGGGTCTTCTAAAAACAAAATGTCTGATCAAGATTAACTGCAACACAGAAAACTTACTTGTGCTACAGATTCTAATCCATGTCTTTATTTTGTACGCCATATTCTGACGGGGCTGTCAGGAATTTACAGCAACAATATCACAATATCTATATGGGCAGAGTGTCCTGCTCTAGTTTGTCATCTCCTCTGACAGCAGCCACACAAAGCTAGTTAATTACTGTGCCTTTCTTTTTTTTTCTGTTTTATGGCAGATGGCAACCTGCATTAAGATGCATTAGTGCTACCTGCTATGACAAGCGAGAATGGAAAGACATGGAAATGATTTAAGAGGTGCTTGACTGATTTTTATTGTCACCATCTGTGTATCCTGACACCCTTCATTTCTGACTGACGGTGCTGCCTACCTTCACATCTGTCCAGAGGAACTCTGTGTTGTTCCCCGTTGTTTGGTTTCACTACAATCACCCCGTAGCCTTCGTTATTGTGGATGACATTGTTCTCCATGGTGATGGACGGCATCACATCCAGCTCATCAGCAAAGTCCTGCACACACACACCAAACAAAAACAATATTCACATTTAATAACCAAATCAGGAGTAGGACAGCACTCCACTGAAATAGTCTATTCATACATTAAACCTGGAAAAGTACTGTCATCATGCACAACATTTATTTACTTTAAATCCCACTTTAAGTGTTTCAACTATGTTAATAAATACGGGCACCTTGTGCCCTTTTAGTCACCTCCCTAGATTTTGTCAAAGACGGTCATCTAACATCCGGTGTGCCTGGAACACCACACATGTTCTGCTAAATGTGCTCAGTGATCAGTTTTCTTTCACTGTAACTTCATGATCAGAGGTCATTTCATTCATCTGGCATGAACATTCATTTCAAAGGCAAAACCACACATAATGCCACTGCTGCACAACTCCAATTACAATAAAGAAGCATCAAAGTCTACCCTATCTACATCAAACCAGGCAACATGCACCAAGTACAGGCACAAGAGAGAAACACCATCCTCAGACCTGAGAAAGAGTGGCAGATACTGGTGGACCTCTGAAAGCAGCTGGTCTTCTCAAAAGAGATTTTGACATCCACTATCCAGCCAGACATCATCATGTAGAACGCTGTGGAAAAAGTGTCCTCATTGTTGAGCTTACCATACCTTGGGAAGATGGCATGACAGCAACAAACTAAAGGAAACATCTAAAGTACTCTGAGCTGGCAGCAGAGTGCCCAGAGGCAGGCCAAAGCCAAGGAGGCTGGATACCGGGGTTCTGACAGCAGAGCAGCTGTCCAACTGCTCCATGGTTCTAGCATCTAACAGATCAGAACCTGTCAAAAGCAGTGAAGGAGCTTAAAGAAGAGGCAGAGAAAGCCAGCTACTGGCAGGGAAAGAGTCTGGCTTGGGCTAAGCCCTGTAAAGGCAGCTGCAGGGAGATTAACTGGTGCAGGGGGTGAAACATGGGTGAACAGTGGTTCCCAGCTGACGGACCTGCAGCTGACCTATAGGCACTACAGAAGGTGTGACAGGCAGGAAAGCCTAGCAGAAAGAACTCTTCACCTGTTCAATGATCTGGATGTATATTGTTGAGCCAGCAGATTTGGGCACATATATAGAAGACCTATGATAAATTTGCTATTGCACCAAACTTCATAAATGTTTTTTTTTTTGACAATGTATTATCTTTTTAATTAAATCCATCACAGAAATATTAAAGTTGTAGAAATTATTGGAACTCAAGACTGCCATGACATACATTTTCTTTACAATAATGTAAACTTTTGACCACGACCAGTGCTGGGGGAACTTGTTACAAAGTAACCCATGCTACTTACTTTTTTTTTTTGTTGTAACAAGCAACGTAACGCGTTAGATCTGTTGAACTGTGATATTACAGCCAGTGAGAAGTATGAAAAATGAGCTAATTTCAAAATATTATATATTTTATGCAATGAATATCAACACTTACATAAATGAGTTTAAAGGAAATCTAAATAATTTTTCTTGGGAATATCTTAAGTCAAATTACCCAAAAAGTGTTTTATTGATTTCATGTAATATTCTAATTTTTAGATTTTGAATTTGGGGTTTTCATAAGCAGTAAGCCATAATCATCAATATGATAACAAATAACACATGAAATATCTCACTTTGCATGTAATGAGTCTATATAATATATTAGTTTCACCTTTTAAGTTGAATTACTGAAATAAATGAACTTTTGCACGATATTTCAATTTTTCGAGTTTCATCTGTAGACCATGACGGGGATTCAAAAGGTGCACTACGTGTATTTCATAGACAAATAACTGTATATATGTTCTGTATTTAGCAAGTAATTTATGTAGTTTATGGACTGTTATGCAACCCTGAATTACCTTTACCTTTATTACAAACAGGACTTTTCAAACACGCCTAATGTTTGAAGGGGTCATTTTTTCTTTTCTCACCTTGATGAGTATTCCGTCTTTACAGTGATGGATTCCATTACCAACCAGACTGCAAACACTACCAGGGTAAATCTCCACACCGGCCCCCTACAGAAATGACAACACACAGCAACATGACTGATTACATACAGACACATTTAGATTAAAGACAGGAACTAAACTGACCATCTGCTGTTCAGTGTATTATCAGTATCATCGTGTCATGTTATGACATGATATGTTTGAGTCTGACAACAGGAGCGTCCTCGCATCAGGTGGTGGACAGGAATAAACTTCATTCAAAAATGCAGGTGCCACAGGACCATCAAAGCACAGATCAGACTCAAAAACACTTTCTTTCCATAAACACTATAAACAGCTACCTTCACAGTATTGCTACTATTCTGTTGCAAATGCACATATATTTAATGCATATTATTTTGAATAGTCCTTACATCTTCTGTTTCTACACGTAATCAGCATAATCAAACAATCACCTTAGAGCCGTACAGGTCACACATTTTCATGGTGAGTTGTGCAGACGTTCGAACAATAACTCCGGTGGTCTCACACTGCAGCACACAGTTCTCCATATTCAGAGCCCCCTGACGCACACCTGACAGAAACCACAGCAGGAAAATACACAACAGGAGAGAGTAATAACGTTAACAGACTGGTTATGTTACCTTCTACTTCATAGAACACAAGATGGTATATAGGAATAATAATAATAATAATAATAATAATAAAGACGATTATGATCATTCACATATAATGATGACATGATCATTTTGCCTGAAACAGGATTCATGTACACTCACACAGAATGCCCTCGATTGCATCGTGCTGGATGAACTTGATGTTGGACAGTGTGACATCAGCTCCTGTGGACTCCACAAATGAGCCACCCTTGTTTTTCTTCTCAATCACGACCTCATCAGGAAGCCCGAAGCCTGGCACACAGACAGCACAGGAACCAAGAGGGCAAAACACAAAGAACACTGTCATCAATTCAAGTAAACAGGTGTGTATGTGTTTTGTTAGATTGCATGACACGAATGTCAGGTTCAACCTTCCCGAGGGAATTTAACTTGAATTGAACCCCTCCTCCCACAGGGGTTTAATTAACACTAAAACTTAACTAAAAACAATCTGAGTTAAGCCAGTTTACAAACCAAAATGCACACGAACAATTAATGGAAACAAATAAAGACATCTAACAACTACTGGTATGATCATATCAAAAAGAGTTAAAACACTCCAGATAAATGGCAGTGACCCATCCACATCTTAGTAACAAAGTCCAACACCACTAAAACACACACTGTGTCAAAGTGCAAGTGTGTACACTTGTGTATCACACAAAGTAAACTGACCATCTGCAGCTGTTCACCACTCACCAGTCTGATGTACTCAATACAATGTTGCATTACAACATCCCTCCATTGTTTTCACATACAGACATTCAAAAATGTATTCACTGAGTAGTCATGGAGGACATCGAGAAGAAGAAGAATCTGTCATATCACATACAATCATACAATGTACAAAGAAGTGTGATGGGTTCTCTGAATTGAACCCATCCAGAGGATGCAGTGGGTAGTTCAAGGTAACTCTGAGACCAACTCTGAGACCAACTCTAGGACACAACCACTGACCAGAGACGACCTATGGTTTGAATATGATGATGCGATTTTCCTTCACCCCCATTGAAAGAGGGAGAGTTAGGGAGGGAAAGCGAGAAAGAAAAAAGAGCACAGAAAAAACACTGCTCTTCACCTGTTGTTCTCTTCATGTCTGTGACATATTCTACAGATACAGACACAAAAAGTTAAAACTTTAGTGAAACGCTGGTATGAAGTCAATATGACTGTCTACAGGTCGTTTTCAGGTCTATTTTTGCCAAGATGTGCTGCTCATGCAGCCAGTGTGTCCAGTAGGCCTGTCACGATAATCAATATATTAATTAATCGTACGATAAATTAAAATGAGCTCAATAATTTTGCTAGCCTCGATAATTTCCATTTGCATGCTTGTTTGTTTTCCTTGTGTCTCTCACGTGAAGCCTCCTGTCAGTCACTCTGTGTCTGTGTGGGGAGGCGGGGCCCTGTACCTGCACCTCAGGGTGCAGCATGAGAGCCGTGTGAGGAGCAGCAAGCCAGAAGTAACACTAGCTGAGATTTGGAGGAATAACAACAAACATGGAATTGGTGTCAAAGCCGAACGCGACAGCTGCAGTGTGGGAGCACTTCGGATTGGAAGCAAATGACCGTGGTGAACCAGCTGACCTGGACAAGCCGGTATGTCGCATTTGTGGTAAAACGGCAGCAACTTAAAGCGGCAACACAACAAACATGCATCTTCACCTCAAGCATAATCATCCTATGCAGTTTATATTACAAGCAAAGCTACAGAGGGGCCGTCTGTGTCTTCCTGACAATCAACAATCAGTGACTGTCAGATCAGATATTGGTGTGGGCAAAACATAGAGCCAGAATACAGAATGGCTGCTTTCAACAGAGAGAGGCAGCTGCATCAGAAGGGAATGTTTCAATCAATTTAGCCCAAAGCGTTTTTTTCTTTGCTGACTTTGCATTACAGAGTGAGAGGATCAAGAATTCTCAGGTAATAATCAAGCTTGGACTGATAAACTGTTATTCTATTCAAAATACTTACATCTTTGTGGAAACAAAATGAAAGCTTTTTTTTTTTTTACCTACCCTCTATACTGATGGAGTCTGGTAGGAAGATGGAGCTGCTGACATTGTAGATTCCTGGAAGAACAATGACCACATCACCCTGATGGCACGAATCCACCGCAGCGACCGGGTCTGTGTGGAACTAAAACACAGTTTAGCAGAGTCAGACAGCTTGACAGTTATGCACATTTTCAGGTTCATACTTTTATTTGGGGGTCCTAGTAAAAAAGGTTTACATACTTTAATATATATAATATTATTATTTAATAAAAACATATTTTTCTCATATGGTGCATTGCTGCATAACCCCTTTTTCACACTGTGTCTTGAACACTGTTGAACAGAGTGAGACATCTTGCCCCACTTCAATCTTTAGTGAATGTCCATTAGTTTACAGGTAGGATGTGGCCAATCAGAGGCAGAGTAGGGCGGATCATGCCGAGCAAGGTAATGAGATCCTAAATAACGCTGCTACAGCTGTTAACCATGGCTGCTCCGTACGTGTTCGTGGCCAGTTCTGATACCGAACCACCTTCACAACCAAGAGTGGAGCAGGACATTTCAGAGTGGTAATTGATTCAAATTCAACGTTTTACCGTTGAATTTCTCTGTTTTGTGGAACAGGGACCAGATCAGAATGAACCTGTGTACTTCAGTCGGCCCTGTTCATATGAACTGTGTGTGAGGCACTGACCTGAATCCTCGTGTCTTCAGAGGAGCACAGAGGCAGTCTGTCACTGAGGAGGGACTGCAGCTGAATGCTGGTGCAGGAAACTGTGACCACATGGACCACCTTCATGCCCGACTCCCTGACCCCACGGCTCTGCACACACTGCTGTCTGTTATTTCCTTTGCAGCCTAGTACATACCTGAAGAGGAGGTAATGGGGATAAGGATGATGGAGATATTTACAGAAGGTGGAATAAGATAGCCAAATAGGAATTAGCAGCGATTGTGTGCGTGGCATTTGGAGACGGAGAATCTCAATGCATCTCCTACCTCAACAGAGGGTTCTCGATGATGTGCAGCTTGCGTTTCAACATCTCCAGCTGGTCGTAGAGCTTCAGGCCCTCCACCATGGACACGTTATCGAGCTCCGAGTCTGAGTCAGTGCTGAGGCTGCTGCGCACCAATGAGAACTGCTTGAAGCACCCGGAGCAGTTTTCCAGTAAAGACTGATATTCTGCCACCAGGCCTGCTGGGACTCTGCCCTCTAAGATGTCATAGTAGCTGAGGTAAGACACATTTACAATTAGGATTCATGGGGATGAACCAACACTAATGAATATGACATAAACAGCCTGAAACAAAGTTTACTCACAGCCTGAGACGAGGCTCCACACAACGAACAAAGTAGTCAAAATCATCGTCTTCATCTTCCTCATCCCACAGTCTCCAGATGTGTTTATAGAAAAACCTACAGATACAAGAGAGAAAACAGAATCCTAAGTGAGCCGTAACCTTTATGAAACGGTTTAAAATACGGAGAAACAACATTTGTGCTTCAAGCACAGATTCAGTTGAGGAGAGTTCCACCTAAGGTGCTCGAGAGCGAGGGCAGTCTGATCAAAGTCCCCAGACTCGTCGTAGACCACCTGGAGCTCCTGCAGGGGGACTTTGTGCTGAGTGGCATTCAGCAGAGACTTCATGGCATCCTCGTTGAGTTCACAGCCTCTGGTGTCGCACTGCAGGGGCAGGACCAGCTCCACACATGCCTTCAGATTTTTAAAATCCACATCACGCACCTGAAAGCATTAGCAGCAGGTGAATAACAGTACAGGACAGTACAGGTTACAGTTTGACAATAAATAAACTTTGCGGCTCCGCAATACCCAAGAAGAAGTCAGTCAATCATTTAACACACAAATCCTGCTTCTGCTCTCTCCCCAGCTAAACAGCCTATCAAATCCTTAGGTGCTACGAGTAACATGCAAACAGTTTAAGACGTGTGCAGTTTGGTTGCACCATCGCCACGAGACTGACAACAACAGAAGAGTTATTATTGATCCCATCACAGTGCAAACCAGCATGTATGTATGTATGTATGTATGAATGTATGTATGTATGTATGAATGTAGCTCTGGTCAAAAGCATCTTTTAAATGCTTAAGGCACCGTCTGCATCACTGCACAGCATGCATTTACATTTGCATGCTGTGCTACAGCCAAGGATGACTACCAAAGACAGGCAGTTGTTGGTTACTTTGATGATGTACAGATCTGTTTCTAAGCATGCTGTGCAGTGATGCAGAGGGTGTCTTTGTCCATGCTAGGTGCATACATGATAAAAATATCTTCAAAACAATTTAATTTCAGTAGTATATGGATTTGAAAGGTCCTTGAAAATGACTTAGACCCCCCCACTCCGCAGAATTTAATCGTCTCAATGGACTTATTTGATCCATACAAAGCAGGTCTGATCCATGGAGCTCATGGTAGGGGGCATTTAATCCCAAATGTATACTTGTATGGATGAGTTAACAATAAGTAGAGTCTGATTCTTTGTCTTGAAACGCTGTGCAACTTTGATGCCTAAGAGATTAACTAAATAAAAAAAGACAAAAATAGTTTTTGCTCGCTTTTCCAACTAGAGATGTCACAATCGTCAAAATCCATGATTCAATTTCACTTTACTTTTTAAGGTTGCAATTCAGATAAAATTTTGATTCAAGCATTGTTTTCAAGACAATCAGACATCAAGTATTGATCTGTGAAGACACCCCTACATTCTACCCCCAATGAGTTAAGAATTTCAACTTCCTCCAAATAGTATCTGGACTTTTCTCTTAAAAGATGTTACTGCTGAGGAACTTGTCTTAAACTCTGCAGATACTGGTCAACAACCATGCAGGGTAAATTGGGTTTGTGGGCTAATGCAGAAGAACTGGGTGGATAAATGTTCCACCTAATCCCAGTTTTGTCTCAGGAGTGAAGTACACTTAAAATATTAATGTAGACATCTATGAAAGTTGGGCTCACCTCCACCAGAACATCGAAGACATCAGTAGACCACTGAGCTAACCAATCGCTTGGCTCCAACACCTTTTCCAAGTAATCTGCTGTGAAGGCCTTTACCTCCGAGGGCTTACAGTCCCCTACAATACATACAAATATACAATGTATAATGACTCAGGACGATTACTTTTATCATTATAATGCATCCAAATAGGTAAGAGTGTATGTCCAAAGTTACCCAGCATGTAGTCCTGGTACGCCTTGAACCTCTCATAAAACAGCAGGTGCCCGGTCTGGAAGGTGTCAGGAAGACCTGAACCCACACCTCCATGATGCTCACATCTCTGCAGCCGAGTCGCAGACTTTTCAGTGTCAGAGTGGTCTGTACTACTGCCATCATCATCGCCATCACTTCCACTCTTATCGTGGTCCTCCTCTTCATTCTGAAACAGTGCTATTGGGGAAAAAAGTATGATGAAACAGCTGCGGAACATCTTTTGTTTTTACTTTGCTTTCTTTGGTGGGAATAAGCTTTGGTTGCTCTAAATTCAGATCTAAAGTTTTTCCTAAGTGGAGTTTCAGGCATTTCTAATTTAAACAGGTTGCACCTCACAAACGTGTACTTACAGAGAGACTGCTTGTTAGTAGATATTTACATCCACTAACCACCAGTTGTAACTGTTATACTGCAAACAGTGCCAACTGACAAAGATAACATTATCTTGCTCACACATATAATTGGTTGACATATCTGATACTTCAAAAATGCTCTTTAATAAGATCAGTTTCAGGATCAGTTTAATTATTCTCATATAACCAGAATTGTACAATACAATTAGATTTTACTGCAATGTCTTCGAGATCACCATCCGGCTATACATGCTCAAGTGAAGGTAATACACCAAGTATTAACAAAGTTAAAAAAAAAAAAAATAACTTAAGTAGCAAGTTACTAAATGAAACACTGAGTTGGTAGGGAAAACGTGTCATTTACAATCAAGGAAGAAGCGGTGAGAGTTGGGCCTTCAATGCAACGTAAACTTTGTTTCTTATTATGTATTTTCACTGTTATTCATTTTCCATGACTGTATTATTTATGGCAAAGGCAAATCTCAGTGAAAAAAATAAATGAACTAACATTGGCCCCAGAGGGAAAACCGGGCAAAAAAAAATCAACACTTTACAATTGCATCGCAACAAATGCCGTCACCCAACCCACTGTTACGGAACCTGAACCCAGAACCAGTGGCCAGGATGCTTGTAACTCCTCCACTGCTGAGGGGAGGGAAGCTGGCCCTGCCTCGTGCACTGACACAGTACCACACACCAGAAAGCACCAAAAGCAGGCTTTGACCTGTCTTGGCTGTCAGAGAGTAATTACTCCTCCTGGCTCTAAAAGATAGATATAGGTACAGTTTAGTGTAAAAACAGTAGGTACAGTAAATAAAAAAAATCTGGCTTTGTTTTGTTGTTGAAGTTATGTAATACAGTGATTCCCAAAGTGTGGGAAGGTACTGCAGGTGGGCAGAGTTAAAGTTCTTTGCCGGAGACGGACGCTGTTTTTCAGGCAGAAATGTGTTGGTCAGACAGGTGGGAGGACAGCCGCTTCTCCACGTACCGGTATATCTGCGGTATTATTTTCCTCATATAAGTTGCCAAAGACAGTTACAGTGACTACGTTACTGTTGCTTGGTCCTGTAATGTTGCTTTGTGAGACATTTCTTTATATTAAGTCGAGTGAAGGACCTGTGTAGTTAACCGATCCTCTGATCGATACGCCCTCGATACGTGAAGCCGGCTTATCCATTCACACTGGTTCAGTTCGCCAATAATGCGGCCCTGATACTACCTCCAGAGGCGGATCAGCGCCAGAGCAAAATTTCACCCCTCGCTTGGAGTGTCTGAGTTACACCAATGGTGTCCTCTTCAAGTCGCTCTTGAGAAAATGTCATGCAGTTGTCCCCTGCAAAGGTGATATTTGATTTTCAAGATTCAAGATTCAAGATTCAAGAAGCTTTAATTATCCTGAGGGAAATTACTGTGCAACAGTTGCAATACAAAGTGGTGAAGTGATTTAAGAGAGAGATAAAATATGCTAAATTAACTTAAAATAAATAAGTAACTAACTAAATGCAACAAATGACAGTTAATACACGGTAAATACAATATACAATTTTACGCACTGTAAATACAAACTAATAAAGTAATGACGTGAAACTGGATAAAGTGATATTCAATACTCAATAAAGTGACATACGGCATCAGGACATAATGTCTCAACTGTCCCTATCTCGACCAGAGGCAGATGAATTATACAGTCTGACGGCCACAGGAAGAAAGGACTTCCCTCTTCCGTTTTACACCGGAGGGGGGATGAGTCTGTTGCTGTAGGTGCTCCTGTGTGAGGTTAGCACCTGGTGGAAAGGTTGGGCATTGTTGTCCAGGATATTATACAGTTTACGCAGCATCCTCCCCTCAGACACCTCCAACAAAGAGTCCAGTTGGACCCCCAGAACGGGGTCACCACCAGTGCAGATTGAAATTTTAATTTGAGTTTAAAAGACTGGCTCATCACAACTCATGTACTTTCTGTACCTCCTTTATGAGTCCCTCTGCTGCCAGCAGACACATAGCATCGTACCTGGATGGCGCACTTTGCATGACCCCCCATATTGGGAAAAATAAAACTTGCATCCCCACTCTAAACATAATTAGCAGCGTTGGCAGGAGCAAAGTAGTTTTCATTGGCAGGCAGGGTGACAGATATTAGATTTTCACCCCTGCAGTATTCATCATCACTCCTCACATGTACTTTACGATGCACTTTGCAAACATAAAAAAACAAACTCCATCCTCGGTGAAACACTGGAATTTGTGGCTGGACTTGAAAAGGGCTGTTCACACCGGATCCCTGTGCAACCTGACAGAGCCGGAGCCTGACTGAGACCAGTCCACACAGACTGTGTTGTGATGGTGGTCAAAGGTGCATCTACCAACTTTGACTTAAAGGGGCTGAAGACTTATGCAATCACTTATTTTACATTATATATTCTTCAGTTACTGAAAAGTTCTTTGTAGAAATATGTTTTCACTTTAACATTAAGAGGCTTTTTTGTTTGTTTATAAAGCCTGATTCCATTCATAGATGCAATAAAAGGGGAAAACATCCAAGAGGATGAATCCTTTTATACACACTGTATTTGATGGACAAACATTTAACATTCTGACCATTGTGTGCTTCGCTGTCTTTTGTACCAGATGGTGCCGACTGGCCATGAAACTTTTATTTATTCAGATGTTAAATGTTACCGGACTATCACAAGAAAAACAAAAGTTCAGATTTCTTTTAAAATGCCATGGCACCGTGTAGCCCAAATAAATGTAGGTGTTTCATTAACTTCAAAATTAAATTTTGTTTCAACTTCTAATGGCAACAAACTGTATGTTTTTTAGATCTGGTTTTGAGAGATAACATTAACTAATTTGGACTTTAGGGTGGAAGGAAACTGAACAGTGGTGACAGTTGGCCCTGAGTTTTCAGTGTAATGTGTGAATTCAATGAGTAGCAATCACGACGTTGGATTATATCGTTATTTTATAATAACCACATCACATTATTTTAATAAATCAATAAACACTTAAACACAAATCTTAGTTACCATTATTTAATTATTTTGTCAGCTTAATATTGGTCTCTTCTTATTGATAAGGTGTCTGGAAAAAAAAATAGTAATTGCAGTAGCATTGTTAGGGGGACGGATTATTGTTTGACAGTACCAAGGAAACGCACCCCTGCTCGGAGGTCGCCCCCCGCCAACGGCCTGGGGGGAGCTGGAAGAAGTCGGGAGTCAACTGGGAGTCAACAACAGGGCCATCCACTGCGTTCAGACGGCCCTGTTGCTGCCGCGATGGACAGTAACGTTAGATGACGCAGGACGAGGTTTGTTCGGATAGCAGCCGAACGGGCTTGTCTTTCTACCGTTCTGCGAACGTTCACGTTCAGTAGTTTATTGGGGACGCTTTAATGCAGAAAAACATTTTTTTTAAATACACAATGACCTACATACTACATTAGAATTTAATTAGGCCTACATAACCTGGTTTCTCCCCAACAGCGAAAGATAGTGGAAAAAAGCTGAATGCTAACAAGAAAGAAAAAGTATGACACAGACCTTGACTTATAGCGGACACATGATGTCCCACTTTAGAAGTCCTGATGTCCTCTTTCATGTCGAGTTCAACGTTAACGTAGGACTCCAAATCAAACACCGCGACTTCGGTCATGCCGTCTCCAGCTTCCCTCGCTCCAGCAGAATGGTTTTCCCGTGCTTCTTGTTCCATGTAAAACATGTAAAAGTAGGCCTACTACTGACTACGTCGCCAAATATACTGTAATGGACTAAAAGCCAGCGGCGGTAAAACGTTTTGTCAGTTTGAAAAAAAAAAAAAACACGAGACAACTGTGACAGCATACACCCACTACTTTCAAAATATTCCCGGTAAGGATGTCCCGCCCCTTCCTCTTCTTCTCTCGGTTTAATGGCAATCGAGAATAAAATTGTATACCGCCACCTACTGTACAAAGGTGTGTAACATGATGTTTTTTCCCCCCTATTTTTAAATTCTACCCACCAGCTTCGAGTCTCTTAAAGTAAATTACATCTCCTTCACTCATCATCTTAATTTTGACACTAAAATGTCTGAATGGTTCCTGATACAATAACTAAAGCTTCAACAATCAGATAAAACTAACTCGAAAAAAAATGAAGACACCTGTACGTCCTGATGTCGTTCAGAGCTCATAGTTCATAGTTTACAGCATTGTATCAAATTTGGCCCAGACCCCAACTCTTTCCTCAAATTTCAATAAAAAAATTGGGCAATTGCCCTCAAACCAAAATAACAGTGTTTTCAGGTCAAATTTTTCACACACCCCACACCTGTCCCGCGATATTTGAGACATTCTGTCCAACAAATAATCAATTTACACAGAGAAATCGTTGAGTTAGTTTTCACCAAATCTGTTTTTCCAACAAATATCCTATACACATAAATTCATAAAGTTACACTGATTCATTCAATGAAACGATAAAAAATAATTTTAAAAGTTATCTTACTTCCACAGACAGGGCCTAGGCGTGAGTGAGAGACAGAATGAGAGATATTAAATTGAATATATTATTCATGATATTTGATGGATAAATCTTATTCTTAATACTTTTTATTTTCAGTGATTTCTTCCCAGCTATTTGTTTTTCTTTCGTCATAGTAGAGCTGTTCTGTAGCAACAGATATGTTTCTTTTTCTCTTACATTGAGTTATAATTACATTGTGAACCTTCAGTAGTTTAAACTACTTTGTACATGTGATATGAAATTAGAATAAAATATATTTAAATCACATGCCAGCAAAAATAAATAAATAAATAAAATAACAAATATTTCCATTCATGGGAAAGTGCAGAATATCAGCTTTAGTTTTGTATCAATGTACATCAGTCAGAGTCCACCTGAGGGTATTCCTCCAAGCAGGTCATTTCCAAGATAGCATGGAACGACTTCTCTAAAAATGAATTAATAATACAATAATCAAAAGTTAAAGGGAGTCACGTGGGACTGTTGGTGAAGATGGCGGCACACTAGGAGAGCTCCTGACAACCATCAACTAATTACATAAATTAGGAAACATACACTTCATTTTTAAACATAATATTAGTGGCCTCTACTTGAGTAGTGTTAATGTCAGTAGTCGACCGACAATTTTCAACTTCTCGGCGAAATGGCAAACAATAGCAAAGCAAACTTTTGAGAGGCACCCATCTCCAGTCAAGATGGCCGACAAGGGCGCCGCCATAAATCCAATCCATGCTGGAAATCCCAAACAGAAGTTTCTTCTTCGTGTAATGTATTTCTTATTCGCCGTCCATACTGATTAGTGGATTATGAACAGAGAGCGAGAGAACGGTAAGAGAAATCACGAACCATCAACTGCGTCTTCCATGTCCCATTACTAACTTCTCTTATACAACTATTAGTAGATTCACATGTAATCATTGTTCAGTCAGACAACTCACGTTTGAAATGTTTATTACAAGCAGAACATAGTTAGAGTTTGGCGTCTAGCCTCTGACCTCATCACTCCCCACAGATATGTTTACATGAGATTGTAGGAGCCATTTGTGTGTGTATGTTTTGTTTGACCACTAGGGTGTAGTATTTTTGTTTCTGTCTAATTGGTAACCACCCAGCACCAGGTGTATATAATAGGATTGATATCAGTTTGAGTGGAATGGTGGTGGGGAGCACACCAGTTCTTACCGGGATCACGGGATCCAGCTGAAAAGCAGCTTTATGTTAAACTCCAGTCACCAACAACCTACATGGTAATGTTTTGTTTTTTCAATTCTTTCTTTTTGCAATAAATGGGAACCTCACCCAAAAGAGAAGAAACCTTTGCATAATTATTGTGTTTTGCCTGAAACCGAGTGAAGAACGAATCTCAAGCCACCATTAGTGACTAATCAAATTTCTTTTTGGTAGTCACAACACAAGTAAGAACTGTTCCCTGCATGGAGGAAAAGGGCATTATTGGAAGGAGGCTGCTGTGTGGATCGGGGAGCCTTGGCTCTTGGAAATACCTCTTCTCTTCACCAGACAGTGCTGCAGATGACAAAGGTAAATGAGACACCGCAGATAATAAAAAGTGTGTGGAAAAACTGAGCCTGTCAGAGTGATTTAAGAGATTGGACTGTGTTGATGCTTTGGATTTTGGAATTGGATATCATGGATGTTGATGGAAAAGTTAATTGGAAACTGGAGGAATTAATTATCACCTGTGAAAGACTGATAATGTTCTGCTGCCAACGTCACATGTTGACACACTGACAGTTTGGAAATGGAAGAAAACGCTGATGTTGAAAATTTTATTTCTGAGGAGAGTGCTGCAAAAAGAAATGTGTAAAAAAAAAAAGAGAAAATTAACTGCAAAAGATGTTTCACTTCTACTGGAAAATATACAAAAGAACCAGAAGTTAAGCTTCAACCAAGCATCCAAAATCAAGCTGCAGGTTGGTAATCTGTGATCTGCCAAAATAACAACTGATACTTTGTGCAGTGTTGAGAACCTTTTTAAATGAGTTTAATAAGCTACGTGATGCTGCTGCTGAAACTTATAATGCATTGTTGGAAATGCCACTGCCTGAGGAGGAGTATAAAAAGCAACAAACATGGTTTGAGCATAAAACTAACGCAAACATGTATTTCTTGAATGATGTAAATAAATGGATGAAGGATGCTCAAAAATGTTGTGAAAAAGAGTCTGAAAAGGAGGATGAAATTCAACCAAATAACAGTATTTCAAATGTCTCTTCACCTGGAAAAACGCAGGCCTCATCAAAGTCTAAATCTTCTCTCACAAGTTCTGCATGCTTAAGAGCAAAGGCTGAAAAGGCAGCACTAATCCAACATCTGGCTGCTTTGGAAAAGAAACATGCACTGGACGCTCAAGAGGAAAAACTGCATTTTGAGCAGGAAAGATTGAAGAGACAAAAGGAACCACTGGAAATGGAAACCCAATTAGCTGCTGCTACAGCTAAAATAGCCATACTGGAAAGCAGTGTGGTGAGAAGTGGCTCTGCACCATCTGATGGAATGAACTCGTATTACAACAAAGCTACGAAATCAAAAACAGAAAAATTACAAAGTCTAAAGTCAGAGCCACCATTACAACAACCATCCTCAAACCTGCTTGGTTTAACAGAAAATCTCACTTCAGTACAACAAATGCAATCCCTTCAAAGGTCACTAGGAGGCAATATAACTGTCTTTAATTCACCACAAGACAGGACAAGCAATGTTTGTACCACTCCACAAATGACCACAAAAGAAAATGAAATTCAGAACATTGGCAACATTATGCAGCGACAAACAGAAATCACTGCTCAATTAGTTCGACAGCAGCACTCAGCAACTCTTCCACCTAGAGCAATACTAATATTTGATGGCGACCCTCTACAGTATAGATCTTTTATCATGGCATTTGAACAGGGGGTTGAAAGAAAAGTCACTAATCTCCAAGACTGCTTGTACTACCTAGAGCAGTACACCAGGGGGCAGCCGAGGGAACTGATCAGAAGCTGCTATCAAATGCCAAATGATCAAGGCTATGACAGAGCCAAGTATTTATTAAAGGAACACTTTGGCAATGAAATGAAGATTGGAGCAGCTTACACGGAAAAAGCCTAAAGTTGGCCATCAACTGAAGCTGAGGATGTTGGTTCTCTTCAAACATATGTGTTTTTGAGAGGATGCTGTAATATGATGGAAAATCTACAGTACATGGCAGAGATGAATGTACCGTCAAACCTGAAACGGCTTGTGATGAAACTTCCATACAAATTAAGAGAAAGATGGAGAGCAGCTGTTTGTGACCTACAGGAGAGATGTGGAAGCAGAGTTTGGTTGTCTGATTTGATCAATTTTCTAGAACATCAGATCTGAATTTTCTGATCCTGTTTTTGGTAACATACAAGACATGCAGACTGCTACATCTAAAGGAAAAACTCTCACAAAATTTTCAACCAGAAATAAAAATCCTGCAGCTGTCAGCACTATAGCAGATATAAAGTCTACAGAAACACCGATCTCTCATGCCTTCTCCATATTAAAAAGCAAGACTACATCATTTTGCATATGTAAGGAGGATCACACAATAGAAGATTGTGTACAACTTAAGAACAAGATGCATCATGAGAGACTTGATCTTTTAAGGCAGAGTGGTGTTTGTTTTGGTTGTCTAAAACCAGGGGCCATATTCATAAAGATTCCTAGTACAAAGAGTTGCTCCTAGTGACGAAATTCTTAGAATTATGACGTTTTCTAAGAATTTCCCCTTAAAGTTGAGACTAGATCCTAGTAAAGATAAGTTATTCATAAAGCATCTTAGCCCTTAAGAGAGCTCCTAAGGTGAAAAACGGTAGGAGTAGGGAGGAGGATTTTTAAGTGACTTAAGAGTTTCTTAAACAGAGGAGAAAATGGCGGAAAGACAAGTAGGTGGGAGAAATATTCTCCAAACACTGAATGACGGTGAATTAATTAAATGCTACAGATTAGATCGTGCAGGGATAATGTTTGTGGTCAATCTCATTAGAGATGCGCTCACATCTCCCACCCAGCGCAAGAACGCTATAACGCCGGAAACGAAATTGATCACAAGATTAAGATATTTGGCAACTGGAAAAATGCAGCAGTGATGACTTGGGTCTGTCGCAACCTTCCATCAGCAAAGTGATCGCACAAACAATTACAGCGCTTTCACAGTCTCATATTGTGACACAGTTTATTTCATTTCCACTGGATGTCCACACCTTGCAGGCTCACAAAAGGGCATTCATGGACATGGCGGGCTTCCCCGGTGTTGCTGGTGTAATTGATGGGACGCCCCATTAATACCAAATAGATTAAGTATCATTTGGTATTAAGTATAGATTAAGTATAAACATAAGCAAATAAATATAACAACTATCAGCATGTGAATAGGCTACTGCGCAAGTAGGCCTGTATTTTCAAACATTTTGTACGCTACTTTTAAAGAATGGCTTTCAGTTTATTCAACACAGATGTTCATTACATAACATAGTATTCATAATTACACCATGCCTTAATAGAGACTAGATTCTATGAGGCCTATCAATTTCACTGTCCATTCTATGCCTATTATCACTAAGAGCGCATTTCATTTCTTTTCGTTTCTTTTTTTTTTTGATCAACCAATCACACCTTCTAAAGGAATGCGTCATACTTAGCAACGGGGTCAACCACACCTCCTCACTAAGATAAAAGTTTCTGTCCCTTCCTTGCTCAGAGTTGTTCTGAGGAGTTTCTTGAATCACTTCTAAGCTAGGACTCCTTGCTAGAATTTTTTAGGCTAAGTTAGGAGCTCTCTGAGAGTACTCTCAGAATCTTTATGAATACAGCCCCAGATCCCAACATTGACTATGTGCTGGTAACCTCTGGTCAGTGAAGAGAAGAGAAGAAGAGAAGAGTTGCACATAGACCTTTTTGGCTCCTTTTGAAATGTATGTAATTATGTAATTGTAAGTGCACACCAACCCAATTATGGGGCCGGTGTGTAGGAGCCATTTGTGTGTGTGTATGTTTTGTTTGACCACTAGGGTGTAGTATTTTTGTTTCTGTCTCATTGGTAACCACCCAGCACCAGGGGCCGTATTCACAAAGCATTTTATCTTACCGCTAGGAGTGCTCCTAACTCGCGCTAAAACATTTTACGTAGGAGTTTTTTCTTAAAAGTTATTCACAAAGCCGCTGAGACCTACTCATACTAAGGATAAATCACTAAGAGTGACGCGCCATTGCTATGGATTACGTCGATTCTCGCGCACGAGTTTAGAAGCGGTCAGTACGGTGATTGGTTGTTCAGAGCTAGGCGGTCTCGGTGAAACTCATCCGCACCATCCCACAAACGAGCCCACTAAATCACCGAAAAACAAGGAAATAGCTTAGGCTAGAAATGAATTCCTATCAAGTAGTTATGGACAGTGCAGTTAGCAGGATACACACATGATGACAAGTTTGTGCAGACCACGATAATGACGTTGTAGCCTATATGCATGTTAAAGAGAGAGAGAGAAAGCAAACAATAAAAATACGTAAATTGCATTAAATCTAGGAGGCAGTTAAAAGCACCCTGCAAACTATTATCCAATGAGCATATTTCCGGCACTTCAACACTTTAAATAACAGCCCATACCGCCGTTCAAGTCCCCCTATCATGATGAATGAACATGAAGAAAGCGTTAAACGCAAGCGAAAGCCCAACTGGTCCCAGGACCAATTGTTACTGCTGGCCCAGTTTGTGCTGGAGAGGAGGGGGGTAATAAAGGGTAAATTTGGGTCTGGAGTGACGAGTAAGAAGAAGCGGGAGGCATGGGAGGAAATATGCCTCAATATCAATGCTTCCTTCCCTGCGGTGTGTCGCTCTACCGATGACTGCGAAAAGAGGTTGTATGCGCTGCAATCACAGTGTAGGTCGGAGATTGCAGACTATAAAGGAGCCGTCGCAGCTACAGGTAAGTCC
Source organism: Lagodon rhomboides (assembly GCA_039737535.1). Lineage (NCBI taxonomy): Eukaryota > Metazoa > Chordata > Actinopteri > Spariformes > Sparidae > Lagodon > Lagodon rhomboides. Next base: position 10,784,332 of record CM077784.1, read on the forward strand.
ATTATTAACATTGCTTGCATTCATTTGGGAAATGCATTTGCATGACTTAAATTTACAATTAACAAAGGCTACAGTGATATGAAACGTTGTGAATTAAACTGAAATTTAATTTGTTGGAGGAGGATCTGCACCAAAGCCTTTGTCACCAGTTGCGTCAGTGGTGTACGCCGCCCTAGGCTCTGACACCAGCGTAACTGGCCTTGAGGGTGCAGCTGGTGATCCTGCAGCCGAGTTGCTAAAGGAGATTGAGGGGTATGCATGCAATAATTGCAATAGGCTACATGAAAAACCTTTCTGTTTAATATTTACAGAAGAATTACAATGTGCAACTGTTTAACCCACTTCCCAAAAATGTGTGACAAATTATACTATATATCTATCTTCCCCACAGGAGAAATCAAGATGAAAGTCCAGCTGCAGCATCAAATCACACAGCTCTTCCTCTTCTCCCCCTCCTAGCTCTTCCTCTCCCAGCTCTTCCTCCTCCAACTGCATCTCCTCTTCCAGCTGCACCTCCTCTCCCAGCTCTTCCTCCTCCAGCTGCATCTCCTCTTCCAGAGGCGCCTCCTCTCCCAGGTCTTCCTCCCTCTGCTCTTCCTCTTCCAACTCGCCTTCTTTGCGCACCCCCTGCCTCTCCTCTCCCTCCTGCTGCTGGTGCCAGTTCACTAGTGGACGAGAAACTGAGGATGGAAATGAGGGTTTTAAAAAGGCAAAAAAAAGGTCCTTAAAGTAAAAGAGGGGGTATTACAGCTGAAGACAGAATATTACAGTCTTAATATAGAAAAAATGAAAGAAAACCGATGAATGTGAATAAATAACTGTTATCAACTACACATATGTGTGTTGACTAATTTGTGCCAAGGTGTTTACCTAAAGTGTGTATTCACAAAGTGATGCCTTAATGCCAGTCCACTCTGTTCCTCACGGCCAAATTCATTATCATATTCATCGTCGTCGTCGTCGTCGTCGTCATCATCATCAGGCTGTGGAATGTTCCTCTGCTTGCAGTGGTTGTGGAGAATGGCGCATACAGTGATCACTGCACTTGCCCTCTCTGGGCTGAGGCGTATTTCGCCGTGGAGGACATGAAATCGGCGTTTCATCTGCCCAATTCCTCTCTCCACAACATTTCGTGTATTTTTGTGTGCTCTAACATATTTGGAGGAAAACAGTAAACAATAATGTGGGGAAGACACCTGTCATGGACACTTGGTCACATGGCCTGTAGTCAGTGGTCATGTGACCGGGTGTCAATCAGGAAGTAATAAAAGGGCTTGTTGTCTCAGTAGCAGGCCCTTCTTCTCTCCTGACCTGGCCCTCCTTCATACAGGTTGGCAGGTGGACACTCGGGTCCTGTCCTGATGACTTTGTGCTCTGAAACTGACGGTAATGATCAGGAGGGTTAGGAATTGTGATGAGTGGCTCGGGCTGTGCTGGCCCTTTGTCTTACTCAGTGCATGCCACTTGAGTTACTTTAAATATATTTTATGTTTCAGTTCATGACTGACGTGGTTCACCATTGACGCCCATGCTGGCAGAGAGGCAAAGTTACTGGTAAACAAATACACATTGTTGTAATGAAACTCCTTTTTAACATTGTATTATTTATAACTGTTTTTCCTTTCTTTTAGTAGTGATGCACTGGAGTTCTCCTCCCATTCCCGCATTATTTAAAGGAGTTTGTGTACCTTTGCAAAGTAGGCTTATTTTACTATATTTAAGTATTTTATGTGCAATATATCGAATACTGGCTTGGCAACTAATGCACTTTTGTGTTTTCTTTTAAGGACCAGGCCAGCCACTGTTTTCTATTGTTAGTTTGTCTTTTTGTTTATTGATTTCTAGGCTGAGGCGTTTAGATATTTTAAGCCCATAGTGTATGTATGCTGTATGGTTATGAGAGCTAATATTTGTTCTCTATTTGGCAGTTCCACTTTGTGAAAGGCCGGGTCTGCATCAGCACAGCGCTCTTCCTGTGGTGGGACCGCACGGGTGACACTCTGTCTGTAGTGGTGTGTAGGTTTGTCGTGACACTGCATGCAATTATTGTGATAAACTTATATTTTAGTGTGCTATTTAATGCGTAGTGTGTGGTGGTAGCTTTGTCTCCTTCTCCTGTCTCCCGCAACTTTATGGTCGCTGTGTGGAGCCGACCCGCCCTTACTATGATGAGAACTGTGGCATTTTAACTTCAACTCTCAGAATTGTTCATTGCCTCATGCCTATATTTGATGAAGATTATATTTCTTGTATTTAATAAAGCCAACTTAACTTTTGCACTCTTACGCCTCGGGTAAATTGTTCCTGTTTGGGGAAGTTAAAGGGTTACAACTTGTACTAGAGGTTAAGAGTTTAAGGGTTCCTCCTGCCCCTTACCAGGAGGTGGCGTTGTCAGGTATTGGTAAAGGTAAATCGTAGTACCAGGTAC